>SJYQ01011159.1:0-10617 GCA_006410935.1 Redunca redunca | reverse complement strand
TTTCTCCACACCCTCTCCAGCATTTATTGCTTGCAGACTTCTGGATCGCAGCCATTCTAACTGGTGTGAAGTGGTACCTCATTGTGGTTTTGATTTGCATTTCTCTGATAATGAGTGATGTTGAGCATCTTTTCATGTGTTTGTTAGCCATCCGTATGTCTTCTTTGGAGAAATGTCTATTTAGGTCTTTGGCCCATTTTTTGATTGGGTCATTTATTTTTCTGGAATTGAGCTGCATAAGTTGCTTGTATATTTTTGAGATTAGTTGTTTGTCAGTTGCTTCATTTGCTATTATTTTCTCCCAGTCAGAAGGCTGTCTTTTCACTTTGCTTATATTTTCCTTTGTTGTGCAGAAGCTTTTAATTTTGATTAGATCCCATTTATTTATTTTTGCTTTAATTTCCAGAATTCTGGGGGGTGGATCATAGAGGATCCTGCTGTGATTTATGTCAGAGAGTGTTTTGCCTATGTTCTCCCTTGCTCCCTCCTCTTTCGATCCCACCTCATCTCATTCCAGTCTCCTCTAACAACCTCCGCCCTCTTCTCTTCTCTATGTAACTCGGTGAAAATGTTTACTTTTTAACTGTGGTGTTGGAGAAGACTCTTGAGAGTCCCTTGGACTGCAAGGAGATCCAACCAATCCATTCTAAAGGAGATCAGCCCTGGGTGGTCTTTGGAAGGAATGTTGCTAAAGCTGAAACTCCAATATTTTGCCCACCTCATGTGAAAAGTTGACTCATTGGAAAAGATTCTGATTGGGGGCAAGAGGAGAAGGGGACAACAGAGGATGAGAAGGCTGGATGGCATCACCGACTCGATGGACGTGAGTTTGAGTGAACTCCGGGAGTTGGTGATGGACAGGGAGGCCTGGCGTGCTGCAATTCATGGTGTTGTAAAGGGTTGGACACAACTGAGCGACTGAACTGAACTGAAAAATTAATGTCATGAAGGAAACCATCAGGGAGGCATACAAAGATGTATATATCACAATGTACACTGCAGCATAATCCATAACAGCAAAATATTGGAAACAATGCCCAACATTGAAAAGAAGACAATAAATACATAAAGATGTTAACATTTTTTCCTTAAAGTACATTCTTATTTTATTCTTCGTATTTTTTTCTTTTTTCCAAATGTTCTACAACAACTATACATTACTCTGATAATCAGAAAACAAAATATTTTTTGAAAGCCACTGTTATCAGTGACACAGGCAATCTTCATAGAGAGCAATGTGTGGAGAACTGGAATAAACACACACACTAGTGATCATCACTCATTGCAAATAAGACAAAAACAGCTCCCAGGTGGAAGAATGGACTAGGCAGAGCCACCACAAAGGCGTGGAAGTTACAGGCTGTACCTACTGAGAATTTCCCAATACCCAAGAGTTGGAAAAAGCAGCCTCAGGCCCTGCCAGGGTCCTCTACCATGGCCTTTTTCTTGCTCAATTTTTTTCCCCACAGCCTTCTGTCCTATATCTGGCCCAACCAATCAGCCAGGGACCTCTGCCCACTGGATGGTCCAACCATTCCCTGCTATGGCAATGCCTCTGCCAGGGTGTGCTAGCCACTGTCTGCTTGCCCAATCTCTTTTATCATGGTTCTCTGCCTGAGGACTCCACAGTCCAGGGGTCATGGCTCTCTGCTGCTCTGAGCTGCCAAGGCCTTCTGGCACCTGTGGACTAACTACTCTGTGTAGCTTTGGCGTTGTACCCAACCCTTCTCCCACCAGCTGCCACTACTAGTGTGAGCTGCCAAGACTCTCTCCCACCTAGTGCTGCTGCTATCATCCCATAGCAGAATGAAGAATATAAGATTCTCCTATTCATTCTTATCCCTCATCAGCCTGTGATTCTTAGTCTCCAGTTAAAGAGACTGGCTCTGCTCACTAACCTTACACTCAACTAGAAACAAACAACAAAAACGAAAAAAACTACTGCCTAAACCTTTTGCTTTTTTCCCAGTTCCTCTGTGCTTTGCCCTAATCCTACAGTGCCACACAGGTGTGGACCCAGAATGGCCCCATGATCATGAGTTACCCCTAGTTTATAAGAGCCCAAGGAGATGGGCCAACAGAGTACCCTTCTAGGAGTTCCAGTCTGTTCCAGAGTAGGCTTCAGTGAAAAGACAATAAAAATAGACCAGAATCTCCAAGACAGGCTACTGTATCAATCAACTTCTTGGATTTGGCACACTGGAGAGTTCCAGAACCATGTGCTGGGACTGATCTAGACCAGAACAGAAGCTTCAGGCCTCCCCATGCAGGGAGGCCAGTCAGTCTATAGTTAAAATAAATGGGCTTTTGTGATGCCATAAAATGCATTACGGAAGCAAACTACTCTGATGACCCAGAAGGTAAGAAATAAAAAAAAGTGACTTACTAAAAAGAGGAAAAAAAGGTGACTTACTGTGAGAACACACAAATGATGTCCCCTTCAGTCAGTTCATAAGGAAGTCCCCCTCAAAAAGAAAAACACATTTCAGTTCAGCAAACACTTACCAAGTGTCTACTATGTACCATGCATGCAGTAGGCCAGGCACTGGGATGCAAATCAGAATAAGCAACAGGGCCTTCCCTCAAAGAACCTAGTCTAATGCAATGATAGAAGCACACAGAAAATGCAGCAGTAATGCAGAAAAAGGAGTGATTAACTTTGAGTGGAAAAGCTGGGGTCACCCCTAACCAAACTAACCCCCGTCATACCCAAAATCTTCTGGACAAAGCAGATAGTTTCCAGCACAAAACTTGGCTTCCAAAAACATATCTTGAACTCATGTGCTCTCTATCTGCAAATTCACAGCTAAGGTCCAAAATCAGTTTAAATATGCAAATATTAACCCCGCCTCACAAAGACTAAGGATTAAAAGTCAATTGTTAAGCATTTCATAGGAAATAAATTTCCCTGCAAATGTTTCCTTCCTCATCAATAGAATGGGGATATTACCATTCTAACTTCACAGAATTGTTATAATAGTTAAATAAATGGAAATAAAATGCTTAACACAATGTCTGGTGCAATAACCTCTTTGAATAAATTGTCAAATTACCGCATATGACACAAAGTGAATATAGAGATGGTGATATGGCCACGGATAGAAGGCAGGAGATAATTAGATGAGGAAAATAAACTCTGAGGGACGGAGAATGAGGAAGGGAGGGAGTTGGCAGTAATATGAGATAGGGGCTAAGACCATGAGTTCTAGAGTGCCATAGTTCTGGCTGTTTCACTTCCTAAGCTATGTGACCTGAAGTCATTAACTTCTCTGCACCTGTTTCTTTAGTTGTGTAAATGGGGAGGGACAGGGGGATGATAATAACGGTCTCTGAGAAACCAAGTGGCACGATTCTCATCACAGTGAACGGCCGGCAGTACCTATTATAAGCACTAACTTGGCAGAGAGAGCAAACTAGAAATGGGGAGAAAACAGACAAGGAAAACGTATTTACACAGAGACAGCGGCAGGGAATAAGTGTGGGTGGTGAATGTCGGGAGGAATGAAAGGCGGGAACGCTGAAATGTTAGGAAGCAGGGCAGGAGAGGAGGAGCCCTACGAGAGGAAAACGTGGGCCTCACCCAGGAAGATCCAAGCGCTGTCCTTGTACTCGTTGTGCCAAGACACCTTCTCCGCCACCCCCAGTTGGACCTCACGCTCATTCAGCTCATTAATCAGCTTCACTTTAGTTAAAGGGCTAAACCGGAAGGAAAAGCGGACCTGTAAGCGCGCCCCGGCCTGAGGTAAAACAGAACAAAACCGAGAGACTAATTTTCTAGACTCCTCGCCTCTCCCGCCCGTCAGCCCCGCAGATGCTCTACCACCCCAGCCCCGGTGGGCTGCCCCCGGACACCAGTTCCCCCGACCTGTCACAGAGGACAGTTGAGGNGGGGGGGGGGGGGGGGGGGGGGGGGGGGGGGGGGCGTAGCGCCTGAGCACTAGAGCTAGAAGCGGCTTCCCTTGTTCGGCGGAGCTCGTTCTTTAATCAGAGTTTTTGTCTGGTCCATTCGTACTTTCCTTGGGCAAGGGTGCGAGCCTGGTCTGTTCCAGGACTCCTAGCTCCTGGACGACACCTGGCATTGATTAGCTTAGCTACAAATGTTTGCTGAATTAAGACTGAAAAAGTGCCTGATACGGTGACTTAATTCTTAGCCTTCGCTCCCAAATTCCGCCTCCATCCTTCACTCCAAGTCAGTAACTCACACGCGCACCCCAAACGAAGCATCCTTGTTCAAGAGTGACGGCAGAAAAGTAAAGATATCTGAGAGGATGAATCTTTTTTTTTTTTTTTCCCTCCTAAATTCCAATGCATAGGCAACTGACAAGTATACCGCTGACCTAGGCCTTGGTCATCAGTTCAAAAGGAAGCTGAAGCAAAAGAGGAGAGTAAGACAACCAAATAATAGACACCTGGGATGGCAAACTCTGGTCCTCCTCTCAGACATTAAATTGAGAGGGTCCTCTGCATTCTCATCCTCTTTCCTCTCAGACTTATGGAAATCTCTAGGCATTATCTTACCTACCAATTCCTACCAATTGGAAGTACATCCATGGAGATGTTTCAGGCAAAGTGGGAAGGTATTCAGCTCTCCCAGCTTCTATTCCTTTCTTCACCAATAACATTCATTTAGCACCCATTGTATGCAGAGCTCATTTCTAGGTTCAGTGGGTAATGCTAAGTAAATTGACAGGAGTCCCCATGTTCAAGGAAAGGCTCAACAATATGGCAAGTCAAATTCATCTCTTCACTTCTGACCATCACACTACATCCGCAAACACTTTCCCTCCTGACTTCTCTGTTTCAGGCAATGTTATCACCATTTTCCTGGTTGCCCATGTTCAAAAACGGATGTCATGCTTGTATTCCCTATTCCTATTTACCCGAAGATATCTATCCAATCACCATTTCCTAATAATTGTGCCACTTCAATGTCTGTCAAACACATCCTGTCTAATCTCAGTGATGTTCTGAGTCATCATCACATGCCTCCTAGCTCTTTCAGTACTCTTATAACTGCCCCAGCGCCTATTCTTCAGTCTTTTCTCCAACTGCTCCCCCGGCCCCATGAAGCCTCAGTTTCAGCCAGGCTCCACTTCTGTTATCTCAAGGGCCCCTTTCATTATCCAACCTAGATACCTCTTCTGAGAGATTCATATATCCCTGGGCCACTCACCTCTCTCTGACTGAAACCTGCCTGAGCTCCAAACTCCAATCAAGGCATTTCTCATTCAGGAAACTTTTCCTGACCTTACCAGCCTGCAGTGATGGCCCCCGCTTCTGAACTCTGCAGTTCTTCACAGCTCTTTTATGTTCTCCCCTTAGAAAGACTGTGAGGTCCTAGAAGGTAAAGACTGCATCTTTAAGCTCTCAGTACCTCAAACACATAGCAAGTACACAATACAATTATTGGTTAATGAAACTGAAAATACAGCTATGGTTACCTTTATGGAAACAGATGAGGGTAAAGGGAAAGAGGCTTTTATTTTCTCTTTGTCCCTTTCTACACCATTATCATTTTCTTACCTTTATCCAGGTATCTTTTCTTTATCACATTTTTATTGCCATGTTACCTTGGCAGAAAAAGCATGACCTTAAAGAGCATGACTGATGCCACACTGTTAGCAATGGCTGTTTCCAGATGGTAGACAAAGAGGAAATTTTTCTGTGGTGTTCTGTTTTCCAAATGTCTTATGTTGAATATGCAGTACTTCTGTAATCAGAAAGAAGTTATTAAAAGAATATTTAAATGTGGAAGCAAAAAAAGTTATCAGATTGTACAGTATAACAGAGGTTCTAAGTCTAAATTGTAGGGTTTCCATCTTCAACCTTGTAGCAACCATCTAGCACTTCTCTCCCTGGGTGTACCTGTTTTCAGATTAAACGTCTCCTCCCTCTTTTTCCTTTTTTCTTCTTATCTGTGGTAGGTTAGGAACCATATCAATAAGCCTATAAATAACTTAAAATAAGAAACAATTGAGTAAAGACCTGAAAGTTAAATCAGAGAAAATCACTGATTTATGACTCAAAATTTTACACCCAATTCTGTAAACTTCATATCCACTCAATTTCGTGTCATACCTAAAAAAAGGCAAAAACTTTCACCTGGCATTCAGAGATCTTCATATTTTAGCCAGAGACCTCATTTCTAATCTTTCTCACTTCCACCACATTTCACACACCCTACATAAGCCTAACTGAACTCCATGTGCTTCCTTCTACATCCATAAACCCAAATACTACCCATTCTTCAAGTCCTGGCTCAAATGCTGTCTCCTCCATTAAGCCCTCCCAGATTGATCTCACTCCCTTCCCATAGGTGAATGATTTCTCCCTTCTTTGAGCTACCAATAACCCTTTATCTTCACCTCCAAAGTAAGACTAAAGCACTGTCTACCTTGTATTATGACCATGTACCTGTCATCCTCTGTACGAGGACCACATCTGATTCATTCACTCAGCAAATATTTATGGAGCATCTACTACATGCTCACAACTATTCCAGGCATGGATGATGCAACAGTAAACAGAGAATATTCCTTGACCTTATTGAGTTTGTTTTTTTTAGTGACGGGGGTTCTCTTAGTCAGGTTGTGAGTGAAAGTCACTCAGTTGTGTCCGACTCTTTGTGACCCCATGGACTATACAGTCCATGGAATTCTCCAGGCCAGAATACTGGAGTGGGTAGCCTTTCCCTTCTCCAAGGGATCTTCCCAACCCAGGGATCAAACCCAGGTCTCCCACATTGCAGGTAGATTCTTTACTAGCTGAGCCACAAGGGAAGCCCAAGAATACTGGAGTGGGTAGCCTATCCCTTTTCCACTGGATCTTCCCAACCCAGGAATCAAACTGGGGTCTCTTGCATTGCAAGCAGATTCTTTACCAACTGAGCTATCAGGGAATCCCAGGTTGGTCAGGTCAGGTTGCCATAATATTGATAAGATACCATAGACTGGGTGGCTTAACCAATAGAAATTTATTTCTCACAGTTCTGAAGGTTGGAAAGTGCAAGATCGAGGTGCTGATTGATTCATTTCTCCAGTGAGGAGTTTCTTCCTGGCTTGCAGATATCAACCATCTGACTGTGTCTCTACATGGGAGAACAGGAGAGGAGGTGGGGAGAATCAGACTTTTTGGTGTCTATTCTTGTAAGGAGACTAATCCATCAAGAGGACCCCACCCTCATGACCTCAGCTAAACCTAATTACTTCCCAAAGTCCTCCTCGCCAAATACTATCATGTGGAGGTTCGGGCTTCAACATATAAATTTTCAGGGATACAATTCAGCCCATAGCAGGAAGTAAGTAAATTATATAGTATACAAGAAGGTACTAAGTGCTAGGGGAAAATATAAAGAAGGGAAAGAGAATAGGGAATATTGGTGGGGGTATTAAATTTTAAATAGAATGAACACTTGAGAAAACATCATTCAAGCAAAGACTTTTTAAAGATAAGGAAATGAGTTATGTGGATGACTACTACTAGGTTGATGATGGAAACCCTACAAATTAGACTTAGAACTTGTGTTACTGTATAATCCGATAAATTTTTTATGCAAGTGCAAGGATCATGAGGCAAGAGCTTACCTGAAGTAGTCAAGGAACAGCAAGGAACACACTATACCAGGAGTGAAGGTGAGAGTAAAGATGAGCTGAGAAAGATAACAGGGCCCAGATCCTGTAGGCCATTATAAGCGACTATAAGGACTTTGGAGTTCACTGTGAGTGACAAATGGAACCATCACAGGATTTTGAGCAGAGGAGAAACATAACTAACATTTTCAAAGGCCCACTCTGAATGCTAAGTGGAGAGTAGAGTGTAAGAGGTAAGGGAGGAAATAGGGAGACCAGGTGGAGGCTATTGCAGTTATCCCGGTGAGAAACAAATAAAAGTAGTTCTGAACCATGGTAGTAGAACTGGAAGTAATGTGAAATGGAAAGATTCCAGGTATATTTTGAAGATATAAAATAAATGAATATAGGACATAACGGAAAAGAGGAATAAGGAATAAAGCTTCTTGGGGTAAGCAACTGGAATTTACTGCAACAGGGGAGATTGTGGAGGAGTAGATTTGAGAAGGAAGATCAGATTTGGATGTGTTAACTTTGAGATGCCTTTCTCTCTTTAAGGTAGAAATCTCAAGAAGGCAGCTGGACAAAGGAACCTGAAGGTCAGAAGAAGTCCAAGATGAGGATATACAATCAAAATTGTCACCAGCTTTTAGATGGGATTTAAAGTCTTGAAATTAAATGAGATCGCCAATGGAATGACAGAGCCCAAGAGAACTCTAAGGTTAAAAGTTCAGAAATATATATATAAAAAGAAAAGTCAGCAAGTGATACTGAAAAGGAGCATTGAAAACCAAGAGAGTGTAGCACCCTAGAAGCCAAGTGGAGAAAGCATATGAATGAAGAAAGAGTGAATGCCTCAAAACACTGCTGAGAAGTAGAGTAATATGAGAACTGACCACTGGCTCTAGTAATGTGAAGGGCACCGGTGACCTTGCAGTTTCAGTAGGCATGGGTACAAAAGCCTGACTGAAGAGGGTTTAGGAAAGAATGAAAAGATGGGGCTGAAGCTGAAGGGAAAAATCAAGTCAAGAGAGGATTTTTAAAGATAGAAAAATGACAATATTATTGCCTGCTGCTGCTGAGAATAATCAAGAAGATAGGGAAAATGGTCAGTAAATGAGCTTGCAAAAGGTACAAAGTGAACTAGAGAGAAGGAAGGAAAAAAAGGAAAAGAGAAAAGGAAAAGGGAGGCAGCAAAATGAGAGCCATAGAGAATTAAACTTTTAAAGTTGGTTGTAGAAAAAGGTAATCGTGTTCATCAGCCTCTTTATCTTGCTTGGGGGTGACTGTAGGGCACTTGAACTGGCTTAGGCAAAAGAGATTTAGAGAAATGCTACAAGGATTTATGTTATAATATCAACAGCATGGAATCTGACTGCGAGGGTACAAGTCCTAACTTCGTGACCTTGGGCAAGCTATTGAATCTCCTAAAAACAAATATCATATATTAACACATATATGTGGAATCTAGAAAAATGGTATAGATGATCTTATTTGCAAAGCAGAAATAGACATAGAGAACAAACATATGGACACCAAGGGAGGGAAGGGAGGATGGGATGAATTGGAAGACTGGGATGGACATATATACATTATTGATAGCTATATATAAAATAGATAATGAATGAGAAACCACTCTATAGCTCAGGGAACTCTACTTAGTGCTCTGTGGTGACGTGAATGGGAAGGAAATCTGAAAACGATATGGATAGTTATACATATGGCTGATTCACTGCTGTACAGCAGAAACTAACACAACATTGCAAAGCAACTATACTCCAATACAAATTTTTAAAAAGCTATCCAATCTCCCCATGACTTAATTTCTTCATCTGTAAAATGAGGATGGTAACATCATCTTCCTCATAGGGTTTTTATAAGGCTCAAATAAATTACTTCTAGTGCTTAGAGCATGATGTACATGTGAGGTATTATCATCACTCTCTCAGGGAATAAAGGCTGGAATCCCCCTGCGCCTTAGAAACAACTGAACTTGAGCCATAGGATTAGCCTTTCATCTGCATGTCCCCTGTCTCTACTTCTATCTGCAGCATGACTTCATTCTTTCCTCTCACTACTATCACCAGTGACTCCAGAGCATCACATTTTAACAAAGCCAGCTACCCAGAAGAGGGATAACTGAACTACTCTCTGATCTTAAATACAGAAACTCTGTAGAAAGGACTCAATGGCCAACTTGATTCAAGTGCCCAGACCAGGCAGCCATGGGACTAATGTCATGTAATAAAACGGACACTCCTCAGGGAACCATGAAAATGGATTGGAATCTTGCTTGGTGCCAAAGAGAATTGAAGGTGGCTGGAGAGCTGGTGAAGGGAGAAAAACTGGAAAATATGGAAAAGTGCTAGTCAGTTGGAACAATAATTGCCATACCCTCCTCTCCCCATATTTCTCCTTAGTGCTACCATCAAAGAAAGGTGAGCACAGGGAACATATGAGGATTCCCCATGGAGATTCTGCTAATAAGCAGAGGGTTCTCTGATAAAAACTGCAACCTGGGTGTTAGGAGCAATGACTCTCCCATTATAGGGAGTCTCCAGGAGGCCTGCATGCTAATCACATCCTTGATAAGTTGCAGTCTGGGTACTCCTACCCTAAGCTACTACATTTCAGCCAGACAATCCACCTGAGGACTCATGGCTATTTCCACCCAACTGAAGCTGACGTGTGTTCTGCACTCCTTTCCTGACCTCCCTAACTTAGGCAGTCTCTGTTACTTGCTTGAGCCCCCAAAATTCTAAAATCACCGTCTTGCCAAGATGCAAGATCATTAGAATGTCAACGCATCACAGAATCACAGAGAAAGACCAGCTGGGAGCCATGGAGTCAAACAGAAGGCTTTTAAAGTTTGCCAGGCATAAGGAGATGAGGGCTTGGAATAGAGTTATAGAAATAGGGCTGAGAAAAAGAGAAAGATTTGAGAGATATTGCACAAGAAAAGTAAATGAAAAAGTGGTCTCAGAAATATAACTTAGTTATGCTTTTCAGTATAACTTAGTGTACTAAAACAAAAGTGCAAGAGAATGTT
>SJYQ01011157.1:0-11495 GCA_006410935.1 Redunca redunca | reverse complement strand
TGTGCTTCTTCTAGCCCAGCGTTTCTCATGATGTACTCTGCATATAAGTTAAATAAGCAGGGTGACAATATACAGCCTTGATGTACTCCTTTTCCTATTTGGAACCAGTCTGTTGTTCCATGTACAGTTTTAACTATTGCTTCCTGACCTGCATATAGGTTTCTCAAGAGGCAGGTCAGGTGGTCTGGTATTCCCATCTGTTTCAGAACTTTCCGCAGTTTATTGTGATCCACACAGTCAGAGGCTTTGGCATAGTCAATAAAGCAGAAATAGATGTTTTTCTGGAACTCTCTTGCTTTTTCGACGATCCAGCTGATGTTGGCAATTTGATCTCTAGTTATATGTAAAATCTCCAAATGCTAACAATAGTTACCTCTAAGCTGTGGTTCATACTCTTTTACATTTTTCCAAAATGTTTATGATGGATACTTCTGTTTCTTCTCATAAGACCAATGAACACACGCCATTGAAAGGAAAATAAGTTCAATGCACCACTCATAGCAGGATGACCTTTATGGTATGTAGAACTTGAGCATACTCTCTGAAGTGGTTCTTCAAATATGGTATATACTAAGTTTTACAGCTCAAATTCTTTAATTTTCTATAGAAATACCTTTCTTTTAAAGACCTTGGCTGTTGATAAAGCAGAGTTTCCTAATTAATTTTGCATTTATAGGGTTTTTTGTCTTCACACTGAAAATTTACTCTAAATTTTCAGCTTGTTGTAGCTTTTATGAACACTAGATGGCACTCTCCCTCAACTGAAATCCAGCTTATTGATTGTATTCTGGTGCTGTGAACCTTAAAAGAGTTGGAGGTGAAACTGAAGAATGCTTGTTTCCCTTTTGTTTTTAGAAGGAGGGAGTTTGGGGATAAGGGGAAATTTTTCAAGTTTAAGTAGCTGAGCTTAAATGGTTCCTTTTTTTTCCCATCTATCCAGAAATCACCATGTTGATAATAGTGGTATCAGTCCTTCATTCCACAAATATTTATTAAAGAGCACCTGCTGTTTTTAGAACTATTCTAAGCACTATGTACATCAGTGGGCAAAAGAGATTTAAAAATCTCTACCCTCATATAGCTTACATTCAGTGCTTGGACTTTTTCTTCATGAACCATTCTAAGTACTGTACTTAGAATGTACCTCACCCATTTAATAAGAGGAAGCTTAGGCACAAAGAGGTTATCTAACTTGCCTCTGTTCACCTGGTTAGTAGTATACATGGCAAAGCTAGAATTTGCATTCAAGCATTTAAGTCTCTGAAGTTTATTCATCACAACACTATTCTGACTCCAAAACCAAAGAATATTTTATGATTGATTCTGTTGAATGTAAGTAATATAAATTTACCTTTGTTTATATTTGTCCTCTGCCCATGGAATTCTCTAGGTAAAAATGCAGGAGTGGGTAGTTGTTCCCTTCTCCAGGAGATCTTCCCAACCCAGGGATCAAACCCAGGTCTCCTGAATTGCAGGCAGATTCTTTACCATCTGAGCCACAAGGGAAGCACATATTTGTCCCTAAGTAAGTAAGTAAGTAAGTGTTAGTCGCTCAGTTGTGCCTGACTGTTTGTGACCCCATGGACTGCAACTCACCAGGCTCCTCTGTCCATGAGATTTTCCAGGCAATGATACTAGAGTGGGTTGCCATTTCCTTCTCCAGGGGATCTTCCCAACCCAGGGATCGAACCCAGGTCTCCTGCACTGCAGGCAGATTCTTTACCGACTGAGCTACAAGGGAAGTCCCCCCCATATTTGTCACTGCTGCTGCTAAGTCGCTGCTGCTCAGTCACTTCAGTCGTGTCCGACTCTGTGCAACCCCACCAGGCTCCCCCATCCCTGGGATTCTCCAGGCAAGAACACTGAAGTGGGTTGCCATTTCCTTCTCCAATGCATGAAAGTGAAAAGTGAAAGTGAAGTCGCTCAGTCGTGTCCCACTCTTTGAGACCCCATGGACTGCAGCCCACCAGGCTCCTCCATCCATGAGATTTTCCAGGCAAGAGTATTGGAGCGGGGTGCCATCGCCTTCTCCGTCCTAAATCGCTAGATCTATCCAATTCAAGTACTATTGCCATTTTTATTGAAAAAACATGGGATAAATAAAATGCCTATTTTTTAATGATTCTGTGGCCAAATATCAAAGTATTAATTCTCTTTCAAGATAATAGCGATCAAGGCACAAACACAGCTGGCCTTGTTGAAGCATATATTTAAGCATCTTTATAGCTCTATTTACTTTAAACTGTATTGCCATATAATAATTTGGGTATGTTGTATTAATGACAGCTTAATCAGATTGTGATTCAATTATTGTATAATGAAACATGGGGCATCAGGTGGCAAAAGTTACAACTTCACTATTTGGTTTTACATTTTAGTAGTACTATGTTTATAAAGAAAATAGAGTAAGGCCAACAGTATGCTATGAAAGTTTCATGATCTGGGGGAAGAGTGGGCAAATTTACCTTCCTCTAATAAAAAGAAAGTTTTATGTAACTTAGGATAATTTATAATTATACTTGTATTTCTGAAGGACCAGAGTTGTATTAACAACCTACTTATTGTAAGCCACTAAGTGTAGAGGGAAAGTTAGCCACCACAGAATAAAACTATTGATGACTAGTTCATATACAGATAATTGATAGTAAAACTTGTCTTCAGGGAAGTGGAAATAATTAGTTCTTAACAGCTAGCGAGGTGCCTTTTGTTTTTTGCTGCAAAACTGTATTAGATTACAAAACTGTTTTTTTTATTTGATTGGGCTTCATGGGTGGCTCAACAGTAAGGAATCTGCCTGAAGTGTGGGAGACTTGTGTTCAATCCCTGCATAAGGAAGATACCCTGGAGAAGGAGTTGGGACCCCACTCCAGAATTCTTGCCTGGGAAATCCCACGGACAGAGGAGCCTGGTGGGCTACAGTACATGGGTTGCTAAAGAGTTGGACATGGCCGAGTGACTAACGATAACATGTTTTTGATTGCTAATAATTAGAGTTAACTATCTTTTAATTAAATGAAATAATTAGTAAAAGAGAATCACTGTTGTTCACCAGGGAATAGGTAGAAGTTTTTGGACAAGAGATTGATTTTGGCAGATGCTACAGTTTACGGATTCTTAAATTGGGAATTTTGGCTTTTCCAGGGGCCTGTGTGCCCTATAGATTGAATGCAAAGCTGTGTACACTGATGAGCTTTATTTCTTGGGAGAGAGCCCAAGTTTTATCAGATTTTCAAAGAGGTTATAACCCTAAAAGATTAAGAACTACTGCAAAAACTAAATGACCCACTGCATATTAAACTTGCTTTTCTTAAACGTTAGAGATAAGTTCAAGTGATTGAAATGTGGGAGTTTTAAACCAACAAAGGGAAAATTTTGCTGATTCAATGTTAGCTTATCCCTCTTGGTCTGCTGATCCTCTTGTGGTATATCTGGTGATATTGGTACTTGAGTTACTTATGTTTGTCATAAATTGGGACAGGCCCACACCTGGCAGTTTAGACATTAAAGTTCAAGTCTTGCTTCAAGACTGTTAAGGCTCAGCGAGCCCAGCTGAGCACAGCAGCGCTGCCAGCCATTGAAATTTGGGGGTTGTGGTTTTCCTCAGCAAAAGTTCATTAATACAGAAGTTGGAAATAGTCATACTGGCAGGGTCCATTTCCTGGTTCTCCTAGCTGTTTAACTGTGGACAAGTTACTCAACATCTCAAGGTTTCAGTTTTATTACCAGCAAAATAAGACAATAGCACCTCATATCAGTGAGATAATAGCACCTTTATCTCTAAAGTACTCAGCATAGTGCCTACCTTAGTACTTAGTACGGCAAAAACATTAAATCTATCCTTGTATATGACTCAGTTGTCTAAAATAGTGAGTCTTCTTACCTGCCAGCTCCTTATGTTGATTTATTTTTCTTCTTAGCCCCACACACTACCTGACATTGTTACTAACTTAAGCTTACTTGTTGATTCTATCTGCCCTACTAGGTTGTAAGCTCCTTGAAGATGGAGACTTTTTCTTGTTCATTTCTGGGCTCCTTAGGATAGTGCTAGCAAATACAAACAGATGTCCAATATTTGTTGAATGAATAAATGGCTACTATTACTAACTGGCAATGTCTGTCTACCCTCCCATCTGCCTATATCAACTGCAGCTTCAAAATGAGGTAGGTAGACCAGGAGGAATGTCTCTTTCCCTAACTGGGATAGCTGGAATTATAACTTCAAAAGAAACACTAATCTCTTTAGGCGCTCTACTGTGACCGGTAGCATCTGTGTCATCTAGGAAGTTGTTAGAAATGCAGAGTCTCAGGCCTCACCCTAGTCCTTCTGAATCAGATTTGAATCCCCAAGTGACTGTAATGCACATTATAGTCTACAAAGCACAATGTTGACCATTTTAA
Source organism: Redunca redunca (assembly GCA_006410935.1). NCBI lineage: Eukaryota > Metazoa > Chordata > Mammalia > Artiodactyla > Bovidae > Redunca > Redunca redunca. The sequence continues at coordinate 7,097 of SJYQ01011157.1, read as the reverse complement.
GGATTTTGGACTTTATCTGAAAAATAATAGAGAACCCACTACATTTTAGGTTGGAGTGAAGATTACATTTTCAGATTTGTTATTTTAAATGATCACTCTTGTGTCAAAAACAGTGGTTGTCTTTGGAAAGGGAAACCTTTTGACTGGGGACAGAGTTGGGACTGATGCTTTTTTCAGTATATTGTTTCCCAGATTCACTCTGATACGGCTAGCATGTAGCCTGCCTACCCTGTCCTCCTATCCCAACCCCACTCTTTTGACTTACGCCATGAAGGCTAGACACCTGCCCTCATATCAGGACTCAATGCACACCACACCTGTAGCTACCACTTGCCCACTTCCTGGGCCTAAAGGTGTCCTGATGGGCCCTGTGTTCAGCCAAAAGGAGGACAAGCCATAAAGCCTTGGAAGAGGGCTTAGCCCATTTGGGCAGAGAGTCCCAAGATTCAAGTACTTGGGGCATGGTCTGGATGAATATGTCCTTGACTCTGTGTGTAAGTGTAGTCACTCTGTGGTGTCCGATTCTTTGCGACCCTGTGGACTGTAGCCCACCAGGCTCCTCTGTCCATGGGATTCTCCAGGCAAGAATACTGGAGTGGGTTGCCATTTCCTTCTCCAGGGGATCTTCCCAACGCAGGATCAAACCTGGGTCTCCCACATCACAGGCAGATGCTTTACCCTCTGAGCCACCAGGGAAGTATTCTTTACCTACTGGAGGGGTGCACCTGAAGGAGGCCTGTAATGAGCCCTCTAAAGTGCAGGGACACCACTGTTTAGGTCTCAAAGATGTAATGCCTTTTTGTACCTTCTATTTTCAATGTATTTTTAATGTGAGTATATTACCTACATTAGAAAGTAAAATAGAATATTAAATCATAATAAAATTACATGGGCTCCTGTGTGGGAATGGATAAGAGAGGTATAGCAATGGAAGCACAAAAACCAGTTAAAAAGCTATTGCAGTGTTTCAGTAATAATTGATATAATGTTTTGGACTAGCGGGCTTCTCTGATAGCTCAGTTGGTAAAGAATCCACTTGCAATGCAGCAGACCCCAGTTTGATTCCTGGGTTGGGAGGATATGCTGGAGAAGGGATAGGCTACCCACTCCAGTATTCTTGGGCTTCCCTTGTGGCTCAGCTGGTAAAGAATCCGCCTGCAGTGCGGGAGACCTGGGTTCAGTCTAGGGATTCGGAAGATCCCCTGGAGAAGGGAAAGGCTACCCACTCCAGTATTCTGGCCTAGAGAATTCCATAGACTATACCCATGGGGTCGCAAAGACTCAGACATGACTGAACGACTTTTCACTTGAATTCGCAGGATAGTAATGAAGATGCAGTTTCAACTACTTTTTCATTTTAGTATTTCACTGCTATGTTGCTTAGATTGCATAAACTCAGTATTATTTTTTCTTCAACAGTATGTGGGACTTAAACATTTGACCCTTGATTATTTGTGTTTTACTCTGCCCTCAGGTTTTATTATGGTTCATTAGAATTCTAGACTAAAATCCTTTTCAGAGAACTGTGGAGATGTTCCATTATTTTCTAGCACCTAGTGTTTATAATGGAGAAGGCAATGGCACCCCACTCCAGTATTCTTGCCTGGAAAATCCCATGGATGGAGGAGCCTGGTAGGGTGCAGTCCATGGGGTTGCTACAAGTCAGACACGACTGAGCAACTTCATGTTCACTTTTCATTTTCACTCATTGGAGAAGGACTTAGCGGCAGTAGCAGTGTTTACGATGAGAAATCTTATGTCAGTCTGAGTCTTATTCTTTTTTAATGAAACCTGTTTTTGTTTGTTTTATTTTACCTTTCTCTGGGAACCTTTTCTTTTTCTCCAACTTAAAAAAAAAATCTTGAACAGATCAATGAATACTACAGTAAATACCAAATATCCTTAATTCATAAATTAACATTTTGCCACAGTGCCTTTGTCTAAGTTTTTTTCTCTCCTTTTGCTGAACTTCTTCAAAGTTACAAGCACTTCTCCTCTAAAATACTTTATCCTATATTTTCGAAGGACAAGGATGTTCAGGGAACTTAAGATTTTTTTTTCATCCTTAGAGTTTTGAAATATTGTTAGTATATGTTATAGTGTATGTGTATGTCTCTGCTGCTGCTGCTGCTGCTGCTAAGTCGCTTCAGTCATGTCCGACTCTTCACGACCCCATGGACTGCAGCCTACCAGGTTCCTCCATCCATGGGAGTTTCCAGGCAAGAGTACTGGAGTGGGGTGCCATTGCCTTCTCTGGTCTCTCTCTCTACCTATCTTTTATTATTAATCATTGCAAGGGCTTCCCTTGTGGCTCAGCTGGTAAAGAATCCGCCTGCAGTGTGGGAGACCTGGAGTCAATCCCTGGGTTGGGAAGATCCCCTGGAGAAGGGAAAGGCTACCCACTCAAGTATTCTGGCCTGGAGAACTACATGGACTGTACAGTCCATGAAGTCGCAAAGAATCAGACATGACTGAGTGATGTTCACTTTCACTTTCTCCTTCTTGGTTATATATACCCTCAAGCAAATCTCTCACATGTTAGAGTGTGTGTGTGTCTCTCTCTCTACATATCTTTTATTATTAATCTATTGCACTTCATGTCTTTCAATATAAAGAGTTGAATCTCAAACTATGCTTTTTCTTCATTATCTCTGTTATATCTGTCCTTTTGGACCTACTGCTAGGTAAGTATTAGAGCTCCGTCTTATTGTCTTCCAAATTATAAATTTGCTCTTCAGCCTGGTTCTGTTCTTTAATGCTTCTGCTGATGTGCTTATTCAGTGGTGGTGGTTTAGTCCCTAAGTCGTGTCCGACTCTTGCAACCCCATGGACTGTAGCCTGCCAAACTCTTCTGTCAATGGGATTCTCCAGGCAAGAATACTGGAGTGGATTGCCATTTCCTTCTCCAGGGGATCTTCGGAATCTGGGAATCAAACCCAGGTCTCCTTCATTGCAGGCAGGTTCTTTACCAACTGAGCTACAAGGGAAGCCCTGTTTATTCAGTAGTAATGTTTTTAATTTTCAAGAACTCTTTCTTATTCTCTGATTGTTCCTTTCTCAGAACAACCAATTCTTGTATTATGAATATTTCATTCTCTATAATCTCTCTAAGGATGTCAATATAATTTTTAATTAGTTTCTTTTCCTCCCTGCTGAATCAACCAGGATTCTGGCAGGAAATGATGGCACACTCAAATGGGGTTTCTGAAGAGAATTTAATGAAAATGTGGGCAGAGTTAAGGGAAACCAACAAGATGATAATCATTTTGAACTATCTATGAACCTAAAGGGACAAGGTCTGGGAGAAGTTACTGGAACTCCATGAAATTTACAGCTATAGGAGAAGTCTGCCTGCTAAACAGGAATTGTGGCCTTCAGTAGAGGAATATATTCATTGCTAGCCCTCAGCCTTGCAGAGAGTAAGTGGAAGAATAACTACCCTGACCTTCTTCCCCCTGCCTTTTAATTTGTTAGTGCCTCTCACTGGAAGAGTGAAATAATAAGCCAAATGGCAAGGGAACCCCAGTGATACAGTCCATAGGTCAGAGAGATGATTTGGAGAGGCAAATAGAGAATATATGACATGCCTATATTGTATCAGTTTCACAGTGTTTAGGAAGACATCTTGATGGGTGGATTGGACTGTGAAAAGGGTAGCAATTTGGGCTGATGTGGTGTGGTAGATCAGTCAGTCAGTTCACTCAGTCATGTCCGACTCTTTGCAACCCCATGGACTGCAGCACGCCAGGCTTCCCTGTCCATCACCAACTCCCAGAGCTTACTCAAACTCATGTCTATCTAGTCGGTGATGCCATCCAACCATCTCATCCCCTGTCGTCCCCTTCTCCTCCTGCCTTCAATCTTTCCCAGCATCAGTCTTTTCCAGTGAGTCAATTCTTCATATCAGGTGGCCAAAGTATTGGAGCTTCAGCTTCAGTCCTTCCAATGAATATTCAGGACTGATTCCCTTTAGGATTGACTGGTTTGATCTCCTTGAAGTCCAAAGGACTCTCAAGAGTCTTCTCCAACACCACAGTTCAAAAGTATCAGTTCTTTATAGTCCAAGTCGCACATCCATACATGACTACTGGAAAAACCATAGCTTTGACTAAATGGACCTGTGTTGGTAAGGTAATGTCTCTGCTTTTTAATATGCTGTCTAGGTTGGTCATAGCTTTTCTTCCAAGGAGTAAGCATCTTTTAATGGTAGAAGATAGAAGGTAGCAGCAACAATAAATTGTTCGGGTGAATAGTCAAGGTGAGAGCAGTTGGGAGCATTATTATTATTATTTTTTTTTTTAAGATTTGAGGATTCAGAAACAAGGGAAGAGAGAGGGAGGATAAGACTGGAATATAGCTATTGGAATGAGACTCTGCCAGGGAAATGGATCCCTTTGAAGTGTTTACATTCATTCTTATTTGCATTTGGAGAACAATCATATTTAGCATTTAGTTTTAGGAGAGCTTCTGGATCCTTAAAAGGCTTTTACACTCAGTGACTATCTGTTAGTGATGCTTTGGAGGTTGATGGTGGGGTGGGCACTGTGCAGGGGGAGTGCCATGAGAGCTCAAGGAAGCGTGTTACTGTGTGGAGGAGCCCACAGTAAAGGTGACACAATTCCTTTGTGCCCGGATAAACTGGATCTCTGTGGATGAGAAGCGGAAGTTACATAGCTTGAGATTCAAGTTTTTGTTGAATAATAAGGGCTGCAAGACAGTGGGACATCCAGAATGCAGGCTCTTGTGGCCATATGATCTTTTAGTCATCAGAAAAGCAGCTAAATTAAATGGTATTAGGATGAAGATTTACAAGAATATATTTTAAGTAAATCTATCTAAGGGAACAATTGCTTTTCTTAGTATTGCACCAGAATAACTGTGTCCAAGGAGGTGAGATGATAATAGCTTTTTGTCCTCCCTCTCCACCACCCGCCCCCTCACCACCAGATCTGTTGGTTTTGTATTCCGGTATCTCTTTACTACTTCATATGTGATTTATGTTTGCTGTATTGCAAGTCTTCATTGATGCTTGACCCAAAGAAATCACTTTTTCTCTGCATGGACTCTCAAACTTTTAACACTGTTTCACTGTTGTAATGTGTTTCCTGTGAAAGCAGTCACTGTTTCTTCTTTTATCCTTTAAGATAGTTGATTTATATCTATTGGATATTCAAGGAGTTTAAGAACTTTCACCATTTTAGATGTCTTCTTGGACCCCTTGCAACCTCTACTCCCCTTTTGGTAGTTTTTAATACTTGTTCCTTAGACTTATGTTAACTTTAGAGTTACACTGTTGTTGTTCAGTCACTAAATTGTGTCTCTGACTCTGCGACCCCATGAACTGCAGCACACTAGGCTTCCCTGTCATTAAGCATTTCCCTGAGTTTGCTCAAACTTGTGTCTATTTGGTCAGTGACTCCATCCAACCATCTCATCCTCTTTCATTCCCATCTCCTCTTGCCTTCAATCTTTCCCAGCATCGGTCTTTTCCAGTGAGTCAACTCTTCATGTCAGGTGGCCAAAGTAGTGGAGCTTCAGCTTCAGCATCAGTGCTGCCAATGAATATTCAGGGTTGATTTCCTCTAGGATTGACTGGTTTGATCTCCTTGCAGTCCAAGAGACTCTCAAGGGTCTTCTCAAGCACCACAGCTTGAAAGCATCAATTCTTCAGTGCTCAGCCTTCTTTATAGTCCAGCTCTCACATCCATACATGACTACTGAAAAAACCATAGCTTTGAATTTTGTCGACAAAGTAATGTCTCTGCTTTTTAATATGCTGTCTAGGTTTGTCATAGCTATTCTTCCAAGGAGCAAGCATCTTTTAATTTCATGGCAGTCACCATGTTGATTGGAGCCCAAGAAAATGAAATATGCCACAGTTTCCACTTTTATCCATCTACTTGCCATGAAGTGATAGGACCAGATGTCATGATCTTAGTTTTTTGAATGTTGAGTTTTAAGCCAGCTTTTTCACTCTCCTCTTTCACCTCCATAAAGACACTCCTTAGTTCTTCAGAGTTATATGATATTCTTAATTTTATCTTGTTATGTTTTGGTCTGCTTTTTATTGATTCTGGTAGTTTGGTTGTTCTATGATAGATTTTCTAAGTGAACATTTATTATTCCATCATCTTCCTAGAAATCCCACTGGCTTTTTAAAAAAAATTATTTTAATTGGAAGATAATTACTTTACAATATTCTGATGGTTTTTGCCATATATCAAAATGAACTGGATATAGTCATACATGTGTCCCCTCCCTCCTGAACCTCCCTTCCCACCTCCCTCCTCACCCCATCCCTCCAGGTTGTCACAGAGCACCAGCTTTGAGTTCCCTGCATCATATGTCAAATTCTCATTGGCTTTTCCCCCCCTAAAATTAAATAACTATTTGATAATTTTCTTGGATTTCTAGTCTGCTGCTGGGTTATTTAAGCACTTTGCATCTTTTTTTTTTTTTTCCTCCATTAGTGGCCCCTCCAAGATAAATTCATTTTCTTTACATCATATCACACATTCCTGAAAATCGAAGACTATCTAACTGACCTCTTTGGCTTCATTTTTTATTAAACTTAAAGGCCATCAGATAATCTCAGTGCTGTGATACATGTCCAGATCTTAGTGACCAAACTGGTTTAATTTTCCTAAGGGAAATAGAATAGACCCACATATGAATAATACCTATTTTCTTTTTCATCCTATCCCAGAGGGTTTCACATGACTTTCTTATCCTCACTGCAGGGAAGAAAGAGAAGTAGTAACCTGTACCCCTCCCAAAAACAAGAACAAAATGACAACAACAACAAAAAACTATAGTAACTAATCTGTGCTTCCTAAACAGGCTTATGCTTGCTTTTCCCTTTATTAGGAAGCTACAGCAAAGGATCTAGGGAGAAAGAGATATGAACAGAAATTGTAGGTTTGTGTCTTTTTATTAATTTACAGATATACTAAGATAACCTAAAAATCAAGATATATCTAACAAAGTATTACCTGTGAATATGAATATTAGAATTAATTTGGATGCAAAAGCATAATTTCTAGAGTATTATCTCAGTTTCATAATTTTACCTTCCACTCTGAATATATTTTTAATTC
>SJYQ01011156.1:0-24897 GCA_006410935.1 Redunca redunca | reverse complement strand
AGAGATATTCCATATTTCTGGGTAGGAAGAATCAATATTGTGAAAATAGCTATACTACCAAATGCAATCTACAGATTCAATGTGACCCTTATCAAACTACTAATGGCATTTTTCACCAAACTAGAAAAAAAAAATTTCACAACTCATATGGAAACACAAAAGACCTCAAATAGCCAAAGTCTTGAGAAAGAAGAATGGAGCTGGAGGAATCAACCTTTCAGACTTCAGATTATATTACAAAGCTACAATCATCAAGACATTATGGTACTGGCACAAAAACAGAAAAACAGACCAATGGAATAATATAGAAAGCCCCAAAATAAACCCATGCATCTATGGGTACCTTATTTTTGACAAACGAGGCAAGAATATATAATAGGGCAAAGTCAGTCTCTTCAAAGTGTGTTGCTGGGAAAACTGGACAGTTACATGTAAAAGAATGAAATTAGAACACTTCCTAACACCATATACAAAGATAAACTCAAAATGGATTAAAGACCTAAATGTAAGACCAGAAATTAGAAAACTCTTAGAAGAAAACATTGGCAGAACACTAGATGACATAAATCAAAACAAGATCCTCTATCACCCACCTCCTAGAATAATGGAAATAAAAACATAAGTAAACAAGTGGAATCTGATTAAACTTAAAAGCTTTTGTACAGCAAAGAAAGCTATAAGCAAGCTGAAAAGACAACCGTCAGAATGGGAGAAAATAATAGCAAATGAAACAACTGACAAAGGATTAATTTCCAAAATATACAAGCAACGCATACAACTCAACACCAGAAAAACAAACAACCCAATCAAAAAGTGGGCAAAAGACTTAAACAGACATTTCTCCAAAGAAGACATACAGGTGATTAATAAAAACATGAAAAGATGCCCAAAATTGCTCCTTATTAGAGAAATGCAAATCAAAACCACAAAGAGGTATCATCTCACACCAGTCAGAATGGCCATCATCTAAAAGTCTATAAAAAATAAATGTTGGAGAGGATGTGGAAAAAAGGGGAACTCTCTTACACTGTTAGTAGAAATGCAAACTGGTACAGCCCACTATGGAGAACACTGTGGAGATTCCTTAAAAAATTGAGAATTAGTTTTCTGGTTCCAAAGCAACCAGAACTGAGAGACACACGTATCCCGCTGTTCATTGTAGCCCTATTCCAATAGCTAAGACATGGAAGCAACCTGATGTTCATTGAAAGAATGGATAAGGAATTTGTGGTCCGTATACACAATGGTTATTTTTGTGGTACAAATACAAATACTCAGCTATAAGAAGGATCACATTTGAGTCAGTTCTAATGAGGCAGATGAACCTGGAACCTATTATACAGAGTGAAGTAAGTCAGAAAGAGAAAGGCAAGTACTGTATATTAACACATATACATAGAATTTAGAAAGATGGTACCAAAATCCTGTCATTTTCATTTTGAACCTCCCACATTAATTTTATGGTTTTTCTAAACCTTTCTTTGTCTTTTATCTTTCTACTTTTGGGGAATTATTTTTCAATGAAACTTCTGTTAAGAATTATATTTTTGCTCTTAGATTTATAATTTCCAAACATTTTACTTCTAAAGCAAAAGTCTTTTTGACTAAATATTTTTAATAGCATCTTGCTCTCATTTCTTATAAACAATACATTCTCTTTCCACTCAGAGAACATTAACTATAGGTGTCTTTGGATTTTTCTTCTGGTGCTTTTTCCTTACTTCTTCCACATGGAAGGTAATCTTTTGGTATCCTGTTAAATTCAATAGCAAATTTTTGTTAATGTTTATAGGAAGTGATGTGTGATTATGTGGGTGTGTTTTTGGTACAACTATATAGTAGAGAGATGGAAAGGAATTTTGCTTTTTTTAATAGGTGGAGCCCCAATATATTAATATCTCTAGACCTTGTCAGTTCCATTAGTAATCAACCTTCTCATTTCTCCCCTGGATTGAAAAGTGATAGTGCTTGGGTCAGCACATTTGGAGCCAAGTAGGAGAATATGGCTGAATGTGCCTATATTAAATATACATATCTTTATTTGAATCACGTTTTTTTCACCACAGTAACTAACGTCTGGGCTTCCCAGGTGGTTCAGTAGTGAATAATCTGCCTGCCAATGCAGGAGCTGCATGAGTAGTTGATTTGATCCCTGGGTTCCGAAGAGTCTCTGGAGAAGGAAATGGGAACCCAATCCAGTATTCCTGCTGGAAAAATCCCAGGACAGAGGAACTCGGCAGGCAAAGAGTCAGAGAGGTCCGAGCTACTGAACATGCCTGAACCTGAACTCTAAAATACTCATTATCTTCAATTATATGCCTTTTTTACCCTCAGCTGCTGCTGCTGATCCTAAGTCGCTTCAGTTGTGTCCTACTCTGTGCAACCCCATAGACAGCAGCCCACCAGGCTCCCCCATCCCTGGGATTCTCCAGGCAAGAACCCTGGAATGGGTTGTCATTTCCTGCTCCAATGCATGAAAGTGAAGTCACTCAGTCGTATCCGACTCTTAGCGACCCCATGGACTGCAGCGCACCAGGTAACTCCATCCATGGGATTTTCCCGGCAAGAGTACTGGAGTGGGGTGCCACTGCCTTCTCTGTTTACCCTCTAGGCTTCATCTAAGGATAAATACCATTCTGCAAATTCCTTCACTAGTTTCCTGATTGCCCAAGCATCAAAGTATGTCTACCACCAGTCTCTTTTCCCTTTTGAATAAAAATAATCTCTTATCACATACGTATTTGGAAACAGCAGTCTAAGTATTCCTGCACTGGTTCAGTGAAAGTAGAGCTCTGAAGCAACCTCCAGTGATACTCTTGCTTTTGTCCTCATGATCACAGGATGGCTGCAAAAGCTTCAAGCACTAGGTCTCCTTGGGATTCCCTGGTGGCTCAGACGGAAAAGCGTCTGCCTGCAGTGCAGGAGACCCGGGTTCTATCTCTGGGTCAGGAAGATCCCCTGGAGAAGGAAATGGCAATCCACTCCAGTACTCTTGCCTGAAAAATTCCATGGGCAGAGGAGCCTGGTGGGCTACAGTCCATGAGGTCGCAAAGAGTCAGACACGACTAAGTGACTTCACTTTCACTTTCAATGCCAGAAGGAAAGGCCTCTCCTTGGACATTTGTATTTATTTAGAGGAAAAGAATCCTTTCTAGAAAACTCCCGGAAAGTTTTGCCTCAGATCCCATAGCCAAGATTGTCTTTTATGTCTAGTCTTTTACAGCAAGCAGGATGGGAAACTGTATCCGAGTTTTTTAGTTTTGGGGATTAGAAGTTTCTTCTACCAGCCAAGAACTGAGAGTTTGAGGAATGGTGAGGCATCACCACACTTGCCAATTATCCCACTAAATTATTAATGGGAAGTCTGTCTTTCAGTTTATAGCAGCACTTTTATATCTGTCATTTGTTCAGCTTCTTGTTGGTCTTGCCATCTGTTTCTTTTTGTTCCTATAATTGAACACTTGTCAGAGGGAAAAGAGAAGTCCTTTTAAATAAAGCATGTAAGTGGTTCCTCTGACTTCAGTGTGAGCTACTAAGAAAATCTGGAGAACCCTGACCACAGAACAGCACTACATATCTAGGAAGTGTAGTTCCCTCCCTGAGATACAGAAAACAGTATCAAGGAGTTGACAGTGATTTTGGTAGTACTTTGACTTAATTTATATTTAATCAATAAAGTTTAATCCAGTAACACACTTGCATCCATGATGCTTGATACTGTCATTTCCTAAGAACGAGAAAATGTGGGCATGGAAAATGGAATGCCATTGATCTGGAAAACTGAATGCAGCTTCATTGAAGGGACTTTGTAGGGAAAAAAAGAGAAAAAATATCCTTCTTGCTATACCCATAGAAATGTCTCTGCTCTGAACTCTTGTTAGAGTGATTAGTAATCAAAAGATAGATAGAATTTGTTATTATTCTCCAATAACTTTCAATATTGTCTCCTTAGGAAAGTTCTGGGAAAACATCTGAACCAATCACATAGACCTTGTGACTGCATCTCCATGAGCTGCTCATGAAAAAAAGTGTTTATAGGGTTAAACAAAGCACACACAAAGCTTTTCTGCCTTTACTTCTGAAAGAGTGTTCTCAGTACTTGTTCATCCAGAAGAAAATTAAATATTTAAATAACTTTGACATTCAAAAGCAACTTAAGATGAATTAAATTACACTGGTGGTAACTTATACTTATGTAGTACTTTCTGTTTTTCCAAGTCCATTGAACTAACATTTTCTCTCATTTGCTAGAGCAATAATCTACCAAGTTACTTGTACAAGGGAGTATAGACCGTCCCCCAACCTAACAAACCTCCAGGACTCATGTACCTTCCTTCTCTGTACATCTGACCTCACAAGAGGAAACTATGGCCACAAGCAGACCAATCCCACATAAGCCATATCTGCAGGGACTCCTGCTGTGATCCTCACTGTCATTTTGCCATCTGAGTGGCCCCTCACTTACCACAAGACACCCCGACCCCCTGAGACCAGAAGTGAGAACAGGGCTCCCCTCCATTGACAGTTTTGACAGTTCTCCTATTTTGCTGTGACCTTACCAACATGGTGATAGTCACCCTAGTTTGGAAAATAATGCCACTGCCTTTTAGACACATAAATTTAAAGGATTTGTGTACATAAACTATTACAAATGTGTGTTGTCCCTGTAAAATGAGAAATTCTTACTTATAATTACCATCAAGTCATTTATTTTCATGCCACACACAATAGCAGCAGAGATTTTAATATGAGAAAATAAAAATACATAAGTCTCTGTTGCTCTAATTTAAAGCATTGCTGTAAATTTCACAGTGACCCTTTTGGCAGGAAGCAGTCTTTTCTTCAGGTCTGTTACTATAGTCACTATATGATCAAACAGAGTCAGAATCATAACCTTGCATGCATTTTCTAGAAACAGTGTTTTAAGAAATATCTTCAAGCTCCCAAAGTAGGTAGACCACCAAAAAGAAACAATTTTTCTTTCATCTGGAAGTTTGAAACTCTCCTGATCTGTGTCAAGGTGTTTGGTCTGGATCCAACCTAATATACTCAGGTTGGCTTTTCCATAGACTGTGAAAATTTGAAGAAAGTGTTAGTTGCTGGAAAGGTCAGAAAAAAATATATAAATAAAATCTCCCTTAAATTTTTATCTAAGTAGAAAATATATGAAATAATTATGCTATTTTAACTTTACTAAGTTTAGTTACTTGATATATAGATATAGACCTAGCTCCTCATATCTGTGACCAGGTTAGATTATTTTTATAACAGTTTGCTTTCCTTATAAAAAGTAAAGGTAAAAAGTGCAAGATCTGTACTATTAACTTAAAGCATGTTGGTAATTACAATAATTGAACAAAACGATTATTTACTTCAACTACTATGCTGATGCCTGTTTGAATAATAAAGTTTATTTAAAGGAGGTGATCATTAACAACTTGTTCAGTCGCTAAGTCGTGGCTGATTGTTTGCGATCCCATCAACAACTATAAATAGATGTTTTGTCATGTGTTTTGCAATTTGAAATGCTGTCAATGCAATAATCAACAACCAAACTATAATATATATAAAAATGTTTTTTATTTGAGCCAAGTTGGGGACTATAGCCTGGGAGACATAGATTCAAAAAGCACTTGAATTGTGTTCTGCTAAACCACAAAATGAGGGAAACTTACAAAAGCAAAGAAACATGAAATTACATAATCTGTTTGTCAAGAATTAAGATGGGAGCTGACAAGAAGGAAGGACACTTATTAAGCCAGGATTGGGTGGGGTCTACAATGGTTGCATAATTACAAGGGGAGTGCATTAGACCATAAAGTTGGAGCTGGTAGCTGCTGAAAGACATTATTTTGAGAGCGACTGGTGCAGTTTGATACAGTTCAGAAAATTCAAGGTCTCAGTCATGCAGAAAGTGTCTGAAACCACAGTCACATTGGCCACCTGGCTTCAAAAACACTTTTAATTAAAGTATTGATTTACAATATTATATTTACAATATCAAAATTCAGGTGTACCATGAGTGTTTCCAGTGAAATATGTAGTTTATATTATAGATAGATAGATAGATAGATAGATATGTATATAATTTTCAGATTATTTCCATTATATGTTATTATATAATGCTATATTGTATTATTATACTCACCATTATGTTATTACATAAGGATTTGTATAGGCGCCTGTGTTATGCAGTAGATCCTTGCTGGATTTTAAATGCATTCTTTTTTTGATGGTTAAAGCAGATGTACTGCTGCTGCTAAATTGCTGCTAAGTCACTTCAGTCGTGTCCGACTCTGTATGACCCCATGTGCCCACCAGGCTCCCCCATCCCTGGGATTCTCCAGGCAAGAATACTGGAGTGGGTTGCCTTTTCCTTCTCCAATGCATGAAAGTGAAAAGTGAAAGTGAAGTCGCTCAGTCGTATCCAACTCTTAGCGACCCCATGGACTGTAGCCTACAGGCTCCTCCATCCATGGGATTTTCCAGGCAAGAGTACTGGAGTTTAATATGACACAAGCAGGCTATTTTGGTTGGCCTAAAGTTCAAATCAAATCATGTGTATACCAGGCTGACCTCTCTACACCTCAATTTTTGAAAAATTCTTCCATCAATGTGCATATATATATATAGTATATAACTTGAATTTGTTGGTTTAGATGAATTTTCTGTTATATAACCTTTCCAAAAAAAGTACTTGAAAATTGTAAATTCTTATGTTTTCAGTTCAGTTCAGTCACACAGTCATGATGGTCTCTTTGTGACCCCATGGACTGCAGCACACCAGGCTTCTCTTTCCATCATCAACTCCCAGTACCTACTCCAATTCACGTCCATTGAGTCGGTAATGCCATCCAACCATCTCATCCTCTGTTGTCCCCTTCTCCTCCAGCCTCCAATCTTTTCCAGCATCAGGGATTTTTCAAATGAGTCAGTTCTTTGCATCAGGTGGCCAAAGTATTGGAGTTTCAGCTTTAGCATCAGTCCTTCCAATGCATCTTCAGGACTGATTTTCTTTAGGATTGACTGCTTTGTTCTCCTTGCAGTCCAAAGGACTCTCAAGAGTCTTCCCCAACACCACAGTACAAAAGCATCAAGTTTTCAGTGCTCAGCTTTCTTCATAGTCCAACTCTCCCATCCATACATGACTACTGGAAAAACCATAGCTTTGACTAGACAGATTTTGTTGGCAAAGTAATGTCTCTGTATTTTAATATGCTGACTAGGTTGGTCATAGCTTTTCTTCCACGGAGCAAGTGTCTTTTAATTTCATGGCTGCAGTCACCATCTGAAGTGATTTTAGAGCCCCCCCCCCCCGAAATAAAGTCTGTCACTGTTTCCATTGGTACCCCATCTATTTGCCATGAATTGAAGATACCAGTTAGCATGATCTTAGTTTTCTGAATGTTGAGTTTTAAGCCAACATTTTCACTCTCCTCTTTTACTTTCATCATAGGCTTTTTAGTCCTTCTTCACTTTGCCATAAAGTTGGTGTCATCTGCATATCTGAGGTTATTAATATTTCTCCCAGCAATCTTGAGTTCAGCTTGTGCTTCATCCAGCCTGACATATCACATGATGTATTCTTCATATAAGTTAAATAAGCAGGGAGACAATACACAACCTTGTACTCCTTTTCTGATTTGGAACCAGTCTGTTGTTTGATGACAAGTTCTAACTATTGCTCTTTGACCTGCATACAGATTACTTTGGAATAAAGTCAGGTGGCCTGGTGTTCCCACCTCCTCAAGAATTTTCCACAGTTTGCTATGATTCACACAGTCAAAGGCTTTGGCATAGTCAATAAAGCAGAAGTAGATGTTTTTCTGGAACTCTGTTGCTTCTTCAATGGTCCAATGGGTGTTGGTAATTTGATCTCTGGTTCCTCTACCTTTTCTAAATCCAGCTTGAACATCTGGAATTTCACGGTTCATGTAATGTTGAAGCTTGGCTTGGACAATTTTGAGCATTACTTTAATAGTGTGTGAGATGAGTGCAATTGTGTGGTAGTTTGAGCATTCTTTGCCATTGCCTTTCTTTGAGATTGGAATGAAAACTGACCTTTCCAGTCCTGTGGCCACAGCTGAGTTTTCCAAATTTGCTGGCATATTGAGTGCAGTACTTTCAAGTACTTTCACAACATCATTATTTAGGATTTGAAATAGCTCAACTGAAATTCCATCACCTCCACTAGCTTTGTCTGTAGTCATGCTTCCTTCCTCAGGCCCATTTGACTTTGCATTCCTGGATGTCTGGCTCTAGGTGAGAGAACATATCCTCATGGTTATCTGGGTCATGAAAGTCTTCTTTGCATAGTTCTTCTGCGTATTCTTGCCACCTCTTCTTAATATCTTCTGCTTCTGTTAAGTCCATGCCTTTTCTGACCTTTATTGTGCCCATGATAAATGAATCGCCAGTCTAGGTTTGATGCAGGATACAAGATGCTTGGGGCTGGTGCACTGGGATGACCCAGAGAGATGGTATGGGGAGGGAGGTGGGAGCGGGGTTCAGGATTGGGAACTTATGTACACCCGTGGTGAATTCATGTTGATGTATGGCAAAACCAATACAGTATTGTAAAGTAAAATAGAGTAAAAAAAAAAAAAAAGAAAGAAAGAAAAGAAAAGAAAAGAAAAACAGTGAACAGGAAAAAAATGAGAAATGTTCCCTTGGTATCTCTAATTTTCTTGAAGAGTTCTCTAGTCTTTCCCATTCTATTGTTTTCCTCAGTTTCTTTACATTGATCACTGAGGAAGGCTTTCTTAGTTCTCCTTGCTTTTCTTTGGAACTCTCTGTTCAAATGGGTATATCTTTCCTTTTCTGCTTTGCCTTTAGTTTCTCTTCTTTTCTCAGCTATTTGTAAGGCCTCCTCAGAGAACCATTTTGTCTTTTTGCATTTCTTTTTCTTGTGGATGGTCTTGATTACTGCCTCCTGAACAATATCACAAACCTCTGTCCATAGTTCTTCCAACACTCTNTCTACAAGGAAAATGTAGATATTAAAAGTTAGTTTACTATAAATCATGTAAAGATAACCAATAAAAATATTCTGTATTGGAAAAAAAATAAAATTTGTCTTGCATATGAATAAGAGGATAAATTAACAGAGTACATCATTTTAAAGGCATAATCATTTCATCAAAAAATATATAGAAGATGTTAATTCTAAGAAATGCTTTGAACAAATTGGACATTATATTACTTGAGATAAGCAATTTGAGATGAACATATTGAGCATTTTCATCAGAATATTTCCCTTTGCTTCCTGGAAATCACACAAGATAATAAAAGAGCACACTCGAAAATTCCATTCCATTTTCAATGAAATTAAAAGAAGCAATATCCAACCAAATCCAAAATACACAAAAGTCTCCAGTGTGATCTGAGAACACTGGCAAAAGCCATGCAGAAAATGCCATGAGCACTGTTAAAGGGTCTGAGCTTCTCAAGCTCTACCCTGAAGATGACACAGAAGTCCGAAGCCCAAGGCTATAGTCCTCCAGTGGATCTGCTATGAGCAAGGCTGAGCTTAGAGCCAAGATACCAGGGCAGAAGAAACACTGGGAGTGTGTGTGTGTGGGGGGAACCCCAGCAGCAAATCTCAGAATTCATTAGCAATTACTTCCTTTTTGAGAGTGAGGAGCCCACCTTGGAATGCAGAAATCCTGCACCTTGATTCTAAGAGGCCATGAGAAGATGGGGAGAGACTCCTCTGGATAGAGTTTGGTTTGTGGACACAGAGGAGACGAGCTGGCCCAAAGGAGCACAGACAGCCACCTTATCAAAATTCTAACTCTGTAGCTACAGAAGAGGTGACAAGTTCTGGAAACTACATTTTTTCCTCAACTGAAAGAACATCCTGAAAATAGTTCTAAGAAAACTCAACTTTCCTTCCATAAGAAATTAAAAGAGAGACAGAGAGAGAGATGGCACAGTACCAATGTAGCATGAGAATTCCTTTTATAAAAGCATAAAACATCTGTGTCTATTTTGCTGTCTCGTATACAGGGTTATCATTACCATATTTCTAAATTCCATATATATGCGTATTAGTATACTGTATTGGTGTTTTTCTTTCTGGCTTACTTCACTCTGTATAATTGGCTCCAGTTCCATCCACCTCATTAGAACAGATTCAAATGTATTCTTTTTAATGGCTGAGTAATACTCCATTGTGTATATGTACCACACAGCTTTCTTATCCATTCGTCTGCTTCCATGTACTGGCTATTATAAACAGTGCTGCAATGAACATTGGGGTACACATGTCTCTTTCAATTCTGGTTTCCTCGGTGTGTATGCCCAGCAGTGGGATTGCTGGGTCATAAAGCAGTTCTATTTGCAGTTTTTTAAGGAATCTCCACACTGTTCTCCATAGTAGCTGTACTAGTTTGCATTCCCACCAACAGTGTAAGAGGGTTCCCCTTTCTCCACACTCTCTCCAGCATTTATTGCTTGCAGACTTTTGGATCACTGCCATTCTGACTGGTGTGAAATGGTACCTCATTGTGGTTTTTATTTGCATTTCTCTGGTAATGAGCGATGTTGAGCATCTTTTCATGTGTTTGTTAGCCATCCATATGCCTTCTTTGGAGAAATGTCTATTTGGTTCTTTGGCCCATTTTTTTATTGGGTCATTTATTTTTCTGGAATTGAGCTGCAGGAGTTGCTTGTATTTTTGAGATTAGTTTTTTGTCAGTTGCTTCATTTGCTATTATTTTCTCCCATTCTTAAGACTGTCTTTTCACCTTGCTTATAGTTTCTTTTGTTGTGCAGAAGCTTTTAATTTTAATTAGGTCCTATTTGTTTATTTTTGCTTTTATTTTCAATATTCTGGGAGGTGGGTCAGAGAGGATCCTTCTATGATTTATGTTCTCCTCTAAGACTTTTATAGTTTCTGGTCTTACATTTAGATCTTTAATTCATTTTGTTTGTTTTTGTGTATGATGTTAGGAAGTGTTCTAGTTTCATTATTTTACAAGTGGTTGACCAGTTTTCCCAGCACCACTTGTTAAAGAGATGATTGTCTTTTTTCCATTGTATATTCTTGCCTCCTTTGTCAAAGATAAGGTGTCCATAGGTGCGTGGGTTTATCTCTGGGCTTTCTATTTTGTTCCATTGATCTATATTTCTATCTTTGTGCCAGTACCATACAGTATGGTACTGAAAAAGCTTAAAAAAAAACAGTTTCACATCAGACATAGCCATAGGAACAATCACTGTCAAAAGAAAGTGAAGTAACACATAAGACATTTAAGTAAACAAAATGAGGGCCAGTCTACCATTGTTTGGAGGGCACAAACAAAACCTTGCATGCACCAGGACCCAGGAAAAAAGAGCAGTGACCCCACAAGAGACTGAGCTAGACTTGTCTATGAGTATTTGAGAGTCTCTGGTGTAGGCATGGGTCATCAGTGGTCAAACAAAGGGTCACAGTCATTGACAGCAGAGGTCCTGAGAGGCATGATGTGCTGGCATAAATCTTTTTGGAGAAGGTCTCAGTTGCCCCTACCATGGTTTGGCCTAAGGCCAAATTAGAGCTCCACCCATAAACAGAAAATTGGATTAAAGATTTACTGAGCATAGTCCTGCCCACAAGAGCAAGGTGCAGTTTTCCCCACAGCCAGTCCCTCTCATCAGGAAGCTTGCACAAGCCTCTTATCCTCATCCATCAGAGGGCCAGCAGAATGAAAACCACAATTAGAAAACTAACCAAAATGATCACTTCAATCACAGCTTTGTTTATCTTAATGAGCCACACCATTTGAGCCATGCAAGATGAACAGGTCATGGTGGAGAGTTCTGACAAAATGTGGTCCACTAGAGAAGTGAAAGGCAAACAACTTCAGCACTCTGGCCTTGAGAAACCCATAAAAAGTAAGAAAAAGCAGAAAGATATAACCACTGAAAGATGAACAACACCCCTCCCCCCAGATTCAGTAGGTGTCCAATAGGCTACTGGAGAAGAGTGGAGAAATAACTCCAGAAGGAATGAAGAGGCAGAGCCAAAGCAGAAACAACGCCCAGCTGTGGATATGTCTGGTGCTGAAAGTAAAGTCCAATGCTGTAAAGAAAAATATTGCCTAGGAACATGGAATATTAGATCAATGAATCAAGGTAAAGTTGAACTGGTCAGAGCAAACATCGATATTTTATGAATCAGTGAACTAAAATGGACTTGAATGGATGAATTTAATTCAGCTCACCTTTATATCTACTACTGTGGAGAAGAATTCCTGGGTTCAGGATGGGGAACTCATGTACATCCGTGGTTGATTCATGTCAATGTATGGCAAAACCAATACAGTATTGTAAAGCAAAATAAAGTAAAAATTAAAATTAAAAAAATAAAAAAGAAATGGAGTAAGCTTCATAGTCAACAAGAGTCCAAAATGCAGTACATGGGTGTGATCTCAAAAACAACAGAATGATCTTGATTCGTTTCCAAGGCAAACCATTCAGTATTACAGTAATCTAAGTCTATGCCCCAACCACTAATGCTGAAGAAGTTGAAGCTGAATGGTTTTATAAATACCTACAAGACCTTTTAGAACTAACAGCAAAACATGATGTCCTTTTAATTATAGGAGACTGGAATGCAAAAGTAGGCAGTCAAGAGATACATGGAATAATAGACAAGTTTGGCTTTCTAATAAAAAATTAAGCAGGGCAAAGGCTAACAGAATTTTGCCAAGAGAAGGCACTGATCATAGCAAACACCCTCTTCCAACAATACAAGAGAATACTCTACACATGGACATCACCAGATGGTCAACACTGAAATCAGATGGATTATATTTTTTGAAGCCAAAGATGGAGAAGCTCTATACAGTCAACAAAAACAAGACTGGGAGCTGACTGTGGCTCAAATCATGAACTCCTTATTGCCAAATTCAGACTTAAATTGAAGAAAGTAGGGAAAACCACTAGACCATTCAGGTATGACCTAAATCAAATCCCTTATGATTATACAGTGGAAGTGAGAAATAGATTTAAGGGACTAGATCTGATAGACAGAGTGCCTGATGAGCTATGGACAGAGGTTTATGACATTATAGAGGAGACAGAGATCAAGACCATCCCCATGAAAAGAAACGCAAAAAGGAAAAATGGCTGTCTGGGGAGGCCTTACAAATAGCTGTGAAAAGAAGGGAAGCAAAAAGCAAAGGAGAAAATGAAAGATATAAGCATCTGAATGCAGAATTCCAAAGAATAGCAAGGAGAGATAAGAAAGCCTTCCTCAACAATCAATGCAAAGAACTAGAGGTAAAAAACAGAATGGGGAAGACTAGAGATCTATTCAAAAAAATTAAAGATACCAAGGGAACATCTCATGCAAAGATGGGCTCGATAAAAGACAGAAATGGTACAGACCTAATAGAAGAAGAAGATATTAAGGAGAGGTGGCAAGAATACACAGAAGAACTGTACAAAAAAGGTCTTCACTCTAAGATAATCACGATGGTGTTATCATTCATCTAGAGCCAAACATCCTGGAATGTGAAGTCAAGTAGGCTTTAGAAAGCATCACTACGAACAAAGCTAGTGGAGGTGATAGAATTCCAGCTGAGCTATTTTGAATCCTGAAAGATGATGCTGTGAAAGTGCTGCACTCAATATGCCAGCAAGTTTGGAAAACTCAGCAGTGACCACAAGACTGGAAAAGGTCAGTTTTCATTCCAATCCCAAAGAAAGGCAATGCCAAAGAATGTTCAGACTACCACACAATTGCACTCATCTCACACGCTAGTAAAGTAATGCTCAAAATTCTCCAAGCCAGGCTTCAGCAATACGTGAACCGTGAACTTCCAGATGTTTAAGCTGGTGTTAGAAAAGGCAGAGGAACCAGAGATCAAATTGCCAACATCCGCTGGATCATGGGAAAAGCAAGAGAGTTCCAGAAACACATCTATTTCTGCTGTATTGACTATGCCAAAGCCTTTGACTGTGTGGATCACAATAAACTGTGGAAAATTCTGAAAGAGATGGGAATACCAGACCACCTGACTTGCATCTTGAGAAACCTATATGCAGGTCAGGAAGCAACATTTAGAACTGGACATGGAACAACAGACTGGTTCCAAATAGGAAAAGGGGTATGGCAAGGCTGTATATCGTCATCCTCCTTATTTAACTTATATGCAGAGTACATCATGAGAAACGCTGTGCTGGAAAAAGCAGAAGTTGGCATGAAGATTGCCGGGAGAAATATCAATAACCTCAGATATGCAGATGACACCACCCTTACGGCAGAAAGTGAAGAGGAACTAAAAGCCTCTTGATGAGGAGAGCGAAAAAGTTGGCTTAAAGCTCAACATTCAGAAAACAAAGATCATGGCATCTGGTCCCATCACCTCATGGCAGGTATATGGGGAAACCGTGGAAACAGTGTTAGACTTTATTTTTGGGGAGGCTCCTAAATCACTGCAGATGGTGACGGCAGCCATGAAATTAAAAGACACTTACTCCTTGGAAGGACAGTCAAGACCAACCTAGATAGCATATTCAAAAGCAGAGACGTTACTTTACCAACAAAGGTCCGTGTAGTCAAGGCTATGGTTTTTCCAGGGTTTTTCCAGGTTTTTCCAAGGCTATAGTCATGTATAGTGTGAGAGTTGGACTGTGAAGAATTTGAGCACCGAAGAATTGATGCTTTTGAACTGCAGTGTTGGAGAAGACTCTTGAGAGTCCCTTGGACTGCAAAGAGATCCAACCAGTCCATTCTGAAGGAGATCAACCCTGGGATTTCTTTGGAAAGAATGATGCTAAAGCTGAAACTCCAGTACTTCGGCCACCTCATGTGAAGAGTTGACTCATTGGAAAAGACTGTGATGCTGGGAGGGAATGGGAGCAGGAGGAGAAGGGGATGACAGAGGATGAGATGGCTGGATGGCTGAATTCCAGGAGTTGGTGATGGACAGGGAGGCCTGGCGTGCTGCAATTCATGGGGTCGCAAAGAGTCAGACACGACTAAGCGACTGAACTAAACTGAACTGAACTGAGGGAAAACCACTTAGCCATTCGGGTATAACCTAAATCAAATACCTTATGATTATATAGTGGAAGTGATAAACAGATTCAAATGATTAGACCTGACAGAGTACCTGAAGAAATATGGACAGAGATTCCTGACATGGGCAGTGATCAAAGAAAAAAAAGTGGTTGTCTGAGGAGGCCATACAAATAGCTAAGGAAAGAAGAGAGGTGAAAAGCAAAAGGGAAAAGGAAACATTTACCTATCTGAATGCAGAGTTCCAAAGAATAGCAAGGAGAGTTAAGAAACCCTTCTTAAGTGAACAATGCAAAGAAAGAGAGGAAAACAATAAAATGGAAAAGACTAGACATCTCTTCAAGAAAATTAGAGATACCAAGGGAACACTTCAGGCAAAGATGCATGCAATAAAGACCAGAAATGATATCGACTTAGCAGAAGATATTAAGAAGAGGTGCCAAGAATACACAGAAGAACTATGCAGAAATGTATTAATGGCCCAGATAACCATGATAATGTAATCACTCACCTAGAGCCAGACGTTCTGGAGTATGAAGTCAAGTGGGCTTTAGGAAGGATCACTCTGAACAGAGCTAGTGGAAGTGGTGGAATTCCAACTGAGCTATTTCAAATCCTAAAAGATGATAGTGTTAAAATCCTGCACTCAATGCCAACAAATCTGGAAACCTCAGCAGTGGCCAAAGGACTGGAAAAGGTCCATTTTCATTATGATCCCAAAAAAGGCAATGCCAAAGAATGTTCAAGCCACTGCAGAACTGCACTCATTTCACATGCTAGCAAGGTAATGCTCAAAATCCTTAAATCTAGGCTTCAACAGAACACGAACTGAGAACTTCCAGATGTGTAAGCTAGGTATAGAAAAGGCAGAGGAAGCAGAGATCAAATAGCCAACATCCGTTGGATCATAGAAAAAGGGGAGTTCCAGAAAAACGTCTACTTCTTCTTCATTGATTATGCCAAAGCCTTTGACTGTGTGGATCACAACAAACTGTGGAAAATTGTTAAAGAGATGGGAATACCAGAACACCCTACCCGCCTACTGAGAAATCTGTATGCAGGACAAAAAGCAAAAGTTAGAACCAGACATGGAACAACGAACCGGCTAAAATTGGGAAAGGAGTACATCAAGGCTGTGTATTGTCACCTTGCTTTTTTAACTTATATGCAGAGTACATCATGAGATAGGCCAGGCTGGATGAGCCTTAATCTGAAATCAAGATTGCCAGGAGAAATATCCATAATCTCAGCTCTGCAGATGACATCACCCTAATAGCAGAAAAGAAGAAGAACTAAAGAGCCTCATGATGAATATGAAAGAAGAAAGTGGAAAAGATGCCTTAAAATTCAGCCTTCAAAAAACTAAGATCATGGCATCCGGTCCCATCACTTCATGACAAATAGATGGGGAAACAAAGGAAACAGTGACTTTAATTTTGGAGGCTACAAAATCACTGCAGATGGTGGCTGCAGCCATGAAATGAAATGATTCTTGCTCTTTGGGAAAAAAAAGCTATGACAAACCTAGACAACTTGTTAAAAACCAGACATCACTTTGCCAACAAAGGTCCATATATTCAAAGCTACTGTTTTTCCAGTAGTCATGTGTGAATGTGGGAGTTGGACCATAAAGAAGGTAGAGTGCCCAAGAACCGATGCTTTCAAACTGTGGTGTTGGAGAAGACTCTTGAGAGTCCCTCAGACAACAAGGAAAGCAAACCAGTCAATCCTAAAGGAAATCAACCCTTAATATTCACTGGGAGGACTGACGTGGAAGGGGAAGCTCCAATATTTTGGCCACCTGATGGAAAGAGCTGACTCATTGGAAAAGACCTTGATGTTAGGAAAGATTGAAAGCAGGAAGAGAAGGGGGCAACAGAGGATGAGATAGTTGAATGGCATCATTGAATCAATGCACATGAGTTTGAGGAAACTCCAGGACACAGTGAAGGACAGGGAAGACTGGCATGCTGCAGTCCATGGGATAGCAAATAGTGGGACATGACTGAGTGACTGAACAACAACAGTATATGCCTTAGACTTTTCTAGTGAATAAACAGCCAAATTCCTACTTTTCNGAATTATGATAAAAAAATTACTAATTATTGTCTTTCTCTATTTGTAATTGCAATTTAAATTTTTATTATACCCGAGAATCAATTAGAGTTTTCTTTCTTTTTTTTTTTAATTTCCAAGCATGCATATAGGCTCAGTTGCATCCAATTGTTTGCTACCCCATGGACTACAGCCCACCAGGCTCCTCTGTTCAGGCAAACATACTGGAGTGGGTTGCCATTTCCTACTCTGGAAATCTTACTGACCCAGGGATTAAACTCACATTTTCTGCATCTCCTACATTGGCAGGCTGATTCTTTAACACTGCACCACTTGTGATTATTTTCTAGTATTAATTTTTGGTTTACTGTAATTATGGTCAGCAAAAGGGGTCTGGATCCTTTTCTATTTTGTTATTATTTAACTATTCCTCATTACCTAATATGTAGTAAACTTTGGTAAATGATATCTGGAAATTTGAGAATAAAGAATACTCCAATCAGTAAGAAATAGATTTCATGTGTATTTGGATACATGGATACTATGTATACAACGATGCTTCTGTGAGTTTATATCTCAAATGGTTGGCATAGTATTCATTAAATAAAACGATATTTATCTTAGCATGTATTTACTTTGATCAATAAAAAGTCTCTTCTTTAATAAAAAAGGTTACTTGTTTCTAAGAAAGAATTTAGCAAAGAAATGACAAAATAACAAGTGGATTAAAATGTGTTGGCAGAACTCAGACATACAAAGAAATAAGATTGATACACACACACACAATAAAGATAAAGTTGAAAGATGTAAAAAGAGACTAAACACTGAAAAACAGAATAAGGGAT
Source organism: Redunca redunca (assembly GCA_006410935.1). Classification (NCBI taxonomy): domain Eukaryota; kingdom Metazoa; phylum Chordata; class Mammalia; order Artiodactyla; family Bovidae; genus Redunca; species Redunca redunca. Next base: position 6,987 of record SJYQ01011156.1, on the reverse strand, counting down.
ATTGAGAAAAAAAATGAAAAATTTTAATGTTAAAGTACTACAGATAAAATAACTGAAACATGTACAATCAAAAGAGAACCATGATTCACATAACTTGGGTTCTCTAAGAAAAGCAAAATCAGCTATCCATGATTGAAAGCACGTAAGTCAAGTGTTCATGCATACCAACTTGATGAAAGGAATTCTGGTTTGCACCTATCTACCCAGTGTCTATGCAGTTACACTCTATTCCTTATGAAAAGTGACTTGCTCTTAAAGATATATCATAAAATCACTCTATATACAAAGGAAAAATTGAGGGTAATTCAAGTTTCTCTGTAGTAACATTCAGTATCAGGAAGTAATTGAAAAAGCATTCAAGCAAAGCTCTATCTTTGTGATAAACATTACAGATGCACAGTTCTGAACAAGCAAGGACTTTGATAGTAACGTTCTTATGAACTTTTCTTGAAGAAATTGCTAGATGCCTAACTTTAGCCAAGTAGAATATGGCTAGAGAAATTCAGCAAAAAGACTATAAATGAGCATTTTACCATATGCACTATTTAACTGCATAAGTAAATTAAATAATAGAAAAACATGAGTAAAATATGTAATAATTTTTTTATGTAAAAATGATAAGGCTTTTAAATTTTTGAAAGCAGAAAGGGGAAAAGTTGCAAAATAAAATAAAATTGGTGCTTAACACATTTTAAGAGCTAAGAGGCAACAAAAATATCATTTAAGGTAAATTAAATGATGAGTAGCAACATAATTAAGAGCAAAAAAGCTAAACACTAAGAAAAATTATAGCTTAGTAAAATAATGGAAGAGAACAAGGGGAGTGGTACAGAGAACTTCTCAACTATAATAAGAAACCAAAGCAAACAATAAGTGAAAACAAACAATAAAGAAAGAGACATTTAAGAAAAAAAGTTAAAAAAGAAAATATCACATAGGGTGGAATTCAGTTCAGTTCAGTTCAGTCTCTCAGTCGTGTCCGACTCTTTGCAACCCCATGAATCACAGCACGCCAGGCCTCCCTGCCCATCACCAACTCCCGGAGTTCACTCAGACTCACGTCCATCGAGTCAGTGATGCCATCCAGCCATCTCATCCTCTGTCGTCCCCTTCTCCTCCTGCCCCCAATCCTTCCCAGCATCAGGGTCTTTTCCAATGAGTCAACTCTTCACATGAGGTGGCCAAAGTGTTGAAGTTTCAGCTTCAGCATCAGTCCTTCCAATAAACACCCAGGATTGATCTCCTTTAGGATGGACTGGTTGGATCTTCTTGCAGTCCAAGGGACTCTCAAGAGTCTTCTCCAACACCACAGTTCAAAAGCATCAATTCTTTGGCACTCAACTTTCTTTATAGTCCAACTCTCACACCATATATGACCACTGGAAAAACCATAGCCTTGACTAGATGGACGTTTGTTGGCAAACCCCACTTATCTGTCATGATAAATGTATTAAACTCAACTGTTAAAAAATACGTAGATTAGAGCATAAGCTACATATCAACAGTAGGATGTCTATAACTGATTTCTAAAGTTAAAAATCAAAGAATATGAAACTGTTAATAAACAAGAAAAAATTAACCACATAAGTTTCAACCCAAAAGTATTAAACTTGGCTAAAAGGAAACTTCATAATACCAAAAGTTACTAACTAATGATAAACATAGTACAGTTATGGCTACCATAACTGAATATCAAATAAGAGCAAAAATGTTATGTCAGAAATTATGAGAGATATAAAATAGCAGCAGCAACAAAATTTTATTTCACTTCTTTCAATTTACTGGATATTAAATTAAAGAAAAATAATTGTCCTTAGGAAACTTGAATATAATCGATAAGGTCAATCTAGTTGACATATATGGTCACTGCAAATAAAGAACACACCTTTTTTTTTTCAAATGCCTGTAGAGTACTGACAGTCATAGACTATTGAGAAGGCTACAGAAGATGATCAGTAAGGTAGGCCTGACTGATACATACTAACTTTGGCCAAAGGAAGAAAGAAAATTATCAATGCTTCCACAATTTTACATCTATAATTTAGAACTGAATCAAAAAGTACTGGACATGCTAAGATTCAGAACCAAATAACCTGAAGAAAAAGGAATAGAAATAGTAACAGAAGACTGAAATTGTCCAATCTAAATAATTATGATTAATATATTTGAAGTGAAGTGAAGTCGCTCAGTCGTGTCTGACTCTTTGTGACCCCATGAACTGTAGCCTATCAGGCTCTTCCGTCCATGGGATTTTCCAGGCAAGAGTGCTGTAGTAGATTACCATTTCCTTCTCCAGGGGATCTTTAGAAGACTGAAATTGTCCAATCTAAATAATTATGATTAATATATTTGAAGTGAAGTGAAGTCGCTCAGTCGTGTCTGACTCTTTGTGACCCCATGAACTGTAGCCTATCAGGCTCTTCCGTCCATGGGATTTTCCAGGCAAGAGTGCTGTAGTAGATTACCATTTCCTTCTCCAGGGGATCTTTAGAAGACTGAAATTGTCCAATCTAAATAATTATGATTAATATATTTGAAGTGAAGTGAAGTCGCTCAGTCGTGTCTGACTCTTTGTGACCCCATGAACTGTAGCCTATCAGGCTCTTCCGTCCATGGGATTTTCCAGGCAAGAGTGCTGTAGTAGATTACCATTTCCTTCTCCAGGGGATCTTTAGAAGACTGAAATTGTCCAATCTAAATAATTATGATTAATATATTTGAAGTGAAGTGAAGTCGCTCAGTCGTGTCTGACTCTTTGTGACCCCATGAACTGTAGCCTATCAGGCTCTTCCGTCCATGGGATTTTCCAGGCAAGAGTGCTGTAGTAGATTACCATTTCCTTCTCCAGGGGATCTTTAGAAGACTGAAATTGTCCAATCTAAATAATTATGATTAATATATTTGAACATAAAGATGAAAAATGAAGAATTTTACCACATAATTGGAATGCATATAGAAAATCAAATAAAAATAATAAAAATTTAAGATAGTATCACTGAAAAACTAATTCACCAGATATATTTAAAAACTGGCTGGACATTGCAGAAATTAGAATTAGTATTGTTTAAGACAGAAAAAATTCATAAGCTAGATAACAAATGGGGAAAATACTGGAGTCCAAGAAGTAGAGATGATGAGGCAGAATCAATAAACAGTATTCAATTCAGTTCAATTCAGCTTAGTTGCTCAGTCGTGTCCAACTCCTTGCGACCCCATGGACTGCAGCACACTAGGCTTCCCTGTCCATCACCAACTCCTGGAGTTCACTCAAACTCAGGTCCATCAAGTTGGTGATGCCGTCCAGCCATCTCATCCTCTGTCATCCCCTTCTCCTCCTGTGTCCAATCCCTCCCAGCATCAGGGTCTTTTCTGATGAGTCAGTTATTTGTATCAGGTGACCAAAGTATTGGAGTTTCAGCTTCAGCATCAGTCTTTCCAATGAATATTCAGGACTTATTTCATTTAGGATCAAAATTGATCAAAACTGATTAAAAACATCAGGCCAAAGTTTTAGGAAACTTTCTTTACTTCAAGTTGGGGGCGAGGGACAAACAACAATAAAAAAAAAAGAAAGAAAGGAGGAAATAAAAGAGATAACCACATCTGGCCACTGGCACCAGGGATATCTGGTGACTGAGAAGGGGGCAGGATGGAAGAGTCTGGGTGATGCTCCTCTTTGGCCTTGTGACCCAGGTGACGGCCACAGGGGTTTTCACTGTGTAAAAAGTCATAGAGCTTCAGGTGTATGCATATTACTGTTTGCATATCAGACTTCGATTTGCAAATTTAAAAATAAATCTAAATTTTTCTTGTTTAACAATCAACTCCCTCCTGTCCCCCACCCCCACCCATAAAATCTCATAGAAGGAGGGAGGATGGATAACATCTTAAGAAAAAATAAAATCACACACACACACACACACACAGACACCCCCNACCCCCCCCCCCCCAAAAAAAAAAAAACAAAAAGGCAATACAAAGATGGGAGTTGGGGAGTGAATTACATACTCTATTCTCACCTTTTCCTAATGGAGCTACAGGGGAAATGTCCAATAAGACATACTAAACTGTGTTCAGTGTGATCAGGACCCACTGGGTAAACTGTGTATGCTGCTGGCATCCTCTCCCTGTCGTGTGCAGGCAGCTTACATCCTCTAGGAGAGAATCCCTCACAGGATTATTGTTAACGTGGGAAGGGGGACAATGCCAGTGCTGCACTGGGGCAGATGTTTAGGTAAATGACCCAAGAGAGGCAGCCTTCTGGCTCCTTTGCTGTGTGTACTAGGGGTTCACAAGCTACCACACCTGCAAAAAAGAGTTCAGGGTTTACAGGAGAAGGGGGGCTTCCTATCAGAAAAGGGGGCTGCTGTCCACAGGATTTGCTATTCAGGGTGTGAACTGAAGGGGCACCTAGTTTTGTTGTTTTCATTCAGTCACTAAGTCCTCTCTCTATGGACTGCAGCATGGCCTGTTTCCCTTGTCCTTCACTATCTCCTGAAGTTTGCTCAAATTCAGGTTCACTGAGTCAGTGATGCTATCTAATCATCTCATTCTCTGTCATACCCTTCTCTTTCTGCCTTCAATCTTTCCCAGCATCAGGATCTTTTCCAATGAGTCAGCTCTTCCCATCAGGTGGCCAATGTATTGGAGCTTCCGTTTCAGCATGTCCTTCCAATGAATGTTTTTGTTCAGTCGCTCAGTTGTGTCTGACTCTTCCTGACGCCATGGACTGCAGTAGGCCAGGCTTCCCTGTCCTTCACTATGTCTAAGAGTTTGCTCAAACTCATGTCCATTGAGTCAATGATGCCATCCAAACATCTCATTCTCTGCCTCCCCTGCTTCTCCTGCCCTTGATCTTTCCCAGCATCAGGGTCTTTTCCAGTGAGTCAGCTCTTTCCATCAGGTGGCCAGAGTGTTGGAGCTTCACCTTAAGCCTTCATCCTTCCAATGAATATTCAGGGTTTATTTCCTTTAGGATGACTGATTTGATCATCTTGCAGTCTAAGAGACTCTCAAGAGTCTTCTCCAGCAACACAGTTCAAAAACATCAATTCTTCAGTGCTCAGCCTCCTTTATGGTCCAACTCTCACATCCATACATGACTACTGGAAAAACCATGAAAGCGTCAGTCCCTCAGTCATCTCCAACTATTTGAGACACAGAGTTAGCCCACCAGCCTCTTCTGTCCATGGAATTCTCTAGGTAAGAATACTGGAGTGCATAACTAATCCCTTCTCCTGAGAATCTTCTCCACCCAGGGACTGAACCCAGGTCTCCTGCATTGCAGGTGAATTCTTTATCATCTGAGCCACCAAGAAAGCCCCCTGGTTGTGACTATGTGGGACCTTTGTCAGCAAAGTGATATCTCTTCTTTTTAATATGTTGTCTAGGTATGCCATAACTTTCCTTCCAAGGAGCAAGTGTCTTTTAATTTCATGACTGAGGTCACCGTCCACATGGGATTTTGGAGCCCAAGAAAAATAAAATCTGTCAACACTTTTTCCCTTTCTATTTGCCATGAAGTGATAGGACAAGATACCATGATCTTAGTTTTTTAATGTTGAGTTTCACGCCAGGTTGTTCACTCACCTCTTTCACACTCATCAAGAGGCTCTTTAGTTCCTCTTCACTCTCTGTCATTAGAGTGGTATCATCTGTGTATCTGAAGTTGTTGATATTTCTCTCAGCAATCTTAATTCCAGCTGTGATTCATCCAGCCTGCCATTTCACATGAGGTACTCTGTATATAAGTTAAATAAGCAGAGTGACAATATACAGCCTTATATTCCTTTTCCAATTTTGAGCCAGTCTGTTGTTTCATGTCTGGTTCTAACTGTTGCTTCTTGACCCACATACAGGTAAGGTGGTCTGGTATGCCCATCTCTTCAAGAATTTTCCAGTTTGTTGTGATCCACACAATCAAAACCACAGCATAGTCAATGAAGGAGAAGTCAATGTTTTTCTGCAATTCCTTTGCTTTCTCCATTATCCAGAGAATGTTGGCATTTTAATCTCTGGTTCCTCTGCCTTTTCTAAATCCAGTTGGTACATCTGGAAGTTCTAGAAGTTCTTGGTTCGTGTACTGCTGAAGCCTAGATTGAAGGATTTTGAACATTACCTTGCTAAAATGAGAAGTGAGTGCAATTTTACAGTAGTTTGAACATTTTTTGGCATTACCCTTCTTTCGATTGGAATAGAAACTTTTTTTCAGTCTTGTGGTCACTGCTGAGTTTTCCAAATTTGCTGAGGTATTGAGTGTAGCACTTCAGCAGCATCTTTTAGGATTTGAAATAGCTCAGCCCAGAGCCATTCCCAAAGTCAGAAGACATCCATCACATCACTCATACTTCAGAGTTCACTGGTACAGAGGCCAGAACTGAATCAGCACTGACCCACAGAAATTGCTGAATATCTAGAAGACAGGCAATCATGTAAAACCCCTGTCCTATCATGGCAAGGATAAAATAGTTCCCTTAAATTTCCAGATTTCAGCATGCAAGGTGAGTGGGGAGGTTGGGTACAGCTATGAAACACAAAGTACTTCCCTGAAGTGGATGAGCAGTCTCAAAGAGCTCAATCAGTTCCAATAAAGTATTTAACTATGAGTAGACTAATTATTTAAGCAGAATGCAACACTGTATGAACTGTCACATAAAAACATCAATTATGATAGGAAATGGAGATGCTACATATTTTTTAGTAAATCAGAAGATAGGGCATCAATTCATGACCCCAATACATCAATGAAACCAATTAAATAGCATATACCAATACTTACCCGCTAAAACAGCCAAAACCTAAAATAATGATAATTCCAAATGTTGTTAAAATTATAGTAATAGCATTGCATTTATACATTGATGACAGAATAAACAAAAACCTAATTTTACTTTAGGCAATAAAACTTATGAATTATAAGTAGATCCATGATAATATATTTTTGTAAGAAAATTGTTCATTAAAACCCATTATGACATTATTTATAAA
>SJYQ01011155.1:0-77590 GCA_006410935.1 Redunca redunca | reverse complement strand
GGGACCCTGGGCACTCACTCACCACTTCTGGGATTCAGGTTTCCATCTGTGAAAAAATGGGGTGGAAATAGATTTCTCCATTCTATGTTTAGGATCAGAGGGGGAATGGAAGTAAAATGAAGAACTGTAAAGAAGTGGAGAAGAGAAAAGCAGACTAGAGGTGTAATCAGATTTCTGAATAGGAAGGGGAGAGAAAGGGAAAGAAAGATTAAGATGCAATTGGTGGCAAGTCCTGCATCACAAGGAGGGGAGAAGGGGGTTGGGGGGACATGTCCAGGGCCCCATTTAGGGGAGATGAGCAACTCCTGGGGAACCAGTGTGGCCCAGAGCCCCACCTGTGAGAGATGAGTCAAAACTCTGCTGTAGCATCCCCAGCCTGGGCAACCACAGGCGAGCGGAGCCAGAAAGCCTGAGGTTAAGCGGAGGATGAGCCTTGTGCTGGTCTCTCTTGCAGAGGGTGGAGGCTCTGTTAAATATATATATACTACGCCTGAGGTCACAGGTGGTGGGGAGCAGGACGGGGGCGGTCAGCGGCTTGACACCCCACCCCTTCCCCACACCCATGTCGAGTGTCTGGTACTGAGTCTCAGCCCAGGCTGAGAAGGATGTTGATGCTTCCTGAAAGAATGAGCTGACATTTCAAATGCACCGCTGATGGTTGTGGGAACTGTTTCAGCCCTTCAGGAGGTCATGTCGGTTAGGCCCGCACTGCTCACCAGTATTACAAATGATTCCTATTTATTAACCCTACAAATCCTCTTCCAGGGTTTATTGTATTAATACAACATGCACACCTGTGAAATGATAAATCCAGGAATTTTCACTGCAGTACTGTTTGTGAACAATTAGAAACAACATAAATTCTCATCACAAAGACTAAATACAACATGACATATCCGTGCAATGGAAATCTATACAGAACAAGGGAATTCTTTATTTCTTGGGTAGTGGGAACTCCAAGAAAAGTAGTGAAACTGAGGAAGATGCAAAACTGGGTTAGTATTCTAGCATTTGCGGAATTCCATCATTTGATTCTATCACTTGAAGACTATATATATGTTCATGCTAGTTTGTATATACACTAAAAATCTCTTGAAAGATGACAAGAAACAAAAAATGCTAATAAATGATGGTTATTTGCTTGGTGTAAGTGTGGAAACTGGGGTGAATTGGGAACAGGAGAGGACATTTCTCACGATCTTAACTTTTTGATTCTTAACACTGTGCTAAAATACACATCAAATCGATCATTTAAACCATTTTAAGTGTATAATTTAGTGGCATTAGGTACATTCACAATGCTGTGTAACCATCGCTGTTATCTAGTTCCAGAACTTTCTCTTCACTCTACAAGGAAACTGCCCATTAAGCAGTCACTTCTCATCTTCCCTCCTCCCCAACCGTCAGCAATCACTAAGCTGCTTTCTGTCTCTATGGAGTTGTCTAGTTGGGCTGCTGCTGCTGCTGCTAAGTCGCTTCAGTTGTGTCGACTCTGTGCGACCCCATAGATGGCAGCTCACCAGGCTCCGCCGTCCCTGGGATTCTCCAGGCAAGAACACTGGAATGGGTTGCCATTTCCTTCTCCAATGCATGAAAATGAAAAGTGAAAGGGAAGTCGCTCAGTTGTGTCTGACTCTTAGCGACCCCACGGACTGCAACCCACCAGGCTCCTCCGTCCATGGGATTCTCCAGGCAAGAGTACTGGAGTGGGGTGCCATTGCCTTCTCCCTAGTTGGGCTAGTTCATATAAATGGAGGTATACAATGTGTGCTTGTCCATGACTACTTTTTTTCACGTCGTGTTTTCAAGGTTCATCCATGTTGTAGCATGTATCAATACTTCATTGTTTTTTATGGCCAAATAATATTTCGTTGTATGGATATGCCATATTTCACCCATCCATCAGGTAGGCATTTCTGGTGGGCATTCATCAGGTGGGTTGTTTCTGCCTTTCAGCTATTGTAAATGGTACTTCGATGAAGAGTCCTGCATAAGTCTGTGTTTGCTTAAACATCCGTTTTCAGTTCTTTAAGGGATATCCTTAGGGGTTGAATTGTCAAGTGCCAGGGTGATTCTGCGCTTTAACTTCATAAAGAATCACCAAACCGTTTTCCACAGTTGCTGTACCATTTTACATTCCCACCAGCAGTATATGTAGGTTCCATCTTTTTGCATTCTCATCTACACTTATTTTCTTTTTTTTTTTTAAGTCTAGCCATCTTAGTGGGTGTGAAGTGGTATCTCACTGTGGTTTTGATTTGCATTTCCCTGAAGGCTAATCATGTTGAGCCTTTTTTAATATGTTGTTCGTCACTTATCAATCCTCTTTAAAGAAACATCTAAGTCTCTTGCTTATTTTAAAAGTAGGTTGTTTTTCTCTTTCTTGTTGAGGTGTAAGAGTTCTTTATATATTCTGGATACTTGACAGATACGTGATTTGCAAATATTTTTTCCCATCCTGTGGTCTGTCTCTTCACTTTCTTGATAATGTCCTTTAAAGCACAAAAGTTTAAAATTTTGAAGTTCAGTTTATCTAGCTCCTTTTGTTCTTGTGCTTTTGATGTCATAGCTAAGAATCCATTGTCAAGTCCAAAATTATGAAGATTTACCCCTATATTTTTTTCTAGGAGTTTATAGTTTATGAACTTATACTTAGGTCTTTGGTCCATTTTCAGTTAATTTTTGTGTATGTTGTGAGGTAGAAGTCCAACTTTATTCTTTAAAATGTGGATATCCAGTCATTCTAGCACCTTTTGCTGAAGACTTCTTTCTGTATTGAATGGTTTGGCATCTTTGTTGAAAATCAATTGGCCATAAAGGGAAGGACTTGTGTATTTCTTTCTTTTATTTATTTAATGCTTTTGGCTGTGCTGGGTCTTCCTTGCTTTGCAAGGGCTCTCTCTAGTTGCTTCGAGCAGGGGCTACTCTGTTGCAGCGCGTGGCCTTCTTATTGGGGTGGCTTCTCTTGTTGCAGGCACAGGCTTTAGGTACATGGGCTTCAGGAGTTGCAGCACACTGGCTTGGTGGTTGCAGCTTGTGGGCTCTAGAGCTCAAGCACATGGGCTAAGTTGTCCCGTGGCACGTGGAATCGTCCTGGATCAGGGATAGAACTTGTGTCCCCAGCCAGATTCTTAACCAGCGGATCAACAGGCAAGTCTAGATTTGTATATTTCTGAACTCTCAATTCAATTCCATTGATCTCTTTGCCTGTCCTTATGCTGATACTATGGGCTTCTCAGGTGGTTCGGTGGGTAAAGAATATGCCTGCAGTGCAGGAGATATAGGAGATGTGGGTTTGATCCTGTGTTGGAAGATCCCCTGGAGAAGGGCATGACAACATACTTCAGTATTCTTGCCTAGAGAATCCCATGGACAGAGGGGCCTGGCGGGCTATAGTCCATAGGGTCACAAAGAGTTGGACATGACTAAAGCTAATGAGCATGCATGCACGCATGCCAATACCACACTGTCTTGAATACAGCAGCTTTGTAGTAAGTTTTGAAAGTGAGAAGTGTGAGTCTTCCAGTTTTGTTCTTTTTTAAGATTGTTTTGGCTATTCGTGCAATGCTATATGAATGTTAGGATCAGCTTTTGCATTTCTATAAAAATGGCCATTGGGATTAACTTTTTGATTTTTGAAGTGTGATATTGAATTGCCTATTCAAATTTTAATTAGTAAGTTTCTGTTTTGTTTCGCAGCAGTGCTAGGTTTTCATTGCCGTGTGCAGGCTCTTCTTTGTTGCAGCAAGTAGATGTTTCTCTCCTTGCCATGCACAGGGGTCTCTACTTGCAGCATGTGGGTTTAGTGACCTTGTGGCATGTGGGATCTTAGGGGTCTCTAGTTGCAGCGTGTGGGCTTAGTGGCCCTGTGGCGTGTGGGATCTTAGTTCTCCAATCAGGGATCAAACTTGCATCCCCTGCATTGGAAGGCGGATTCTTAACCACTGGACTACCCGGGAAGTCCCAATTAATAAGTTTTTAAAATTCTCAAATTTGCCTGGTCTTCCATACAGGTCATTCCAGGAATTATCCTGACTTCAAGCTCTTTCTCCAAAACTCTAGATCCCCTTTGTGCAATATACAATAAAGAGAAAAATTTGCCAACTCTGGCCTTCCTTTCTTCATTATCTCAGACTTTTAGACAGCTCTTCTTAAGGTCTAATTGTGATTCCTCTTGCTGTCTTGTTGGTCAATTACAGCTCATTTCCTTGCCTTTTTCACATACTCCCTCATCTGCTCCAGCATTCTTTCCTCTCATTCCTAATCCCTGACTTCCCACCCTCCCTTATTTAGAGCCCCTGACCCTCTTCCTTTAGAATCCATGGTTATGAAAGCTACAAGGAATGTCAGATTATATTTTTCAGCTCACTTACTTTAAGTTATGGAAACTAAGGCTCAGAGAGAAAGTTTGACTTGACACCAGCCAGTGAGTGACTGAGACTGGACCAGACCTGGTCCATTTCCTCTCTGTTTTGTTCTCTTTCCACTATAGCTTGGAATTGGTGAAGAGCCGTGTGCAGACCTTCCTGCATCCATGTCCCCTCTCCAGACTCTTGCTTAGGCCATTTTGCCCACTCTGGCCTCATAAAGTCTGCACACAGGAGGGACAGGTCTTTTCCAAGGCTCCTACCCCAGCCCGGGACGTGCCCTTTCCTGCCATTTTGAAGAAACTGCTGAATCCACAGGGGGAAGTGAAACTATGGGGGGAGATAAAGAGTTGGGGTAGAGTTTTGAGAGGGACAACCACAGGCTAAGTTTAGAGGACCAAGAGTTTGGGGGCCCTTCCTGAGGACCCACGTGACCCCCTTTATATCCTATTACAGACCATGGTGGCTTTGTCAATGGTCCTTGTTTTCCTGCTGGCCCTGAGCAGAGGTGAAAGTGAGTTGGACGCCAAGAGCTCATCCCCACAGGAGGCCACAGAGTGGAGGGATCCCAATCTGTCCCTGCCAGGGTCCTGCCAGCCAGCTCCCTCCTGCCAAAAGTGCATCCTCTCACACCCGAGCTGTGCCTGGTGCAAGCAACTGGTAAAGATGGGCCTGTGACCTCTGAACCGTGTGTGTGTGTGCAACCTGGATATACAAGTATGATTGTGTGGGTACATGTGTGGCTTTCTGGGTACGCTCTGTAGTCCTGTATATGACTGAGTTTGTGCACATATGACTTCTGTCGATGACCGTATGTGCGTGGGCACACGAATGCATGCAAGAGTCCTCTGCATACATGTTTGTCTGCATCTGTGTATCTGTGTATATATGGAGAAGACTTGTCACCTTAAACTTGGAGGAAGCATGTTCTTACTGAACTCTTGTTTGTGTATAGCGAGAGGGATCTTTTGTGGGTATATCCATGAGAAAGTGTATTTGTCAGCTTGGGGCTGTCAAAATACATAGACTGGGGGGGCTTAAGTGACAGGAATTTATTTCACAAACAAATTGAGGATGTGAAATCCCAGATCAAGGTGGTAGCTGATTCAGTTTCTAGTGAGAGCTCTCTTCCTGGCTTGCCGATGGGCTGCAGACAAGCTCTCTGGTGTTTCTTCCTATAGGGCTCTAATCAATAGATCATGAGGGCTCTATTCGTATGACCTCATCTAACCTTAATTTATTCTCTAAGGCCCCAGCCCCACATACTATCATGTTGGGGGTCAGTCCACTGCAAAAAGTGTGATTGGGTTTCTGGATCTGGGTTGGGGGTGGAGGTGTGTTCCTGGGTATGCAGCAGCCTATGACTGGGAGGGTAGGCTGGAAGGAGTTGGAAGCCTATGGGCTTTGGGGCAAGGCTTGAACTACCTAAGTGGCAAGAAGGATGTGGGGGGGTGGGGGAGAGGGTGTCTCCCTGGCTGGTCAAACAAGGCTGTTCTTTGTTCATGCCTTAAAGAGACAGGGCTCTGGTGTGGCAGAGCACAAGGGGTGCCTGAGCTGGGGGGATGGGGCAGAACTGTCTCACAGGAAATGGGGAGTTAGATAAGAAATGCGGGCACACTCAAGGGAAGACAGAGCTCCAGAGCTGAGTGGGTCCAGGAGAAAGGCAGTGAATCTGGGAGGCCTGGAAGGGGAAGGCAGAGTCAGCGGGAGGCAGACAGCAGAGGTGCCAGGCCAGAGGAGCCAGGCAGGGACTCTTGGGCCAGCTGGGTACGTGTCAGTCTCCTCCAGTCCCCAGACCAGAGCCTGGCTGGCACCTGGGCCAGCTGAGAAGCTGCTCTAACCATTTCCTTCCCCTGTGGCTCCCCAGCCAGTCCCAGGGTACCAGACACACTGAGGGGAAGCGGGTATTCTCTTCTGTCCCTATGTTTCCCTTCCCAGGAACTGTCTTAATCTGACCCCCTTCCCATTTTGGCCTGAGTTTGCAGGGGGGGTTGGACTAGGAAGACAAGGTCTTCCTTTTTTAATGGTAGTGAGGTCCCTAAGATCTCTATCCTGCTGGGGGAGGTGAGAGGTAGGTATCTGGCGGAAAGGGGGTGTCGAGATAAGGGTAGGAGAAGGGGGGATGCTGTAGGAAGTGGGCTCTGGACAAGGAAGTAAGTACGATTCGAGGGTAGCTGTGGAAGGAAGGGAGGGGAGGGAATTGGGGGTGGGTGCAGGGCTCAGGGAGTTGCCTGACAGGGGAGGGCTTGGAAGTGGTCAGGATGGCAGGGTGGTTCTGGGAGCCGGGCTGAGGGTTTAGGGGGATCAGGGTTCCACACGCGCCTCCCCTTACCGCGCAGAACTTCACGGCATCAGGGGAGGCGGAGGCGCGGCGCTGCGCTCGGCGAGAAGAGCTGCTGGCCCGGGGCTGCCTTCCGGGAGAGCTGGAGGAGCCCCGCGGCCGGCAGGAGGTGCTGCAGGACGACCCGCTCAGCCAGGGCACCCGCGGCGAGGGGGCCACCCAGCTGGCGCCGCAGCGGGTCCGGGTCACGCTGCGGCCAGGTGAGTTAGGGGGTGGTGGGCAGTCAGGCCGGGGGCTGGGATTCCATCGCGACCCGCTGACCTCCCCACCACCTTCATCCGCAGGGGAGCCCCAGCAGCTCCGGGTCCGCTTCCTTCGAGCGGAGGGATACCCCGTGGACCTGTACTACCTTATGGACCTAAGCTACTCCATGAAGGACGACCTGGAGCGCGTGCGACAGCTCGGGCACGCGCTGCTGGTGCGGTTGCAGGAGGTCACTGACTCGGTGCGCATCGGTAAGCCCCGCGGAGCCCTGCCCGTTCCTGCCTGCCCTCTGCCTCTAACCAGCCGCACCCCAGCCTCTGCCAATGCCTAGGACACACAAGGGCCTCACCTGCCCACCCCCCATACTCAAAGAAAGTAATCGAGAAGATTCCCTGGAGAAGGGAGGGATAGGCTACCCACTCCAGTAGTCCTGGGCTTCCGTGGTGGCTCAGACAAAAAGAATCTACCTGCAATGAGGAACACCTGGGTTCGATCCCTGGGTTGGGAAGATTCCCTGGAGGAGGGCATGGCGACCCACTTGTTATTCTTGCCGGGAGAATCCCATGGACAGAGGAGCCTGGTAGGCTCCAGTCTATAGGGTCGCAGAGAGTCGGACACCACTGAGTGACTAAACACAGGTCAAGAAAATAAAGCGAGGGTTCATTTAAGTGAAAGCGTGCTCTCAAGGGGAGAGAGAGCAGGCAGACTCAGGTGAGAGGCTGCCCTGAGTTGCTTTTTTCCTGTAAGCCGGTTACCCAGGGTGTAGAAATGAAGCGTCGGAACACTCGTGGCCTCTCCTGGTTTCTAACAGACCTGGCCAGGCCACGGGTTCCTGATATCTATCCCCAGAGACATCTTCTAGGTCAGAGCTAGGGGAGCTTTAAGAGTGGGTCCTGTATGACCCCTCAGTTTACTGGGAGGGTAACTGAAGCCCCAAATCTGGACTGTGTTCAGACAGCTCCCAGCATCAGACGTACCACCTGGACACTCCCAATGCCTTGTCTCCTGGCCAAGGTCTAAACGCACCATCCCTGCTACACCTTCTGCTCGCATCCCTCTGTTCGCCATCCCCTGGGTCGTCTTCTGCTGCTGCTGCCGTTACTACACTGCACACTCGAGCCTTCTTTAGCTTCCACCAAACCCCTGCCATCATCATGTCCTCCTCGTATCCATTCCCCACTTCCCTGAGCCTGTGCACTCGCCCCTTTGCCTCTGCTGGGTCCTGGGTCCCTGGCCCTTTAGGAGCACCCTCTCCCATTGGCTCCTCTGTGACTGTCCCCTACCCCAGTTCTTGGGGACTCTTCCCGAGTCCTCAGCAGTGCCCCCCCACCCCCAATCCAGTGATGTCTGGCACTACCTTCACGACTCCTCCCAGGCTTTGGTTCCTTCGTGGACAAAACGGTGCTGCCCTTCGTGAGCACAGTGCCCTCCAAGCTTCGCCACCCCTGCCCCTCCCGGCTGGAGAGCTGCCAGTCACCCTTCAGTTTTCACCATGTGCTGTCCCTCACTGGGGATGCAAAGGCCTTCGAGCGGGAGGTGGGACGCCAGAACGTGTCCGGCAACCTGGACTCGCCCGAAGGTGGCTTTGATGCCATTCTGCAGGCTGCTCTCTGCCAGGTGAGGGGGTGGGGAGGGTCTTTGAGTTGGATGAGCTGGTTGGAGCCAAGATGGGCACCTGTGGTTAGACAGTGCACAGTTCTAGGGGGTGTCCTTTGTACTATAGTCCCTATAGTTTGCACATTTGACAATTTCCTGGTGGATTGGAGTGAAATGTCTAGAGGAAGAGGCATACTTTTCTAATTTACAAGGCCTCCACTAGCAGCAACCCTGTTCGGGGAGAAGCAAGGAGCTGGAGACAGGGGGATGGACAAAGTGAGTCAGAATGAGGCCAGCCAAATCCTTGGCTAGTAGAGCTGGTGGGGGTAGCTCAAGGGCCCTCCATGCTCAGGTGCACAGCCTACCACCCACCCCACTCCAGAAGCAGATTGGCTGGAGAAATGTGTCCCGTCTGCTGGTGTTCACGTCAGATGACACATTCCACACAGCTGGGGATGGCAAGCTGGGTGGCATCTTCATGCCCAGTGACGGGCACTGCCACTTGGACAGCAATGGCCTCTACAGCCGCAGCCCAGAGTTTGTGAGTCACTACCCTTCCCTGCCTTCCCCGTGGGAGCCACACCTCTCCTCCTAGGACTTCTCCCGGTAGCCTCACTGTCCTTACGGTGGCCACCCTGCTATCCTCCCCAGCAGCTCCTCCTCTCCATGTCCCTCCACTCCCCAGCCCCTCCCCTCCTTCTAGCTGGTGGAACCCTGGAGTTTCAGGGCACCTTGCATTCTGTGAGGGGAGCCTGGGGTACTCACCTTGTCCCCACTCCTTGCTCCAGGACTACCCCTCCGTGGGTCAAGTAGCCCAGGCCCTCTCTGCGGCAAACATTCAGCCTATCTTTGCTGTCACCAGTGCCACACTGCCTGTCTACCGGGTAAGAGCTGTGTGAATGCCAAATCCTCCCATGCCCAGCCTTTCTCAGCTCCCTCAAAGGCCGGTTTTCCTCTCCCGATACGCCCTTCTTCCAGAGTCCCAACCCCCATCCACAAGCTTATTTCCTGAGAGTTGTGACCCACCATTTCCCTCAACTCCCCCCATCACAGGAGCTGAGTAAGCTGATTCCCAAGTCTGCAGTGGGGGAGCTGAGTGAGGACTCCAGCAATGTGGTGCAGCTCATCATGGATGCTTACAATGTGAGGGGCTGGCGGGGGGGGGCACTGGGGAAAATGGAAAGGGACCCCCAGGTAGGATGGCAGAACCAAGAGGACAATCACCTGTTGGTATCACACCCCACAGCTCCTGCCTACAGTCTGTGTGTGTGGCCGTCATTAACAGCTCTGTCACTCAGTCTTGCACTCATTCATAAATCTTAAGTGCCTGATTTGTACAGAGCATGAAGCACTGCTCTGGGCAAGAAAGGGAATTAATATTGAGTCTTTATTTCTTGCCAAGCACCATCCCAAGTACACACTATTTGATGTCTCATTTACTCCACTAAAACCCCTCCCTGCTTGGAAACTATTATTCTAGTTTTATCCATGGGGATACAGACGAAGGGAGGAGGCTGTGACTTGCCCAAGATCACACAGATAAGACGCAAGGGCTGGCACTTGTCTATACATAAAGAATGTCATATCTGGCGATTGCCTTCACTATAAGCTTATCAATAATTCAGAGATATTCTTCACAGGAACCATAGAATTTTACAGGTAGACAGAACCATAAAAATTCACGTTTCTTGGGGTTAGGTCTTATCTCTGCAACTCGACTGTAGGCCTCTTGATAACAGAGACTGTGTTCTAAACCCATGGTGAGATAATGTGAGACAATATCAAATTTCCCAGGACAAACTCAATTGAAAGAATCTGCTCTTTAGACCTTGTATGCTCACACATTACATGTCCAGACATGAGGTTTGAAAAAGCTAGCTACTGCATGTTTACAGCCCTGGCTAGCTCCTGAGTCCCACCAGCTCTTTGCCGCAGCGGCACTGAGATGCTGTGTTGGAAACCTCTGGACCCTGTGTTCTCGCTCAAGGTCATCCCAGGTCCTTCCTGCAGAAACTCCTCCTGACTGGGAAGAGCAGGAGGAGCCCCCAGGTGGGCTGGGTGGGGTTCCGGCAGGATGCGGAACAGCTGGAGAGGGCGTGAGCTGTAACTGGCCTTCACGTGGTCACTCTCGCTCTTTCCCCAGAGCCTGTCATCCACCGTCACCCTCGAACACGACTCTATTCTTCCTCCGGGGGTCCACATCTCTTATGAATCTCAGTGTGGGGATTCTGAGACGAGACTGGGTGAAGCTGGCGACTGGGGCCAGTGCAACCACGTCCGAATCAACCAGATGGTGAGAAGGGTGTGGGGGTAGGAGGGGGAAATTGAGCAGGCAGGAGGGGATGGGGGGAACAGGCCTGGGAAACAATGTAAAAAGTCTGGGGTATCCTCCACCTGTTCTGAGACACTTTAATGAGCAGCTTCCTCAAATGGTTCTAGGAGATGGATGTTGGCATGACCCTGTCCCTTCATTCGCTAAGTAGGGTTCTGGATGACCAATGGGTTTGCGGTGTGTGTATGCGCACAGGATCTTAGTATGAATCCCCCCTGCCTTGTCCTCAGGTGAATTTTTGGGTTACTTTCCAAGCTACCCGCTGCCTCCCAGAGCCTCATCTGCTGAGGTTCCGAGCCCGTGGCTTCTCTGAGGAGCTGACTGTGGAGTTGCACACACTGTGTGACTGTAACTGCAGTGACGCCCAGCTCCAGGCTCCTCACTGCAGTGATGGCCAGGGGCACCTCCAGTGTGGGGTGTGCAGGTGAGGGCCTACTTCCCTTCACCCATATGGCTCCCCCGTACTCCTCCCACCTCATCCTCCATCCCTCCACCTGTGACTCTGTCTCTAGGTATCTTCGTAAACCTTCCAAGACTCCACCCTGACTTCCACCTCCTGAAGCTTCTTCCCTCCATTGCAACTCCCCCTGCTCTTCTATTCCTCGGAACTCCATTATAGTCCATGTTCCTCTCAGCCTCTGCTGTCTCCAGCTATCTTGAGATCTTAGGTGTAGAGGGTTTGGGGAAAGGCAGGTCAAGACATGGTCAAATTCTCTGATCCCTCCTTTCCCTCTCTTCCCTTCCCCTCCCAGCTGTGTCCCCGGCCGCCTGGGTCGACTCTGTGAGTGTTCGGAGGCTGAGCTATCCTCCCCAGATCTGGAGTCTGGGTGCCGGGCCCCCAATGGCACAGGGCCCCTGTGCAGCGGGAGGGGACAGTGCCAGTGTGGACGCTGCACCTGCAGCGGGCAGAGCTCTGGACGTCTGTGCGAGTGTGATGATGCCAGCTGTGAGCGACACGAGGGCATCCTCTGTGGAGGTATCTGGAGACTTGGGGAGAAGGCTGGGGTCAGAGTGGCCCCCCAAGGGCATTGAGGCTCTGGGAACTTGTTAGGGGCAGGAATCAGGCTGTGATGTAGGGGTTGGAGGTGGTCTGATGCACAGGAGCAGGTCAGCTCTAGGCAGCCCGCGATGGCATGTGGTGCCCAGTGGCTGTGGGAGGATGGCTGTCAGCCTCTGTGTGGCCCTACCTCAGGCTTTGGCCGTTGCCAATGTGGAGTGTGTCACTGTCACGCCAACCGCACGGGCAGAGCATGTGAATGCAGTGGCGACACGGACAACTGTGTCAGTCCTGACGGAGGGCTCTGCAGTGGACACGGACACTGCAGTTGCAACCGCTGCCAGTGCAACGACGGCTACTATGGTGCCCTCTGTGATCAATGCTCAGGCTGCAAGACACCATGCGAGACACACAGGTGAGCCCTCGGGCCTTGACCTTGGGAACTGGGCCCACTGAGCCCCTCCTGCCCACCTGCTCTTTCTGTGGGTCATCTGGGTGACAGCTGTCCAGCTGGTAACTTACTGGCACCCACTGGACAGGGACTGCGCAGAGTGCAAAGCCTTTGGGACTGGTCCCCTGGCCATGAACTGCAGCACAGCGTGTGCCCACGCCAACATGACTCTGGTATTGACCCCTACCCTGGATGACAGCTGGTGTAAAGAGAGGACCCAGGACAACCAGCTCTTCTTCTTTCTGGCAGAGGATGAAGCTGGAGGCAGAGTTGTGCTCACAGTGAGACCTCCAGAGGGTAAGTGGGGAGGGATACTGTGGACATGCCGTATGAAGCCCTGCAAGTTTAATGGGTAGGGAGCCAGAACTCTGGAGGTGAAGACGCCAGGCAATTAGGCTGGGGACTGAAGCAGAGCTGTGAAGCAAGATGCTGGATCAAATGGACCTGGCTGAGGCCCTGAGTGCTGGGATAACACTGATCCTGTGGAAGTTCCCTTTGTTTTCAATGACAGGCAGGACTAGGGAGGTTGATGGGGCTGGACACATTGTGGGTGACAAGTGATCAATTCCTAGGCCCTGGCCCCCAGAAGTCCATTGTTTCTTCCCTATAGAGGGAGCAGACCACACCCAAATCATTGTGCTGGGCTGCGTGGGGGGCATCGTGGCCGTGGGACTGGGACTGGTTCTCGCTTACCGGCTCTCAGTGGAGATCTATGACCGCCGAGAATTCCATCGTTTTGAAAAGGAGCGGCAGCATCTCAACTGGAAGCAGGTGAGGAGGCTGCCTCCTCCCGCACTGGGTGGGGTTTTCCATGCTTCCCCTGGTTACAGGGGTTTTGCTTTCTGCTTCACCATCCCCAGCTCTGCCCCATCCCAGCTACACCCCACACCCCAGGCCTGTGCCTCCTGTGCAGGCTTACCCTGGTTCCTCTGCTCATTTCCATCAGTTCCTGGGGTTCCTGCTGAAGTTCTAGGCTGGCCTCTTAGACCTAGATAAAAGAGGAGTCCTGGGAGTTTTCCTCATCACTGGCGACTTCTTTCCGCAGGACCACAATCCTCTCTACCAAAGCGCCATCACGACCACTGTCAACCCCCGCTTTCAAGAGGCAGACAGCTCCCTTCTCTGAAATGGGGAGAGAAAATCACCGCAGGGCTCTTCTCTGGGACGGAAGGAGTTGAGGCGTGGGGTGGATCAGGCTACAGCTTGGCAGGGGCATTGAAAGGGCTGCCTCCTGCTGCAACTTTGCTCCCCTACCTACCTCACAAGGAGTGGGGGCTATCCCACCCAGGTCTACAATAAACTCTTGACTGAGAGCACACCTGTCAGTTTGTTTTACCTCAGGCCAGGACATGTTGTGGAGCCTGGGCCTCAGGAAAGCTCACACGCATTCCTCCCCCTACCACCCGAGGGCAGGGTGAGGGAGAGTTTATCAAGCTTAGCATGGGGAGCAGCAGCAGCACCGGGCTGGGTGGGCGAGTGAACCCTCAGCTAAGCTGACCAAGGAGCGCGACAGACCACACTTGGAGAAACGCTGCCTTGGCTGGTGTCTAGCCTCATTCTGTCCTGCTGCATTTATTTTCTTTCCTTATTCAGAGCTGATAGCCTGTCTTTACTGCTGCTCCGTTGTGCCTCTGCGAAGGGGAGCTCCTAGGGTGCTGCAAGTTGTGGGGTGGTTGGTTACATTTGGTGGGAAAAAATAAAACTACTTTGGCCCCAGTGAAAAAACTCCCAAGGATGTTCTTCCCAAAGAGGAGATAGCATGTACAAAAGCCCCATTTTTTTATTTAAATATCCTAAATATATCACGAAGGAACATACACTGCACTTTAATGGTAAAAAGATACAAGTTTATAACATCTTATAAAAACTACCATTTAAAAGTGATCTTGTTCATTTGATATTCCCCTCCCCTAATAGCAAAATAAGTATATTAAAAAAAAAAGGTGGAGAGGAAGGGTGGGGTGGGAGGGATTAAGATAAAAGCCCCAGGGCCACATAGAGGCAGAGAACATCTGGGGAGAGGGTTAAAAGTTGTGGTGGGACCCCACACCTCACTTAACCCTCCAACATCAAGGCATGGGGCACAATCAGTAGCTAAGTGATGACAAGAGGTTGTTGGAGGCGGGGTGGACGGAAAAGACTTGAGGTGCTGGGAAGGGCAGGGCTGCTGAGGCCTGGTCCAGCAGCCCACCCAGGAACTGGCGCTACTCTTTCCCAGTTCCCCGAATCCCATGTCCTGGTCTCTTAAGAGCTGGCCCCACCACCGTTCCCTTCACTCCAGACACACCTGAGGCATCTTTCCAGTGCTAGACCCCACCCAGCAGAGGGGTAGAATGTTGGGCCCAGGAGCCTTTGCAGCGGTCTGTGATCTCCCTGGGGTGTAAGTGGGACTCTTGGGCGCTAAGTCACTCCTTCTGCCTCTCAGTTCCCCTCTCCTCACAAAGCCATGGCCTCATGAACATCAGCACCTGGGCAACTGAGCTAACCACCTGCTCCCGAGTTTCCACTCACCCAGTCCTCGGCAGGGATGGTTCTGGTATGGCTCTCTCACATATGCTTAGAAGTTCCCTCTCCCCTACACACCCAAGCAGGAAGCCGAGGCCTGCAGGGGGCTAGGGCACATTCGGACCTAAACACACATTCGCACATGCAGGGGCACACCTCACTAATGTGATTCTCTCCATACACACCCCCAATCCTAAGCTGACTAGCTATAGGTGGCAAGGAGTGAAGTCTTCACTTTCAAAAGCATTGTCTGGAAGGACAGTTTTCTAAATGTGTCCAAGATAAACCCCAGCCCCTAGCGGAGCTCTCTAACAGAGAGGGGCAGGCTCACATGCAGAAGGAGGCCCTACTTGCAGGGACCAAGAAGAGATGGTTTCAGGACTCACCGTCTAGTTTCCGGACCATGTCAAACATGCCAACACAAAACTAGGCGAGAACAGGCTGCAGGCACGTTCCCCAGCATTTCCCCATAGGATCTCAGATGCTGTCAGGGAAGAGCTAAAGGGTGCCACGCTTCCTTTCTTTTCCCCAAATCCTCACACCTTAGAGGTATGGAGACCCCCCCATCTCCTTCAGAACAGGCAACAGGAGCGTGCTGCTGCCTACCTTTTTTGCGAAAGGAAATCACTTCCTGCAGACTGCCATCTCAGACCCCCCACTGACAGCCCAGTCAGGCTCACCAAATCTCCATGATTCTTCTGTAATTACTCACCACACCCCCATAGGTCAGGACAGCCCACAACCTCAGAGTCAACCAAACCCCCAGAACCTCCCATAAGGATCCTTTCCTTAGCAGGAAGAAAGAGGGTTTTTATTTCACTTTAGAAAATTCATATTCACAAGCCCTGGCTTGGGTTAGCAACATCCTAACCAGCAGTCTGTTGAATCAATTTTTTTAAAAAACCCTCCAAAACGAAGCCCTCCAGTCCCCTCAAGCTGAGTTCTTCAGCTCCTCTTGAACCTCAAGGTTCAGGCCTTCAGGTTTTGGGGGAGGGGCAGTCAGGAGAAGCTGCTTCATGCTCATCCTCCCGAGCAGGGGCTAGAGAAGGGTTTGGCTCAATATGCCATCTCCAAGCATACAAACACAAACACTCACATACCACACACACACTCACTCACACACCCCTGATCACTTCTGGGGAGGGTGTAGATAAGGTGGTGGTGTTGGAGCAGAGAAGAGCAAAGAATATAGTTAACAGTAAAGCCTACATTAGGTTCCTCCTTCGGTGTTTTCTCTGCAGCATCCCCCACCCCCTCCCACAGTTCTTTGTTGTTTAGGGACGGCCATCAAGAAGGAAGCCAAGATCTTTTCCTTTGCGACCAAAAGCTAGACCCCTATCTCCTCTACCTGAATATAGTGATAGGACATGAGCGAGGAGATCAGCTCAACGCTGCTCAACAGTCACGTCAGGGGACACCAAATTTCTCTGTTTCTTGAACAGCTGTCACCGAACCTGGGGTTAGTCTTGGGTGGTTCCTAAGAGGGCACAAGGAGAAAGAACCCACTGTAACATCCATGACTCCTTGCTCAACACCTCTGTCTGCTTAGGAGTCAGTATCAGCGAGGTAGCCAAAAACTATCTCCAAAATCAACTACCCAGAGAAAGGGAAAGGTCTTCAAGGGCCACTCTCACCCAAGTTTCCTCCAAAAGGCACTTGAGCTGACCCCATTAGGTACCAGTGTGGCACCGGCCACTGCAATAGCCCGGGCCACAAGTCCTGCTCTTCCCTGAAGGAAATGAGAGGTACCTGCCCAGTCTTCCTGGATCCAGCCCTTGTCTGCTCCCCCCACTGCTCTTCCTTTTGTCCCTACAGTGGATAAGGAGACCAAAGTAAGCACAGCTGCCACCCCTGATCCTATTCTCCTTCAAACAGGAGGTGAGGTACAGGGCTGTGGAACATCAAGGACCAACTGCAACTAAAAACTCAATTGGGGGGAGGGCTGGACCAGCCATAGTCCCTGCTTTGACCAGGACTCTATACCTCCATATTACCTATTTCCACAGTGTGCCTGTTGAAACTGCTTTTGGATAAACAAGAACAAGAACAGAACAAACAAACTCCTCTCCCCAGTCTCCTCCGTCTCAGCTGCCCGCAGGAGTCCAGGGCTGTGGGAGCCACACTTCAGTCTTGGTCCTGCACCTCGAGTCCCCATCTGTGACCTCAGCCGAGGGTCTGGGGACTAGCTTCCCTACCCGGGAATGCTGAAGGAACTTCCCCAAGATACTCAGAGTCTCAGATTATTTACAGAGCTGAAGCTCTGGGGCCTGCCGTCCCCTGATGCACTCTTCTGGTCTCCTGGGTCCACTCCTCCAGGAGGGAGACAGATACAGACGGGGCGGCGGTGGGACCATCCGACCAGAGGGGGTGCACTCTTCGGTGGATTCTTCTGATCACTCCCACCACCCGGGGCCCCTGCGCCTAGAGAGAAAACTGCCCGTCGGAAGTCTTGGACTGGCACCCTTGGCACATCCGTTTGTGTCTGAGTAATCGATCTGTCCGAGAAAAACACTGAGAAGAAACGGAGGGTTAAGTGCCTGAGAGAAGCAACGTGGTTACCTATTGGCTAGAGCTGCCCTTCCCAAATGGGAGAGGCGCACGTCCCACTCTACGTTCCCTTGGCATGTACACAGACAGCATGAGTGCACAGTGGTTAGGAATACAACGCTGAAGTCTCAATCCTGGCCTAGCGCGAGGAGCCATGCAACCTTGGGCAATCTATCTTAGCTCTGAATCCTACTCACAGAGCAGCTGCTCCATTTATAAGGTATTTATTCAGTATCTCAAGGAAGGTACAGTTCCTGGGGCTGAGGACAGAGGGAAGAACCAGAGGGACAAAGTCTCTGCCCCACAGAGCTTTCATTCTAGTGTTCTGCAGATACAACCTGAAAGCGTGGAGCAAAGCTTGAGACCCAGCAAAGTGCCCAGTGTTCACTGTAATCATTTCTCATCTCTTGTTCTTGTCTTGTTTTGGTCCTGGATTTTACAGTCACAATACATCAGATATTGACCGCTCCCCCAGGGCAGGAATTCTTCTCTCTTCCTCCTAAGTGTACTTGTCCTGAAGTTCCATTCAATGCATCTCTATCCCGGATCTGCTGTGTCCTTGGGAAACCCAACCTCTCTAAACCTCAATTTTCCCATGGGCAAAATGAAGGCAACACAACTACCTCACAGAGTTAATGTGAAGTTAATGTCATACATGGTCTCACTGTGCCTGGTGCACGGTAAGTACTCAAGAAACGCTATTATTATTATTAACAATTACTCTAATGGTTCCTCCCCAAGGGACCAGAAAGGTATACCTATATAAGGCCAGAAAGATATACCTCACCCCGATGTACTAACACCATCATGGCCAGGAATGCGAGGTGGCCCCTTGTCAAGCAGGGAGTGGGGGCGAGCCCTGGCTATTGGGGAAGAAAGTTTGTGTGTGGGTGTGAATGCAGGACACGTGAGCTTACCTGGTGACACCGTTCACACTGGTAGGGCTTTTCCCCACTGTGTACCCGCTTGTGACGTTCCAGGTGGTACTTCTGGATGAAACGCATATCACATATGTCACACTCAAATGGCTTCTCACCTGGCCCAATCAGAGAGAAGGGAGCATCAGGAGGTATACATGGCAGGGACCTCACTCCAGGTATTTTCCCAGAAATCTTTACCTTTTAGTAACGTGTCAACAGCTAACGGGGAAAGGTCCCCAAAGCTGCTAGTCTCAGCAACACCAGATACATACAATCTCTTCTGCCTCATTCACTTACCTTCTTCCCCTATTGCTAATCCTTATTCCTTAAAATAAACCCAACAGAAACTACACACAAACATAATAGAAACTACGGACTATGCTCCCCCTCTGAACGTGAGCAAGACACTTACCGGTATGAATAAGGATGTGCCTCTTGAGGTGATAACTGCTCCTAAAGGCTCCAAAGCAGTGTTCACAAACAAAATTTTTGGGAATCTTTACTTGAAAAGAACCGTTTTGTTCCACTACCACCACCTAGGGGCAAGAGTCAGGCGCATCACGAGGCTATCCTATCCCTGTGCCCCCTTCTTGCCTCCATTTTGCCCTGGCCCTATTTCCAACTGCTGAACAAAGTACCTTCTCTGATGCTGTCATCTCCCATATCCCTCAGAGTTAAGAGAGCCTTGGAGGAAGACGGTAGGGTGAGCAAGCTGTCTGCTCGGTCAAACCTCACACTCTGAACTGACCTTAGAGGGAGACTGCCTGCCCCTCTGCCACAGGACCGCATGCTCCCCCGACCCTCCCCTTGCCAAGGATGTTTCACAGAGGGCAGAGATCAATTGCCAAAGTGGTCTCTGGATGGAGCCAGGGTGACTCACTCACCAGCCCTGAGGAGAGCTCAGGGTTGACCCAGAGAGGGAAGAAAGAAGAAGGCTGCCTTATTCCCAAACTGAATCAGTTTGGGGGTTTCCCCATTACCTGCCTTCTTTTTCTGTTTTTGGCCACTCTGCGTGGCTTGTGGGATCTCAGTTCCCTGACCAGGGAAATGAACCAGAGCATTCAACAATGAAAGCGTGGAGTCCTAATCATTGGACTGCCAAGGAATTCCCCATTACCTGCCTTTTTAACAGTCTTTTTTGAATGAGAGGCCTCAGCCAAGCTGTCATCGTCTTTGCGGCTCCGGGATTTATCACTGTCTTTTCGGTGGCCCTTTAAATACAAATCAAATCTAAATGCACAGTCAATCTCAGAACACAAGACAGGAGGCCAAAAAGGTGCTTTGAGACAACTTGTGAATCACCTGCCCCAGTGGTTTAGAGAAAGTACGCATCCATCTCCTCTCCAAGTCCTTGGTTTTAACGAGCTGTTGTACAGGAAAGACCTTCCTTTCCTGTACCCTCTAAAATACCCACACTCATGGCCCAGCTGTATCCCCTTTCCCACTTCCCTAAACAGAAGCACTGAGAACTCAAAGCTGGGCATCTCCTGGCAGCGAGCTTGGGCTACCCGACCCCCAGGTGCCGCAATGGACTCAAGTGCTGTACCTGACTCGAGCACCTCAGCACATCAGGGCTACCTGCCCGCTCTCCATTCTCGGCCTGCTTGCTGGCAATCTGGCTCAGCATCATCTTCTTGCTGGCTGCAGTGGGAACCAAACTCACACCTGCTAGGCCTTCACAAGCCAGGAGACTTGCCTAAGTTGAAAGGAGATGAGGTGTCAGGTCACCTGGCAGGGCAGGGCAAAAACAGACTGCCAATTTCCAAAGAACTACCTTAAACACCCAGCTACTAATGTGCGGCTTCTCTCCAAGGAGCATCCCTCCTCACCACAAAACCCTGCTTCCTTCGAGAGTCCTCCCTAACTCATCTCACCAGGACTAGTTATTCATTTTGTCAGCTGTCAGCATTCAGACACAGACCAAGTGAATAATCAGATGCTACTGACACTTTTATCATTAGCACTGTGCTGGGTAAAGTGTGTATCTATATACTACTTTGAAGCTACACGAGGCTTAGAAATACCAAAAGTCCGTCCTATTGACCCACTGACATGGGAGATTTTTAGGGGAACTTCCTTCTTTGTCTCTTGATGACACTTAGCTACACAGAACCCGCTTCTGACTGGCAGATCTCACTGGTGCCAAACGTATAGTCTATCAAGCTCTACAAACATGTATCAGCAAAATCAGGTCGTTTCTCCCCTTAGATTTAAAATTCTCTAAGTGTTATCAAATACAAAAATTTTATATTTTATAACAAAGATAAAAATTAAACCACTTGGGAAGATTTTGGAGTTGCATATATAATTTCTCCTCTTCCTCCCCGTCCACCATTCATGTATGCATATTCATATTTCTCACAGTCCTTGTTATACATAGTTTAAAAATTACTTAAGTAAGGGATATTTAGGAAAATTGCTACATTCTTCAAACTGACTTTATTTAGCCAGCACTAGACAATATCCTTTTCTTACTGAAGAAACACTTTTAAGAAAGAGCTGGTCAGCAAACTTCCACAAGTAATTTAAAAAGAAATTCCTTTCAGGTGATCAATACATCCCAGGAACCCCCTCTCTCATCTTCAAGGACTTCAGAGGGAAAGGTTTGGAGGCAAGACTTAACTCTGCTCTTTGCACTGTACAATCTCAGGCAGATTACTCCACCTCTTTAAGCCTCAGTTTCCTTAAATGCAAAATGTTTACCATGGTATCTACCCTCACAGGGTTGATGAGTTAACATACAAAAGCAGCACCCCAGTACAAAGTTTGCAGTTAGGGAAAAGCAGTCTTCTCAGAGCTAGAGGGAACAGGATGCTGTGAAGTGGGTTGCAAACAAGGGAAGAAGAAACTGCACAGCTCCTCCTCTGCATGGAAAAGAAGGAAGCTGTGCATGCAGCTGGAAGAAAGCCAGTGATTTCTTCCTGGTGAGGCTGGTAGGAGAGGGTCCCTGGAAGGAAGCTGGCAAAAGCTCCAGAGATGCTACAGACAGTTTTTCTCCCCAGATAACTACAATAACTTGTTGACCCATCCTGTCTCTCCAATCCATCTTGTATCCCCACAAGGGGGATTTGGAAGGACAAGTACCTTCCAAATACACTGATCTGACGTCACTCTCCTGCTTAACACTCTTCAGAGAGTCCCCATTCCTTACGGAATAAAGTTTAATTCCTCAGCAAGGGATAAAAAGCCCTTCAGTTCACACTCAACTTACTTCTCCAGGAAACAACTCCCTCACCCTAATGTGGCCGTCTATCACTATCTCCTGTCTTTAACCATCCACCCCCCACCCTAATCCTTTCCTCCGTAACTAGCAAACTACCCGCGGTACTCCCCACCTCACCACATCCTCCCAGGACTCTAAGTCTCTGCACAGGCAGTTGCCCTTGTCTGAATGCCCTGTTCTACTTGTTTATCTAGCAAAATTCTATCCATCCTTCCAGCTTCAACTTCTTTTTTCAACCAGGCAGAAGGCTCATTCCCTCCTCTACAGTGTACATACCTCTATTATTGCATATTCCTTCAATCAACAGACTCATTGAGTCTGTACTACTAGCCAGCCACCACGCAGTGTTGTGTATATAAAGATAAATAACAGACTGTCTCTTCATCTCCCCCAACCCCAACCCAACTAGCCTGGAAGCCTGCTGGGGTCAGGGTCAATTTTATTCATCTTTGTATCCCCAGCACAATGCCTTGCATGTAACAGGAGCTCAATAAATTCCTGTTGAAAAAAAAACAAATGAACCATTCACCACACTGTTTACTCCCTCATGCCCCTCAAAAGTTACTGTACCAAGTGTAAACTGAGTACATGTTGCTTTGTAAATGTCCCATCAAGGCCTGTGATGCAGTATAGCCTACCTCCTTCATTTGACTGGAAGCTCCCTGAAGGCAGGGGCTGTGGCCTGTCTCCTTTCCTTCCTCTAGATCTCCCCCTGGTGTTTAATACAGAGCTTGGCTCACTGGGTTGGTCAGTATGTTGACTAAGGCAGCATTCAAGAGTGAAACTGCAAACACGCTTCCCAGTGATCTTGAAGGAGGAGGAGGACTCTAGAGCTTTTTACCTGAGCCATGCTGATTTCTCACTTAATGCAACTCAAAAGTTCGAGTTTCTTGCTCCACCTTTCCTTAAGACACTGTTGTTTGAAGAACTGTCACCAAATCACTGTAACAACTCTTTCGTGTCCCTTCAGTCCTGCTGCCATACTGAAATCCCTTTGTCTTCAAACAATTCAGTGTCCACCAAAGTAAAGATATATGTTCCAAGAATCCCTGGTCTCTGCTTGGCTCCTGCCTATTGTCTGAAGAAAAAGTCTGCCAGTCTTGGTTTTCCAGCTGAATTCTCTGAATGAAATTCACGATTTGTTTCAGAAACCTGAAACCAGAAAGGGAAATGGAGCTGTTAGGTGCAACATTCTCAGGCCATACAGCCTTCAGTGGGCTGAACTAATTTGCCAGGCGCTCTCTGTGCGACTCTCAACGAAGACATCAGAGTTCTCTTTCTAGGTCATGAGAAGAAACTGCTCTCCAGGCCATCGACAGGAGCAAAAGTAACTTCGGCCTCTAGTGCAGGCACTGCAGCAGGCCAACTGCTAGGATTTGCCAACTTAGGACTGGAAGAAGGGGGCGGAGGCCCTCTAGGGCTTTTGTGTCCAGTGGGCCGGCCCGCGAAGCTCGCACTCTATCAAGGCGACCCGGAGTGGGGTGGAGAAAAGACCAGGGGTTAACGCTGGGCGCTTGAGCAGCAGGCAGAAACCGGACCGGCAGTACGAGCCCAGGCCGGCCCACACGTGTGCCTTCTCCGAGACCGCCCCAAGGTACGTAAACTCGCTGCGGAGGTGGAAGACAAGGAGGCGAAGCCCAACGCTGCGCGTTCCCTCCCATCTTCCCTCCCTCCCGCCCTCCAGCCAGCCAGCCAGCCAGCCAGCCAGCCGCTGCGCCCGCCGCACGCACCCGGAGAGCCCAGGAGCGCGCAAGGTGCGTGCTCGCGCCCGCGTCCCTTCCGAGCAAGACCCCTCAGTCCGGCCGGTGACGCGACCGCACGGCGGTGTGCGCGCAGCCCCTACCTCTCCTCGGGAGCGCCCTCCCTTCGCCCCGGGCCCCTCCTTCCCTCCCCTCCCCCTTTCCGCGCGGTGCCCCACGGCCTGCGAGCTGCTGGAGCGCTGCCGCCTGCCTCCACAACGCTGCGCTCCCTGGGGCGTGCTCTTACCTGCCAGGCGCGGCCTCGCGCTGTCTCCCCCGCTGCGCGGCGCCTCCTCCAGGCCGCAGCACTCCGTGCCAACCCCGTGGCCGCCGCTGCCCCCGCCGGGACCGAGGCAAGTTTACAAACACCAACCTGGGGCCCGTTTCCCCGGAAGCACTTCCCCTCCCCCTCCGTCCTCTCCTCTGTGCAGCACTATCCACTTCCGGGCGGGGGCAGACAGAAAGGGGGTGAGGCTGAGGGCGCACCGAGGGAGTGCAGCTGGTGAGTGGGCAGTGCCGGCGGCGCGCAGAAGGACGGGAAGGGGGCGGACCGGCGGTACGGCGCGTGCGCCGTGTTGCGGGCGCGCCCCCGCGGCCATCTTGATTCAGGGCAGGAAAGAAGGCCCTGAAATGTTGGTGTGCCGAGTGTTTTTTGAGGGTTTTGCTAGGTGAGTTGGTTAGGACTCCTTGAAGAAGCGTCATCACTCTCCCTTCCTCGCAGATGTTCTCCCTGTCGCTTATGAGTCTGGAGCCCCAAATAGTGCCAGAATAGTTCGTACCAGGCCTTTCACGTAGCTCTGTCGAGATCATCTTTACCCGAGCTTTCCATCAGGAGCAGATCTGCAGATTCCGAGGGCCACCCGTCAGCTGGGAGGGAAGTTTTTTGCACGCTCTTGCTGAGTACTCTCAACTCCAGTCTGAGAAAGGATTCCCTGGCATGTTCAGCGCACTCCGAAGCCTTTGATTTCCTCATACCACTTACGCCTTTATTTCTAGACGGTCCAGTATGTAATATTGGCTTCCTCACCTCCGAAAATGCATAGGACCCTCCTGTGGTTCGGTCGCTCAGTCATGTCCGACTCTTTGGGACCCCCTGGACTTAAGCAAGCCAGGCTTCCTGTCCTTCACCATCTCGCAGAGCTTGCTCAGACTCATGTCTGTTGAGTCCGTGTTACTGTCCAACCGTCTCATCTTCTGTCGTCCCTTTCTGCCTTCAGTCTTTCCCAGCATCAGGGTCTTTTTTAGAGTCGGCTCTTCGCCTCAGGTGGCCAAAGTACTGGAACTTCAGCTTCAGCATCAGTCCCTGCAATGAATATTCAGGACTGATATCCTTTAGAGTTGACTGGTTGGATCCCCTTGCAGTCCAAGGGACTCTCAAGAGTCTTCTCCAACACTACAGTTCAAAAGCATTAATTCTTCAGCGCTCAGCCTTCTTTATGGTTCAACTCTTAAATCCAAACATGACTACTGGAAAAACCGTAGCTTTGACTTGACAGACCTTTGTTGGCAAAGTAATGTCTCTGTTTTTTAATACCAGATTAGATATAGCTTTTCTTCCAGGGAGCAAACATCTTTTAATTTCATGGCTGCAGTCACCATCTGCAGTGATTTTGGAGCCCAAGAAAATAAAGTCTGTCACTATTTCCATTGTTTCCCCATCTGTTGGCCATGAAGTAATGGGACCGGTGCCATGATCTTAGTTTTTTGAATGCTGAGTTTTTTATTTCCTCATAGAGCTTCCGCCTTTATTTCTAGACCATCCAGCATCTAACTTTGGCTTCCTCCCTGAAAAGGCATAAGCTCTTCTCGGTGGGAAACTGTGGATATTTGGCAATGCAGGGTGGCCCGTTGGCCCGGCTACATTAGGAAAACTCGGGCCTTTCTTTAAATTCTGTTCCCAACTTTCCTGCTAAAGGTGGGCTTCCCCAGTGACTTAGAGAGTAAAAAAATTCTGCCTGCAATGCAGAAGACCTGGGTTTGATCCCTGGGTTGGGAAGATCGACTGAAGAAGGAAATGGCAACCCACTCCAGTATTCTTACTTGGATAATTCCATGGATGGAGGAGCCTGGCGGGCCACAGTCCATGGGGTTGCAGAGAGTTGGGTGCGACTGAGGGACTAACTTTCACTTTCTGCTAGAGATGGACTGTGCATTAATGCACTTGATGGAAGGAAATGTCCATTTTATTTAGGTGCTGTCAGGTTGTGAGTGTAGGGGAATTAATGGAGATGCCTAAATAAAAAAAAATTTTTGTTTATGAATGAAGACAATTTCCAGCCACTTTATGTACATAGATTTCATTTCTGTGAGCACTCCATTTTTTTTACCAATTGACAGCAAATCTTTCTGGTCTTAAGGTCATTATAGAACAGATAAAATTGAGTGAGATTATCAGAAATAAATCTTTAAGAAAAAAAATAGCTCAGGGACTTCCCTGGTGGTCTGGTGATTAAGAATCGCCTTGTAATGGGAGAGGGTAGGATGTGAGTTCCATACTTAGTGGAGGAACTAAAATCCCATGTGCCATTGTGCAGTTAAGCCCATGCACTGCAACTCTCTAGCGGGCTTCTGCAACTAACACCTGATTCAGCCAATAAATACTTTTAAAAAATAGCTCATGCTTATTTTAATAAATTCACACAGCACAAAAAAATTAAAAGGCAAAAAAAAATTTTGCCATCTGTATGCTACTCCATGCTCCTGAAGGTAGTGACTTTTATCAGTTTGTTGTATATACCACCAGGCTTTCTTCTCTGTTCATAAAAACTTGTTTTTTTTTCATCCAGAATTTGTTTTTGAGCACCACAGTGGACCAGACAAAAGTGTTTTACATATCTTCTAAGTAGTTTCACATTTTAAAAATTGTTTCAGTATTCCAGCAATTTGTATTTTAGTTTGTCTAGGCCCATCCTCAGTGAACATTCAGATTAGTTCCAGTTTTTTTGTTTTATAAGCCATACTGTATGAACATCCTTATAGTGATCCTTTTGTTTTTATAGATAGATTTATAGGTAGGAAAGGGGCATTTAAAATTTAATAGGTCCTGTGAAATTGAATTTCAGGGGTTTGTAACAGTTTACACATTCAGAACCATGTGTAAAAGTCCCCAGTTCCTGCAAACTGGATGCTATGAATTTTTTATACAGTTGCCAACTTGATAGGTAAAAAAATAGTAATTTCATTATTTTAATTTGCATATCATTAATAGTGAAGTTGAGCATCTCTTGTTGCTTTTTGACCATTTTAATTGTTTTTGTAAACTGCTTGTTCACATCTCTTCCCTGTTAAGGAAAAAGTAGATCGTTTGTCTATTTTGTGTTGATTGGTAGAAATCTTCTCCATGTTACACTAACTTTTCATTTGTCATATGCTTTTAACATTTTTTCTCTTATTTTTCATTTATCTTTGAACTTTTTAAAAGAGTGGAAGTTGTGTTTTGTGGGAAAATATTTGAAACATTTCTATGAAAATAGTTATAAGAAAAGAATGTTTACAATCAAAACTAATATTCTATTAGAGCTACTGACCACCCAGAGTCATTATTATTATTAATTTCTTTTTGGCTGTGCTGGGTCTTCATTTCTGCAGGTGGGCTTTCTTCAGTTGCAGTGCATGGGTTTCTCATTGTGATGGCTTCTTGTTTCAGGGGTGGACTCCAGGGCGCGTGGGCTTCAGTAGTTGCAGTGTACGGGCTTAGTTGCTCCACAGCATGTGGAATCTTCCTGGAGCAGGGATAGGACTCCTGCCCCCTGCATTGGCAGGTGATTCTTAACCACTGGACCACCAGGAAACTCCAATTCTCATATTTTTATATTCAGTATTTTCACATGATATATCCATTCACAAAGAGAATCAAATTGACAAAATACTAAAGCCAGTGAGTTCAGCTGCATTGCCAGATGTATGATTAACAAACAACTTATATAAATGAGAACAATAATCAACCATAAAAATATCATAGAAAGATATCATTCACAATTTAAAAAGTTTACATTTATAGACATAAACTTAAGGAAATTGCAAGTTATGTATTAAGGAAATGAGATTATTTTAGTGGAAGACAAAAAGGGCTTGATTATTATGATTTTTGGCTGTGCCGCATGGCTTGTGGGATCTTAGTTACTGGACCAGGGATTGAACCTGGACGAGAGCAGTGAAAGCACCATGTCCTAACCACTCACTAACACCAGGAACTTCCCCAAATGCTTGATTAGGTGGAGTTTTATCATGTCTGTGAATAGGAAGGCTTAATATTGTAGAGACAAAGCTTTTGCTTTAGATTAAGTTAAATTCTTGTTAAAACAGGACTTTGCATGGAATTTAAAGTGACTTTTAAATTTGCAAGGAAAGGAATAATTGCAAGAGAGCAAAGACCATTTTGGAAAACAGTGAGTAGGTAAAATGATGATGGGGCAGGGGAAGTAAAGCCATGAATCATCTTTAACCACTTTAATGTGTCTTTCTTTAAACAGAATTTTTCAAGTTTTATGTGGTCAAATCTGCCTGTGGTTTTGGGGGTTTTGTGAAATGCTACTTCAGTATTATAAAAATATTTTCCTTTATCTCCTTCTGGTATTCTTAGAGTTGTATATTTTCAGTTTTATGCCTTTACCTCAGCTGCAGTTTATTTTTGTGTGTGGTGAGAATTAGTGAGAAATGCCAGACTTAGAAGGGACCAGTGATGTAGTGGGAAAGGTCCTAGCCTAGATGTCACCTTTGTAATCTTGGACCAATTAATTTTGCTTTGTCTGGTGCAAGAGTCCTTGACTTGAAGATGAGAGTCAGGCTAAGTTCTAGCACTACGGTAAAGCCCAAGTGAGATCATAGGTGAAAAGTCTTTAAGAAGGAAGAAAAAACCCTTTGCATATCTTCTAAAGTATCATTAATACTGATTTTTGGTTTATACACATCATATGTAAGTGAAGTGAAACATCGTTTTTCAGAACCTGGAAACAGTTTATTCAGGTTTGTGCAAGAGACATCTGTGCTGCTGGCCACCTATCCCCTCACCGGCTCAACACCCACATTAGTAATGGCTCCAGTTCTTATGTGTAGTGTTTTCTCCCCTTCTAGATTATAAATTCCTGGGTGAGGGAGAGATGTCTAAGTCTTATCCTTAAGTAAAGCACCAAATAGAAAATAGGCATTCAGAAAAAGTATTAATTTTCATCTTTCCCACTACTACTACTACTTGGTGGAAGGAAAAGAAGAGTGGGAAAGATGAAGACGAACATTTTCCTGAATGCTTATGTTGTATTTGGTGCTTTATTTAAAGGGCGTCCCAGGTGGCGCAGTGGTAAAGAATTTGCCTGCCAATGCAAGACATGCAAGAGATCCAGGTTTGATCCCTGGGTTGGGAAGATCCCCTGGAGAAGGAAATGGCAACCTCCTCCAATATTCTTGCCTGGAGAACTCCGAGGACAGAGGAGCCTGGTGGGCTACAGTCCTTGGGGTTGCAAAGAGCTGGACACGACTAAGCATGCATATACGCATGGTTTACTTAAAGAAGCATAAGACATAGACCTCTCCCCGCCCAGGAATTTACAGTCTTTCAGAAGGGCAGAGGACACGGTACACACAGGAACTGGAACCACTATTAATGTGGGGGCTGAGTCAGTGGAGTAATAGATAGCACAGAGGTCAGTGTTTTCACTTTCTAACAATAAGTAAACCTGACTGAAAGTGCTTTAAGAAGCACGTGCCCTAATCCCTTTGCCCTCATGCAGGCTTCCTCCTGGGCAGCCTTCCTCGGCTTCCTTGGTACACCCTCCCTTCAGGCCCACCCCATCACTTTTTCAAGTTATGTTTTAATGATTACTGATTAGATTGGTCTTTTCAGATTAGTCTTTTCCTGCACCAGCTCTCTATCACCTTAAGGAGGGTCGGAGCGTTTTTTCTTTGAAGGCTGCCCTGGGCCAATTAATTGAGTGGAGTTAACCAGCCTTCCCTTTCTCCAGGGAGCGAGCATGCCTTAATTTTAGGCACTGGCCTCCCTCGTGACTTGTTAGCTGAAGTGAGCAAAGCAGACACACAGCACCTGGGGCAGTGCCAGGCAACAGATACTCAGCTGCTGTTGAACTAGCTGAACCCGTTCCTCTCTCAGAGCCAGTTGGGCTGCATAGTAGAAATGAGCGGTATTGGCTACCTTGGTCACCTGGTAGACCTTTTAGATGGGAGTGAATTTTAGGAGTTAGGAAACCACACGATGTAATGGGGTCATTCCTTGAGCCTGGTATACAGTTTGGAATTTTTGTTGCCCCTTCATTCCTTCTTTTATGTTGCTTAAAAATAATCTTTATTTTAATTACATAAGTCAATGGAATTATCACAGAAAATTATAAAAATATAGAAGTACATAAATAAGAAAATGAAAATCGTCTATAATCCCAATACCTAGAAATAACCACAGTTAATATTTTGAAGACTTCTCCAGTTTTTTAAAAAAATGCATGGGGAGTGACTGCTAATAGATATGGAGTTTCTTTTGGGGATGATGACAATGTTCTTGATGGTGTGATCCATGCGCAACTTTGTAACTATACTAAAAAGTACTGAATTGTACATTTGAAAAGGATGAACTTTGTGGTATGTGAATCATATCTCAATAAAGCTCTTATATTAAAAAAACTTGTAGGTGTGTACACATAGTATTGTTTTCTAAACTGAGAGAAAGTACATATACTGTGCTCCTTTGCTGCTAAATGTTTCAGCATATGTTTCCAAAGAATAAGAACATTCTCTTCTATAACTGCAATGTAGTGATCAAGCCATTCACAGATTCCACCAGTTCTTCCAGTGACTTTCTTTACAGCAGTTTTTATTTTCTTCCTTATCCAGGAACCCATTTACGATCACGTGTTCCTTTTGGTTGTAATGTCTCCAGTTTCCTTCAGTCTGGAACAGCTCCTTAGTTTTTCTTTGATTTTCATGATACTGACATTTTTGAAGATTACAGGCTGTGTTGTTTTGTAGAATGATCCTCAATTTAGATATGTTTCCTCATAGTTAAATTCAGGTGGTACATTTTTGGCAGCAGTGGTGCTGAGAGCTTTTCCATCCCTCGTGTTAGGAGACCCACAATGACTGTCTGCCCCACAATTGGTGATGTAATTCCTCAGTTACTTGGGTAAGGTGATGTCCATCAGGTTTCTCTGCTGTAAAGATACCACTTCTTTTTAAAATGCTTTTAAGAAAAAGAATTTTACAACATCACCCAGAAGGAAAAGCTTTATCCAGGTTTTAGTGTT
Source organism: Redunca redunca (assembly GCA_006410935.1). NCBI lineage: Eukaryota > Metazoa > Chordata > Mammalia > Artiodactyla > Bovidae > Redunca > Redunca redunca. Next base: position 47,121 of record SJYQ01011155.1, on the reverse strand, counting down.
GTGTTGGTGTTTTGAATGAGAGAGAAAGACAAAGTAACCTTTGAAGATTTTTAAATAAAAAGAAAAAAAAAAATCAACTGAGGCGGAGGAGGGAGGCGCTCAGTTAGCGTTTAGGGTTCAGAAGATGGTACCATTCATGTAACCAGGGAACTCGAGGACAAGAGAAGATTTCAGAAGGCTGATAATGAGTCCACTTTTGGACCATGTGAGTGTGAAGGCCTATGAGTCTTCCAAATTAGGCAGGTGGCATCCTGGATCTGGGTTGGTGAGAGAGCTCTTGGATGGAGGAGTCACCAGCCTGTAGCCTTGGGAGTGGATGAGTGTCCAGGGATAGGTGCAGAACATAAATGAAAGAGGCCCTGAGCGGCTCTTGAGGGAGGGCCAGAGGAAGGTGAAGAGGCAAAGAGAACTAAGGAAATGGTCAGGGGTAGTCATATGGAAGCCAGTGAAAGAAAATATTTCAAGATGGAAGGCAAACTGTATCTCATGGCCCCAGAGGGGTCAAGTAGGATAAAGATGATATGTATCTGTTAGATTTGGATGCAGGGACATTCTCGGTGGCCTTGAAGGTGGAGGCTGCATGGTAGTGGGCTCAGGAAAGTATGAGAGGAAAGAAATGGAGTGGAGCTAACTGTTTAAGAAGGTTGGTTGAGAAGAGGAGGTAGCTGGAGGTGGGAACATGTGAAAGGTTTAGACAATTTAAAATGCTATAATAAAGGGGTAGTGGGAAGGAGAGTTGAAGAAATGGGAGGGGTAATCAAGAGGGTATCCACGAAGGAGGAGGAGAGAAAGTCTTTAGATCAGTGGTTCCAACTCAGCCATCTACAGGGCCAGGTTGGTAAAGCAGATGAGTGAGGTGGGCTATGTGGGCTAAGGGGAAACAATGCAAAATCCTAAGGGCCTGTGGCCAGTTGTGGGGATTGTCATCCAGTTGTCAACCATTGCCCCGCTTTGCAGTGCCTACTTCTGGGAGGATTATACATCCTTACCCCACTCACCCCAGGGCTTGTTTTGGTCAACTGGATTTGACCAGATGTGCCACGTGCTAGGTCTGAGCTGAAGTTTTAGGAGTTGGTGCATGGTGTTCTCTGCCTTTTGCTTTTTTCCTCTCTGCAGTGAGAACGTTGTGTCCCCAGTAGGGGCTGTTCCTTCAGCTTGGGTGTTGGAATAAAGGTACATGAATCAGAGCTATAGCTAATCCAGTGTAAGCCATGAAAGAGAAATAAATCTCTGTTGTAAAGCAATGTTGTTTGTTCTTTTTGCTGTGCCGTGAGGCCTGGGGGATTTTAGTTCCCCAACCAGGGCACCCCTGCAATGGAAGCACCAAGTCTTAACCCCTGGACTGCCAAGGAAGTCTCAAGGCAGTGGAGTTTTGAATCCATTATTTATAACAGCAAAACTAATACAGGAGTTCCACTAAAACCATATTAAGGTAATTTTTACTCCTACAGTTTAAAAAATTCAGAAGTTTGACAGCACACTCTTACTGAGGCTGAGAACACAGGCTCTTTCATACATTTGGTATCACTTCTATGGATGTTGGCAATGCTTACTGAGCTTACAAATGCAGGTGGCTGTAATTGAAAAGACAGACAATAACAAGTCTGGCAAGGATGTGGAGAAATGCAAACCCTCATGGCAATATAAAATAGTGTAGCCGCTTTAGAAAACATTTCAGCAGTTCCTCAAAAAGTTAAATGTAAAGTGTGTGTGTGTGTGTGTATACGTTCAGTCGCTCAGTCAGCTCAGTCACATCTGACTCTGTGTGACCCTATGGACTGTAGCCCGCCAGGGTCCTCTGTCTATGGGATTTTCCCAGGCAAGCATACTGGAGTGAGTTGCTATTTCCTTCTCCAGGGGATCTTCCCGACCCAGGGATCAAACCCACATCTCTGCGGCTCCTGCATTGGCAGGGAGATTCTTTTACTGTTGAGCCACCAGGGAAGCCTGGAATGTATATACCAGACACTGAATAAATATTAAAGAAAGGGAGGGCTCCAGAGTGCAGGTGACAGAAAGAGTGAGTTTGGATGGCTTTTTATTTGCTGTGAGAAATTTGAAGTGAGAGGGAAACAGGGACAAGATTGATGGGTCAGTCATTTGAGAGGTGTGGAAAATTTTGAAATCATAGCTCCAGAGACTTGGAGGCAGAGCTGTCAATAGCAGAATAGTAATTTTGCCAGGCAATGTTGTGTGTTCAGTCAAGGAGAGTCACTGCTGCTTTTTGCTTCTGAAGATGGTTACTGCCCTCATCATAGTCCTGGGGATTCCCTTCGCCTCTCTCCTGCGCTGGGCAAAGCTTGCTGTGGTCTGATTCTCTGTCCACGACCTGCTTTGCTGTGTTTGTTTTAGTCTTGTCTCTGGAAGTCTTTGGATCCTCCATTGTTCTGAAACAGTATTATAATCTGTCTTTCTGTTGGTCATTCAGTGGATCCTTTTGGTCTATCCTTTGGTTCTATAAAGTTTTTCTTTTTAAAAATTTTTAGTATTTTCCTCCTTTCCCACCCCCCTTCTCTTCCTGTAACTTCTGTTAGTTGACTCTTGAGACTTTTGGATTGATCTTCTAAAGTTCTTTTCTCTTTTACTGTCCATCTCTTTATATTTTATCTTCTGTGTGCTTTTCTTGACTTTGTCATTTCAGTTGTCATAGTTTTAAAACTCTAGAGCTTCTGCTTCTCTGAGTACATATGACAGCAATCTATTTGTTCTTAATGGATTCAATATCTTCCGTTTTCTTCTGCTTCCTGGGTTTCTCCTCTTCTACCAAATGCCTTTTTTTCCGTTTGTCTGTTTTTGCCTCTGTGGTTCACGTTAGGGGCTTTGCTCAAATGTCCTGTAGCTCCGGACTGTGTCTGTTCTCATTTAAGAGTGAGGCACTAAGGCATATTGGAAGGCCCAAGTGCCTAGAGGATGTATTTATTGACTTGTGAGCATCACTGACTAGGCGATTGGTCAAGGACTGAAAGAAGAGTCTCACTGAGGTCAGTATCTCCAGAGAGGGAACACTGTAGTCTCCTGGAAGCTTCACCTCTGGCCACTGACTCTGAACATTGGTTGGGAGAAAGGAGTTGACGCCGTAGGTTACTTCCTCCTGATCTTCCTGTATTCATTACAGTGCTTCATCCTCACCTCCTGCTGTGCTTGACGTCCTTAAGTCCCAGACTTTCAGTTTCTCTACTTCCTGCTTCTTTGGAATCAGGTGGAGGAGAGGGGAGTCACTTGGCTGAATGGGCAGGGGAGGAGAGTGAGCGTCTAAATGTTCCTTTTTGAAATTTTCATCTAATATTCATGTTTTCAGTTGTGCTTCTCCGTCCTGTCTTCCAGGATACCTAGCATTGTAAATTCCTGAGCCTTTCTGGGCCTTTGCCCTGATAATCAGTTTATATTCCTCTGTCATAGCCCCCTACAGACAGACTGACTTTGACTTTCTGCTATTTGCTGAACCAGTTACCACTTCTCATCTGCGTTCTCTCCTCTACAGTTATTGACATCTCTCACCTCCTATCTCTCATTTGTTTTATTCCTCAGGATTTAAAATTCCACTGATGTAATTTTAGTGGGGTTTCAGGAAGGAGTAGTGGTAAACATATGTGTTTAATCTGCCACGTTTAATTGGAATGAGCACAGAGACCATGAATTTATAGCAAAACCAATTTGAATGTTTGGGTGGTTTTCCACCAGCAGAATCCACAGTCCGGGTGGATTTGGTAAGAGAAGGACTGGCCAGCTGGAGTGGGATCCTGCCAGGTGAGATTGGTGGAAGGACATTAGGGCTAGGGAGTTGAGGATTTTGGACAAAGGGTGGTTGAAGCAGCAGACTCTGCACCCCGGGCTGTGTAAATAAAGGAAAGAAAGATACAAACGAGTCAGTGGTTGGAAGAATTTATGAACTGGAGATCCCGTGAAGTCAGAAAAACTTGTCAGTTTTCAAATGAACCCTGCTTGGCCCTTGCAGCATCTTCTCAGCCAGGGGTGAAAGCGCCCTCCCTAAGTTTATTCTTGTTTCTTGGCTTTGTTATTCTATTTTAGGGGTTAATGTCCCTCTTGCTCCGCCAACTCCTCCCCACCGTTGCTTTTTAAAAGACTGTGTATGTGCAAGCACAGTTCCCTTCCTCGGGTCCCCAAGACGGGATTCTGTACGGAGTGTGAGGGTACGGATGCCTCATCTCCTCATTACCCCTGGAGGAGACTGGGTGTTCAGAGCCCTCACCTCAACCTTTCATTTCTTTTTTAAAAACTATTTTTTAAATTTATCTTTTATTTTTGGCTGTGCTGGGTCTCCATTGTGGCGCAGCAAGCGAGGGCCGCTCTCTGGCTGCAGCGCTCTGGCTTCTCACTGCAGTGGCTGCCCCTGTTGCAGAGCACAGGCTCCAGCACGTGCGGCTTCCTCAGTTGCAGTTCTGGGCTCTAAAGCACAGGCTCAGTGGTTGTGGCACATGGGCTTAGTTGCTCTGAGGCATGTGGGATCTTCCTGGATCAGGGATCAAACCAGTGTCTCCTGCATCGGCAGGCAGATTCGTTACCACTGAATCACCAGGGAAGCCCCCACCTTTCATTTCTGAGCAGTGACTTTGGTCAGATGGATACAGAAGGGGCCGGGTGGACAGAGCCACATCTTCCATGCAGACCTCTCTTCAGAGCTTTGGAAAGAGCCCCTGTCCAGGCTGAGGTCTCCCTTTCTTCACCAGTTATTCCCTCCTGTTTTTGCCCTGCTGGCCTGCTTGCCGTATCCAGTGGCTTGAGATGATCAACACCAGCAGATGTCTTGGCGGTTCTCTCTTTGAAGCCCTTGTTTCATAGAAGCAGGCCCTGAGGTGTCCTCACTCCTGGCCCAGAGGTGTTTGCTCCACAGCCAGCTCTGGCCGAGGGAGACCTGTGTGAGGCTGTGGAACGTGGCAAATTAGGATGGGGGCTTCAAAGTCCAGACCCAACCCAAGACACATGCTGGCTGTGTGACCTGGACGGGTTCTATCCATACTGTCTCTGAAATCTGTTACCTCATTTTTTAATAAAATTTTTTATGGGAGTGTAGTTTGTTTATAATGTTGTGTTAGTTTCAGGTGTTAAGTTCATTTGCTCAGTCGCGTCCGACTCTTTGCGACCCCATGGACTGCAGCACATCAGGCTTCCGTGTCCGTCACCAGCTCCCAGAGCTTGCTCAAACTCATGTCCATCGGTGATGGCATCCAATCATCTCATCCTCTGTCATCCCCTTCTCTTCCTGCCTTCAATCTTTCCCAGAATTCTCAAGAGTCTTCTCAAGAGTGCTTTTCTTCTTAATTCTCAAGAACTCTCAAGAGTCTTCTCCAACAATACAGTTCAAAAGCATCAATTTTTCAGCACTCAGCTTTCTTTATGGTCCAGTTCTCACATCCATACATGACTCCTGGAAAAATCATAGCTTTAACTAGATGGACCTTTGTTGATAAAGTAATGTCTTTGCTTTTTAATATGCTCTCTAGGTTTGTCATAGCTTTTCTTCCAGTTCTTCAGGCAAGAATACTGGAGTAGGTTGCCATTCCTGTCTCCAAGGGATATTCCCCACCCAGGAATCGAACCTGGAACTCCTGCATTGCAGGCAGATTCTTTACAATCTGAGCCATCAGGGAAGCCCTAGTTTCAGGTATATGGTGAAGTGAATCTTATACATATATTCACTCTTTTTTTAAAAAAATAGGATTCTTTCCCCATGTAGGCCATTAGAGAGTATGAATAGAGTTCTCTGTGCTATACAGAAGGTTATTATTAGTTACCTATTTTGTATATAGTAGTGTGTATATGTCAGTCCCAACCTCACAATTTATCCCTCCCCTGCCTCATTTCCTCATCTTTAAATGTGAGTCATAAACTTACCCTCGATGATTGTGAAGATTAGACTCATGCATGTTATGTTCAGAGTGAGGCATGTGGTGAATACTTCTATGGTGCCGATTTTTACTAGCCTCTGCACCTAAAATGCCCCATCAGGGGAACCAGAGTGAGCGCTGATGAAGGATCGAGTCTCGTTCTCCAGGCTGGCCAGCTCCTCTGGTTTCCCCAAACCCAATCTACTGGGGAGAAGTCTAAGCGTAGGACCACTGGTTCCTTGGGGTCCAGTGGCTTCTGGCAATGGATTATATCAGATCAGTTCACATTGAGGTTGATTCCTCCTTTCTATGTTTTCTGGATCCTCTTGTCTCCTCATCTGGGGGTTCCCTAGGCCTTGGTTTTGCCCCTGTCTCCCTGGCCATGTCTCTGAGCATTCTCTCCCCGGGCGGAATGGAGCCCATCACCAGGCTTCGGTTATACCCCAGCTCCCAGGGGTGCTTTTCTCTCACATCTCATCAGAGCGCTGAACCTGACTTCCTCCCAAATGAGTGTTTGTAGCACCAGTCCCCTCCACTTGGATGAGTATTTCCAATAAATAACAATTTTGCTTTCTATCTAGCTTCCGCTTTGTGCATCCCTGTTTTTTTCAGGGGCACTGTTCTTTTTCCTGGGGCTTCAAGCCCCAGGGTAATTTTTGACCCTTCCCTCCCCTCCAATGTAGATTCCGTAAGTGTTGAATTGAGTGTAAACCGGCAAGTGGTTAAGCCTGCATGCTCCTCTACCTGTCCTTTCCTACCCACACCTCCCTTGTTCACACGTGGGTCACCTCTTTCCTGGCTTGCACCAATGGCCTGTTCATTCTTCCGCATCTGGCTGCTATACGCTGGTCTTCTGAGCGCATCGTTTTCATCACGAAATCTTTCAATGGCTTTCCATTTTCTGCAGATAAAATCTAGATTCCTAGCCTGGCTGGCACTCAAGGCTGTCCGTAATGCGTACAGCCGTGCCCTCCTCGCTTTCTCCCCATGATGTCCCTGCAGATCTTTCCAGTGGCCAGGTGCCTTCACGGACCCAAGAATCAGCACACTCACCTCCAGTGTCAACTTGTGGCCTTCCTTCCCTGGCCTTGCATGCCTCCTGTCCTCCTTCAAGACACAGCCCCAGATCCCCTGCAGATCTTCCCCTGTCTTCAGCCTTCAACCGCCTCCTCTTTCTCCTGAATGGCGCTGGGGATCAGCATCTAGATAGTGCCTCCTCCCCCCGCACCCTGGTGTGAACACAGTTGGTGCTCACTTTAGACAGCCACTCCCTGTTTCTTGAGTGGCTCAGCCTGCAAGGCACAGGACTCTACTTGTTTATCGAACTGCTACCCTCAATGTGACCTTCTTTCTTCCTCCTCTTCAAAGGAGAGGGCTTTAGAAATCAGGACAGTTCTGAGAAGACTCCAGGGGTTGGGATACAAAGAGACTGGCCTCTGAAAGTGAAGGTCGCTCAGTCGTGTCTGACTCTTTGCGACCCCACGGACTGTAGAGTCCATGGAATTCTCCAGGCCAAAATACTGGAGTGGGTATGCGTTCCCTTCTCCATGGGATCTTCCCAACCCAGGGATTAAACCCAGGTCTTCAGCACTACGGGCAGATTCTTGACTGGTTGAGACATCTCTGAGGCCTGCCTAAACCCATTTTACCTCCGTAGTCTTGCTCCAGGTCGCTCCCCACCTCAGCCGCTAGGGTCAGCCGCTGCAGTTTCCTGCCTCTGCCCCACTGCCCGCTCTTATCTCTTAGCCGAGCAGCCCTCTCTCATCCCCTCTCCAGGCCCTTTGGTTCTCGGTGGGAAGTCCGATGTCCTGCTGGTTCTCCTCTCTGCTCCCCTCCAGCCTGAAGTGGAGATGTTTCTGCCTTATATCTTCTCTCCTCCCTTCATCGTGTCAGCTAACGATTATTCAGGAAACTTATCTCAACCTGCTGGCCCTGTCCCAAATCTTTAGGGCAAGGGTCATGAGAGTGATGTCACGGTCATGTGACTGCTGCCTATACCTTGCTCCCTCTGCTGCCCTGGTCCTAACACTCTAAAAAGCCATCTGTGTCCCCTGCCTCCAGTTTATCTGGACAGAGACCTGAGCAGAAAGGTAAGCTTCTCACCTTTGCCTTCGGTGAACAGGGGCCACTGGATTCTACCTGCTTAGCACTAACTTCCTTTTTCTTTCCCGCCCATCTCTGCCGACACTCTCCCTGGACGTTCTCACTTGCCCTTATCTGTACAGTGAAGGCTGGGCCTTAGGCCCATTCCGGAGTTGAGGAATGGGTTAGGTTAGGTCTCACTGGTTAGGTCTGGGTGGGGTCCACAGGCTGAGTAGGGAATGACTCCTGCTCTGCTCACAGATTTTCTCCTGATGGCTGACTCTCAACCTGTCCTCTCCCTTGACGGGGACCCTGTGGCTGCAGAAGCCTTGCTCCAGGATGTGTTTGGGATTGTGGTGGATGAGGTCATTCGAAAAGGGACCAGTGCCTCCGAGAAGGTGGGTCTTTTCTCTCTCCTCCTCCTGTCCATCAAACCTGACTCAGAACATCCCCCCTTTGTCCAGGCTTCTCCCCAGAACCCATCACCGCTCACTGTGTGCCTCAGGGATTGCATCCTGGATTAGACTGTGCTGCTTGGAAAACATTCCAAACTGGTGTTGAGTGCCAGTTTGTGGTGTCTATTGTGTGTTGAGATGTGGTTTGGGCAGCCAGTCGGTCGGGTGCCGCGGTGCCCCCAGAGTCTCCTGTGCTCTCGCAGGTCTGTGAGTGGAAGGAGCCCGAGGAGCTGAGGCAGCTGCTGGACTTGGAGCTGCGGCTCGAGGGCGAGTCCCAGGAACAGATCCTGGAGCACTGCCGGGCTGTGATCCGCTACAGCGTCAAGACCTGTGCGTTTGGGGCTTGGGGGAGGCGCGTCTGGAGTTTGTGCCCAGCTCCACTCTGAGCCTGCGTCCCCCTCCTCCAGGTCACCCTCGTTTCTTCAACCAGCTCTTCTCAGGGTTGGATCCCCATGCCCTGGCCGGGCGCATTGTCACAGAGAGCCTCAACACCAGCCAGTGAGCCATCCCAGGACCCCCGCCCTCCACCCCACAAAGGATTTGGGTTTGCGGGAGACAGACCCCGGGACCAGGATAGGAGAATGGTGTCTGCCCCCTCTCTTTTCGGGGAATCTCTGCTGGCAGAGTCTTTCCCCTCCTACGCTTCGGGTTTCCTTTCCTAAACTTTCTCTTGTATCCTGGCTCCAGTGTTTTCTCGTTCTTTCTTTCCTGGTTCTTTGTCACCAAGCCAGCTGTCTCTTCAGCTCCTCCTTTCACTCACACTCACCACCTCCTCTGAGAGTCCCTCCCAGTCTCTTTCCCATTCTCATCATTCCCTCCCCTGGCAGGTACACGTACGAAATCGCCCCTGTGTTTGTCCTCATGGAGGAGGAGGTGCTGAAGAAACTCCGGGCCCTGGTGGGCTGGAGCTCTGGGGACGGGGTCTTCTGCCCTGGTATGTGAAGAGGAGGGGGCCTTTTCGAGAGTTCCTCCTCCCCCGCCATCCTCTTTCTCTGGGCTGGCCGGGAGGGATGTTTCTCCTTTGTTTCTTCTCCAACTGGACTTGGGCCAAACCAGAGAGAAGCTGCCCAGTCCCCTGTATCCTTGTGTTTGCCAAACAGTCCATGGGATTGGTTCCTGCCGTCCTGGCGGGGGGTGGAGGGTGGCTCCTGGATCGGCCCAGGGTGAGGAGCAGGGGTGATCAGGAGATCTGCAGATGCTGCCATTCTGAGTCACCAGCATGCCATTTGTCAAATCCTCGGAACCCATGGCCAGGTAGCCAGTCACTTGTGCTTCTGGGTGGAGAGTTCAGGAGAGCCAAGCTCCGGTTTTGACCCACTGCCACTCCCTCTTGCCACCACCCCTTCCTTCCCTGTGACAGGTGGCTCCATCTCCAACATGTATGCTGTGAACCTGGCCCGCTATCAGCGATACCCAGACTGCAAACAGAGGGGCCTCCGGGCACTGCCGCCCCTGGCACTCTTCACATCGAAAGAGGTGGGAAGAGGCACAGGCCTACCCTGGGCTCCCGATTCTAATCTCCAGCCAGCTGAGTCCGGGACCCGTGACTCAGCCTGCCCAGACCCTTCTCCTCTGAGGCTGGCCTCCCCCGTAGGTAGATGTGCTTCCTTCCCACCAAAGGGGCTGTGTGAGGGCCCTGTTCACCTTGCCTGCTGTCTGGGGTGTGGAGGGGCGTCCAGTGCAGTGTACACAGTCTGAGAGTGTGGTCCATGGACCAGTAGCATCACGGTCACTTCTGGTTGTTTAGTCTCTGAGTCGTGTCCGACTCTTTGCAACCCTGCGGACTGTAGCCCGCCAGGCTCCTCTGTCCGTGGGATTTTTCAGGCAAGAAGACTGGACTGGGTTGCCATTTCCTTCTCCAGGGGATCTTTCCCACGCAGGGGTCGAACCCGTGTCTCCTGCATTGCAGGCAGATGCTTTACCACTGGGCCACCAGGGAAATCAGTATCACTTGGGAGCTTGGTAGAAATGCCAAGTCTTTGGCCCCTGTGCAGACCTCCCGAATGTGAATCTGCATCTTTACCAGACACTCGGGTGCTCTGTAGGCATGTGAGTGAGTGAGAAGCCCTGGTCTGCAGGGTCTCAGCCATTTAACCAGTCCCTTTCCTCCCCACCCTCCCTGCCCTCTTCCTTCCCCCACAGTGTCATTACTCCATCAAGAAGGGAGCCGCTTTTCTGGGACTTGGCACCGACAGTGTCCGAGTGGTCGAGGCAGATGAGAGGTGAAGGTCCTTCTGTCTGCGTGGCTCAGGCCCAGCCTGGCACAACATGTCTTCCCCCTTGCCAGAGGCTCTGGCCTTGGGCCCACGCCGCGGCGGACTTCTCTCCCTGCTCTCTTCCCTCCGAGTTGCCTCTTCTGTCTGCCAGTGCCTGCTAGAGTCTCCGCCCTGTCCCCTGAGATCTGTTTACCCCTCTTAGGGAAAAATCAACATTGTGGCCTCCCCATTGCTAACCACATGTTACCCTGCTCTTGAAAGTTCTGCTGCCTGGCCTAGAGAATCTATTACTTCTCTACCCACTCAGTTTTCTCTTCCAGAGGGAAAATGATCCCTGAGGATCTGGAGAGGCAGATCAGCTTGGCCAAGGCCGAGGTGAGTGAGTGAGAGGCGCTGGGCCAGTGGAGCGGGGCTTCTCTGCTCCTTTCTTGGAGGGTCTTTAACTGGCCCTACTCAAGGCGCCCCTCCTCCCTCCCCCTGCACTCTGCGCCTGTCTTCCCTGGTGGGCTGAAGTGACCCCTCCCTCCCGAGTGATCCCAGTCCTGCCGAGACCCACAAGCAGGATCAGACCCTGGGACAAGGGCAGAACTGAGTCCCTGAGTAGAATCCCAGGGAGCACTGCAGGGAGGATGTTGGGGACCTGGAGGGTAGCACAGAAGGTTTCTGTGAGTCTGTGCAGGGTCTGTGCAGGGCAAGCAGCCTGGACTTGGAGTGATGGGAGATGTGGAGGCCCCTTCACCTGGGGGACACAGAGATACTGCAGCCATCTTAGAGGGCATTTCAGCACTGTCTGTACGATTTTTAAATGTATCTATCCACTGACTCAGAGTCCTGCTACTAGGATTAGCTTATAAATTTTCGTTACAAAGTGCTTAGAATTGTGTGCACTGGGGCGAAGTATAAAATTTTAAAAAACATTTTAGTATTCATCAATAGATAAATTATGGTGTATCTGTGTCAGTTTCTTCCTTTGCAAAATGAGCATGATATAGAACTGATCACAGAGTTGTCATAAGGCTGAAATTAATGGTATGTAAAGCACATGAAAATGCCTCAACTATGTACTTAAGTATAAATTTTAAAAATATGTTTATATCACCACATGCAAATAGTTGCAGCAGCATTTTTTTTTTAAACTTTATTTTGTATTGGGGTATAGCCAGTTAACAATGCTGTGATAGTTTCAGGTGAATAGCAAAGGGATTTAGCCTTACAGATACATGTATCCATTCTCCCCCAAACTCCTGTCCTGTCCATGCTGCCACTTAGCATTGAGCAGAGTTCAGTTGGTCCTTGTTGGTTGTCCGTTTTAAATATAGCTGTGTGCACATGTCCATCCAAAACTCTCTCATCCTCCTTCCCCCATCCCCAGCAACCGTAAGTTTGTTCTCTAAGTCTGTGAGTCTCTTTCTGTTCGGTAAGTTTATTTGTATCATCTCTTGTTTAGATTCCTCATATAAGGGATGTCATGGGGTATTTCTTCTTCTCTGTCTGACTTAATTCATTCCGTATGACAGTCTCTGGGTCCATCCATGTTGTTGCCAGTGGCCCTACTTCATTCTTTTTATGGCTGAGTAATATTCCATTGTGTATATGCACCACATCTCCTTTATCCATTCCTCTGTCAATGGACATTTAGGTTGCTTCCATGTCTTGGCTATTGTAAACAGCATGCAGCACCAGTTTTTGAAAATGTCTGTTTTTCCCCAGCGACTTGTCTTGGCATCCTTGTTAAAACCCAGTGAGTGTTTAAGTGTGAGGATTTATTTCTAGACTCTCAGTCTATTCCATTGATCTGCATGGGTATCCTACTGACCACACTGTATTAATGTAGCTTTGTAGTAAGTTTTGAAATCAATGTTTGTGAGTCCTCCAGCTTTGTTCTTTTTCAGGATGGTTTTGGCTTTCTAGGTCCCTTAAATTTCCACTTGAATTTTAGGCTCAGCTGTCAATTTCTGCAAAGAAACCAGTTGGGATTTTGATAGGGATGTGTTCAATTTGTGGATCCATGAACATGGAATGCCTCTGTTTATTTAGGTCTTCTTTGATTTCTTTTCAACAATGCTTTGTGGTTTTCACAGTATCTGTTTTGCATTTCTTTTGTTGAATTTATTCCTAAGTATTTTATTATTGTCAGTGTTCTTATAAATGAAATTTTCTTGTTTCCATTTTTGATTGTTCGTTTCTAATGTGTAAAAATAAAACTGATTTTTGAATATTGATCTTGTACTCTGCAAATCTGTTGAACTCATTAATTAATTCTCAGTCTTTTTAATGGGTTCCTTAGGATTTTCTAGATATATGTTATCTGTAAATACAGATAATTTGCTTTTTTCCTTTTCAGTATGGATACCTCTTATTAAAAAAAACAAACAAACTTGCTTTTCTCTTTAATCACAAACAAGACATGATTGGCATTAACACTCTTACTTTTTGGCTGTGTCAGATCTTTGTTGCGGTTCGAGGGTTCCCCCTAGTTGTGGCACGGGAGCTGTAGAGCTGAGGGCTCAGCGGGCTCAGTAGTTACAGTGCGCTGACTTCGTTGCCTGTGGCATCTGGGCTCTTAGTTCCTGGGCCAGGGATTGAACCCATGTCCCCTGCATTGGAAGGCGGATTCTTAACCGCTGGAATACCAGGAAAGTCCCTGGATGCCTCTTATTTTTTAATTTTTTTAAACCTAATTGCCCTGCTAGAACCTCAGCACAGTGTTGAATAGAAATGAGGAGAGTAAACATCCTTACCTTGTTCCTGGTCTTAGGGGGAAGGCTTTCAGTCTTTCACCACTGAGTATGATGTTAGCTGTGGGTTTTTTGTAGTTGCCCTTTATCAGGTTAAGAACATTCCCTTCAAATCCTTTTTTATTTTTTGGAATGTTTTTATCATGAGGATTTTGTCAAATGTGTTTGTATGTCTACTGAGATGATCACTATACCACATTGAGATATGGGTTCTTTTTTCCTTTATTGTATTGATAGGATATATTATATTAATTGATTTTGGGATGTTAAACCAAACTTGCACTCTTGGGACAAATCCCACTTTGTCATGGTACTTGATTCTTTTTCTGTGTTGCTGATTTGGGCTTGCTGGTGTTTTGTAGATTTTTATGTCTTTCTTTAGAAGAGATATATTCTATATTTTTCTTGTGATATTTTGTTGTTTTGGTATCAGGGTAAAACTCATTTCATAGGATGAATTTAGAAGTATTCCCTCCTTTTCTGTTTTTTTGTAAGTTAGTGAAGAGCTCGTATCAGTTCTTTCTTAAATGTTTTGTAGAACTCATCAGTGGAGCCATCTGGCCCTGCACTTTTCTTTGTAGTAGTTATTGTAATACTAATTCAATTTCCACATAAATTTTATCCTATTAGAATATTTAAAATAGTGTTTTGATTTCCAGTAAGACATTCAACTTTTTTGAAAGAGTATAAGCTTTGGAGATAGACTATTAGACAGACCTAGGTTTGAATTCCACCTCTGGAGTTGCAGCTCAGGGGCAAGTTTCTTAACACCTCTGAACCCTAGCGTCCTCACTTGCAAATTAAAAGGGGCGGTAACACATAGTAAGGTTGCCAGGGCCCAGGTCAGGCCTGTGAAGAGTTCCTGGAGCTCAGCGCCAGGCTCTGGATGGCCCTCCAGAGGAGTTCTCGGCCTTGGGCTCCCTCTTCATTTCTGCCACAGGGCGCCGTGCCATTCCTGGTCAGTGCCACCTCTGGTACCACAGTGCTGGGGGCCTTTGACCCCCTGGAGGCAATCGCGGATGTGTGCCAGCGTCACGGGCTGTGGCTGCACGTGGACGTGAGTTGGGACGGGCCTGCGAATGGGGTGGGCTGAGCCGAGGCCGAGGCCCACATTGTTCCTTCCGCCCCACAGGCTGCCTGGGGCGGGAGCGTCCTGCTGTCACAGACACACAGACATCTCCTGGCTGGGATCCAGAGGTGCACATGGCCCCCTGCACCCTGACTCTCACCCTTCAAATCCTTGATCCAGAGAACACTCTTGGGCCGGGGAGCTCAGATAGGAATAGGGGAAGGAGGCTGGTGGGAGGGAAGCGGGACAGATGATTGATTGGGGCTGGGATGTTAGACATCAGATTTGGGAGTTCTCCTCTGGGCTGAGGTGATACTAAAGCCCCTTTTACTGGTGATCTGGAAAGGGTGGGGATGCTCTAGTTGGGCAGCTTAACTGGGAGCTGGCTGACCCTGCTTTGCTCTGCCCACCCCAGGGCTGACTCCGTGGCCTGGAATCCCCACAAGCTCCTCTCCACAGGCCTGCAGTGCTCAGCTCTTCTTCTCCGGGACACCTCGGTGGGTCTGCCTCTGCCCTACTCTGGCCCCGCCTCCTTCCCTGAACCTCTGTTTCCTCTTCTGTCTCACCTGAGGGGAGCTCCAGGCCTTCCATACTCTCCTTACCATCCCACCTGAAGCTGATTATCTGTGACCACCCTAATCCCCGGTAGTGGGCTCTCTCACTCCCCCTGTCTTCAGGCAAAGGAAAAACTTCCCAACAAAAGTTTTAATCAGAGGGATCCCTGGTCATTTGGGAGGAACTCTTGAGTGCTGGAAGAAAACCCAGAGAAAGGGTTTTAGTAGGCCAGCAGCCGTCCCATCAGTGCTGCCTGGTTCCAGGGAAAGAAACACATGGACTGAGCTAAGAAGTCACCCAGTGCAGCCCTGGAGGGAAGCTCGGTGGTGGGGCGAGTCTGACTGTCCCCCCACCCTCCACAGAACCTGCTCAAGCGCTGTCACGGGTCCCAGGCCAGCTACCTCTTCCAGCAGGACAAGTTCTACGATGTGGCTCTGGACACGGGAGACAAGGTGGTGCAGTGTGGCCGGCGTGTCGACTGTCTGAAGCTGTGGCTCATGTGGAAGGCACAGGGCGGGCAGGGGCTGCAGCGCCGTGTGGACCAGGCCTTTGCCCTTGCCCGGTAGGAGTGGGCACTATAGCCCTGCACCCCTTTGCTGGGCTGCACCCCTTTGGTTCACTCTCTGGGTCGCTTCTGTTTCTGTATCTCTGCCTTTCCTCCTCCACGCGTAATTTCTCACTCTCTGATCACAGGTACCTGGTGGAGGAGCTGAAGAAGCGGGAGGGATTTGAGTTGGTCATGGAGGTACGACCCACCTTGTGCTCTTCTGCATCCTCCCGCCCCCTGCCCCCAGCCGGTGTCTCACGCAAAACCCTGATGGGAGAAGAGGGGTGGTGAAAGGGGAACGGCCCCTCTTCCTCTGCCCACACCTTCAGCCTTTTTATTCCTCCCAGCCTGAATTTGTCAACGTGTGTTTCTGGTTCGTGCCCCCCAGCCTGCGGGGGAAGAAGGAGAGTCCAGATTACAGTGAAAGGCTGTCTAAGGTAGGCTTTCTCCCTGCTCTGGTTAACTAGTGCAGCTGGTGCGTTGCCGCCCCCTGCTGGCTGTGAGCGGCATGGCAGCTACCTTTGCTACACTCGCTCTGATGTGGGGACAGTGAAGCAGAAGATGACACCCGCTTGTCCCCACTTCTGTGAGCCTGGGGGATGGAGGATAAGGTATGCTTCTATAAAGTAAGAAGAAGACAGAGAGGGACATTACAGAAGTCACCAGTGTGCAGTACCTGGATCGGCTCTGTGGGGCGTTCTGGGAGCCGAGTGAGGCACAAAGGTCTCAGAAGTTTTATTACTCACTGATGCTGGGTACAGAACAACCCTGTCAGGCCAGGAGATATGTCCTGGTCCCTAGGGTTAGATTGGAACCAGGGATGGCAGATGATCCAAAAGGACAAGAATATTCTCGATCTTAAAGTGAAGTCGCTCAGTCGTGTCTGACTCTCTATGACCCTATGGACTGTAACCCTGCAGGCTCCTCTGTCCATAGGATTTTCCAGGCAAGAATGCTGGAGTGGGTTGCTGTTTTCCTCTCCAGGGGATTTTCCTGACCCAGGGAATGAACTCAGGCCTCCCGCATTGCGGGCAGACTCTTTACCATCTGAGCCACCAGGGAATCTCACTCTTAAGGAGTCATTCATTTGGAAAACAAACATTACCTATTTGAAACCAGTGTGTTCAAGGCAATCTTGGAAATTATATATTAGATCACAGGGTGCAGATAAAAAATGTTAGAGGAATTCAGAGAGGGGAGAAGATGGTGTGGTGTCAAGGATGACGAAAGCTTGAAGTTAGACTGAAAAAGCAGTTGTTAAGATTCAGTGAAAAGTCAGGATTTAGCAGAAAATGGCTTGTGTGACAACTTGGAGACTGGTGAGTTGGAGGAGAATGCAGGAGGTAGAGAAGGTCCAGTGGGCCAGGTGTGGTGGGAAAGGTAAGCTGGGGCCACGGTCAGAATCCAAGCAGTGTGTTGCTGTCTCTGGAAGGCAGCTAGGTGGAGAGGGATGCAAGTCAGGGAACCCATCCCTTCCCCTGACCCGAGGCTGCAGCTAAAGGGTCCCTCCACTCCTCCCGCAGGTAGCCCCAATCCTCAAGGAGCGCATGGTGAGGAAGGGTTCCATGATGATTGGCTACCAGCCCCATGGCACCCGGAGCAACTTCTTCCGCATGGTGGTGGCCAACCCTGCACTGACGCGGGCTGATATGGACTTCCTGCTAAACGAGCTGGAACAGCTGGGCCAGGATCTCTGAGTCGCTCCATCTCGCTGCTGGCCTGGACCCCTCCCCCCACCCTCACCATCTTCCTGTAGCTCCTCCTCCTGTATCTTCTTCTCCAAGAAGAAACTCTAGGAAACAAAGTGTCTTCATTTTTCTGTGCTTTGACCCACTAGCTCGCCTGTAAATTTTGGGCTGGCGAAAAAGTTGGTTCTGGTTTTTCCTCGTAACATCTTATGGAAACACCCAAATGAACTTTTTGGCCAACCCAATATTTGCTATTAAGAGGATGTTTAAATAAATGGTAGGATATCTATATGGTAGAATATCACTCTGCCATTTAAATTGTGTTTACAAAGAGGACTTTTATAGATAGGAGAAAAATAATTTTAATACAATGTTATATTGAGAAAGCTGGATATGACTGTATATATGGTAATATCTGACCTGTATTCAAAAATACATAGGAAAAGACTGATGAGATGGAATATGCCAAAATGTTAATAGTTTTACCTGGGGTGGGATTATAAGCAGTTTGAAAATGAACTTCTTTATGCTTTCTGTGCTCCCTGCTTTTATGATATAATGAATATCTATTACATTTATTAAAAATAGGAAAATAACAAAGGTTTAATTTTCAGCCATATTATTTAGGTATATTGTAAAGTTTGTTACCTTTCAACAAAATAGCGGGGAATACAAATTCATTAAAAAGGTATAATAGAGGCTAAAAATAGGGGGAAAGTTTCCCAGAAATCTTGAGTGGGAGGAGAAAGATCAAAAGTGGCGTTGCTCTGAAGTTAATTGTACCTTAATGACACTGAAAACAAAATGGGCACTGATTGTATCTTGAGACCAGAACCTTGTCCACTAATCACTCTTGAAAAAAATCTTCACATACACCAAAAAGGTAAGAATCTTCCTTTTCTAATTTAAACAGAAACCAAGCTGGAGAAAAGAAAAACAAAAAAGCCCAGCGTCGAAACCAGCCACTGTTATGTCTTCTATTATTGCTATTTTCTTACATAAAAACATCCATTTAACACTTAGAATCCGAGGCTGGTGTCGCTCCTCAGTCACTTTTTTGGAAAGCGGCATTTAGCTACACAAGTTATTCAGGACAAGTGGCAAGTCTTCCAGAACTTTCTGTTATTTCCAATTCCTAAAAATACCGTTTATGAAAACAATAACGTGGTCATGTAAAAGTCATCCAAAATTATTTGAAGAGGCAAATACAGACTGTACAAACCATAGTAAAAGAACATCCAAATCTCAAACCCAATTCTCTTGACCATTTGAGGGAAAAAAGATTTTCTATTCATAAATTACTAATAATTTCCCTATAAACTTGTTATTTTTATTATAAATGATATCTAATTTCTTCCAAATAATAAATTTGTTTTAAGAGTACTAGTAATCTGAGCTCCAAGCCCTAATCTTAAAGAGTTATTTATCTGAAAAATGTCTTAAAACACTGTAAAAGCAAACTAAAAAAAAATCCCTGTTTTTCAGCTCAAAGCAAAACCAGAAAGCAAAGAAAAAAAGAAATCTTAAAATTTCTTGAGTCACCTCCATCAGCAAAATATCTTTTAAGGCTAGAAAAACAGGACATAAAATCAATCACATATTTTTCTCCAGCTTTATGAAACTGATTCTTATTTCTTCCATTCCCAAAATTCAACCTCAAAATCTCTGGATGCAATACGATAGCCTCTTTCTTCTTCCATCCATAGTTACCGAGCTCCTGCTGTGTTGTAGTTCCTTTCCCTGCCTTCCAAGAGCCTCCCTAAGATTGAAGCAGTCATTCCCCAACCGAGGCCTGTCCCTGCTCCAGAGCCTTTCCGCTGCTGTCCCCTTTGGCCTCAGTGTTCACCCGTCTACATGGTTCTCGCTCCCTCACTGACTTAGATTTTAGTTCAGATGGTATATCCTTAGTGAGGCCTTCCTTGAATTCTTTATTTGAAATTACATTTTCACCCTCTCTTCTTTTATCTGCCCCGTTTTTCTCTATAGCGTATATAAGCATCTGGCATACACTAACTAATTAATTAACTTATTTGCTTACTTCCCCTGACCCGGCAACACCTCCGTCCCTGTGGGTCTCACCCAACTGCTCTGGGAGCAGAGATTTTGTATCACTGCCTCCCAAACTGGAGTCTGGTACTTCCTAGGTGGGTAATGTTTAGTGAGTGTTTAATGAATTCCAGGTACTAGTTGACTTGCTCTCAGTCACATAACTGTTTTTTTTTTATTTGTTTGACTGTGTGGGATATTAGTTGTGGCGTGTGGGATCTAGTTCCCTGACCAGGGATTGAACCCAGGCCCCCTGCATTGGGAGCTCGGACCTTACCTACTGGACCACCAGAGAAGTCCCCAGCCACGTAACTTTTAAGAGCTGGGTCAAAGCTAAATTCAGACCATCTTCCTCTGGGTCTGAACCGTGGGTCCAGTCTGCTTCCGGTGACAGGTGTATGTAATTCATAGGTGTGTGCATGTTGGGGCTGTTTTATTAACCCTGTGCCATGGATCTACTGCCTGCGGGGAAGGATGAAGGCATGCGCAGGTTTGGTCCCTCACCTTGCCCTTGGCCTCAAGAAATCATATTTCTATCAAACAGGAAATGAACTTTTTGGGAACACCTGGGTGAATTACAGTATTGCAGTGGGTATTTTTTTGTTTTTGTTTAAAGGGGTCCAGTATTAAAGAGGCTAGCCTTACCATGGCTCAAGAAGGAAGATGGTGACTTTACAGGGTAGCAGGCCAAGATCTGGGGAACTAGAAGCTGGGTGGGGCACACTGGATGTGTCGGCTCTAGAGGCTGGGGTGAGAGTCTTTTTAGGAGAGTGGATGAAAGGGAGCAGACTACAGTAAATTAGTGTTTGGATACTTGGAACTGTTCTAATGCATCCTAGGTGCTCAGTTGGCTATTTTTCTTCTGTTTATATACTTTAAAAAATATTTTTATTTTGAAATAATTTGAAACTGCAAGTACTTCAGTATACTCTTTACCTGGATGTATAATTTTCAGAAATTTTCTTTATCATTATATATGTACTAGAACCTATTTTTTTTCAGAACCATTGGAGAGTCATAAATAATACAACTCTTTATCTCCTAATATTATAGTATATATTTCCCAAGAACGTTGTCTTAACCATGATATAATGATCAAATTCAGGAAATTTAACATGACATTATACTTTCGTCTGAAGTCTATATTCTGAAGTTGTGGATTGTCCCAACAATGCATTTTTTCCCCTTCCAGTATGAGAGTCTAGTCCAAGATCATGTATTACATTTTGTTGTCATGTCTTTTTGTCTCCTTTATTCTAAGATAACTCCAAGACTTACCTGGTGGTCCAGTAGTTAAGACTGAGCTTCTAACGCAGGAGTTTGATTCCTGGCTGGAGAACTAAGATCCCACATGCTGTGTGGCATGGCCAAAGACTAGATTAATTAATTAAAATAGTTCCTCAGCCTTTCTTTGTCATTAGCTCTGACATTTATAAAAAATACAGGCCAGTTGTATTAGAGAACGTTCATCAACTTGTTTTTTCCTGCTGCTTCCTCACAGCTGGATTCAGGTTATACGTTCTAAGCTGTAATATAGTTTGCCACGTGTGTCCTTTTCAGAGAAGCACACCACAAGGTCTGTAATGTCCATCTGCTCCTTATTGGTGATGTAATTTTCAGCAAGGGCAAAAGTGGTCAAGGTGGTATCTGGTTTCTCCATGGCATAGTTACTGTTATTCCCTTTGCATGTAATAATCTGAGGAGACATTCTGAGATTTTGCAAATAGCCTGTTCCTCTTCATATTTTCCCCACCTAGACTTAGCATCCTCTCATATATCTTGCCAAGCCACCTTTTAGTATAATGGTTGCCAGATTATACTTCTGTAACTCCAACACTCCCTCCACTTTTACAATTTGGGATTTGTATGGGACTATAAAGAAGAGCCCTCCCTTCTCCTTACTCATTTAGTCGTCTATATTTTTTCAACATGGACTCTTGTTTTATTCAGTAATTTCTAAACCATTTATATATTTACTTATTTTTTAGTGCTCAAATTGTCCCAGTTTGACCACAGAGAGCTCCTTTTATCTGGCTCCCATGTCCTTTAGACATGTCTTAAAAACACACAGCTTTTGTTTCTGACATAGCAAAAACCTTGTCCTTTCTCTGCTCAGTCTTGCAATCTGCAAGGAGCCCTGATGAGTGGAGCCTTTTAGTGGAGAGTGGCATTTAGAAACCACAACCTAGGCACAGGTGTGTTCATTGATACTGGATGTATTCATGTACTCTTAAAATGTATACTAACATCCTTGGGAGCTCCTAACCCATCTTAACTGTGCTAAGGGAAACAAAGGACCAGAGCTTTAAAGGGGAAGTGATGGACCCCTGGGAGCTGGCACGGGAATAGCAGAGAGAATGGATTGATAACCTAGGATGGTAGTGAGGGAGGTGAGGTACAGAGTTGGGGTGCTTAGTTTATTCATCTCTTTTTCTCTTTTTGTATTTTAAAAAAATAAATTTATTTATCTATTTGGCTACGCCAGGTCTTGTTTGCAGCATGCAGAATCTTCAGCTGTGGCGTGTGGGATCTAGTTCCCCAACCAGGGATGGGACCTAGGCCCCCTGCATCGGGAGCATGGAGGCTTAGCCGTGGGCCACCAGGGAAGACCTTTGCATTTTTTAAATCTTTAAAAAGCTTTTTTGAAAAATTAGAGTATAATTGCTTTACAATGTTTGTGTTAGTTTTTGCTGTACAACAATGTGAATCAGCTATACGTATATCCCCTCTCTCTTGAGCCTCCCTCCCGTTCCCCACATCTCACCATGATTCATCTCTTTTTCAGAGGTTTTATTTTCTTTTTTTTTTTAATGTTAAGTGAAGAACCTTGCCGATTGGGTTTTGTATAAAGCGACAATTCTCTCACAGACCCTGGTTTAGCATTAGCATTCCAAGTGTCATAGAATTTTCCTTCTTAGAGTTGAGAGGGCAGCACAGGAACTTGTCTGGTACAACCTCGGTCTGTAGGTAGATTTTTAAAACCATTATTTTACAAATAAGGCAGCTGAGCCTGGGCAAAGTTCAGATTCTTAACAAGGTCATGAAAGTGTCTCTTAAGCAGAGGATATATTTAGTTCTAAAGAGGAATATCATTTGCTTGTATAAGCCACCATCTCTAATTTTATCCCCCCAATGCAATAGTTCTGTTCTACACTGATACTCTTTTAGTTCTTGAGATCCAGTTTCCGCCTGTTAGAAGAATCTGGTAGTCTGATGGCCTAGTTTTGAAATTTTCCTGAAGTTCACCAGAGAATTTTTAGCAAATTCTCTGGTGCCAACATAATGAGCTTGCACATTCCTTTGTAGCATGTTATTTTTAGCTCTTTCTTGTTACCATATACATTTTAAAGTTGGCCCAGAGGTTTAAGTGTTTTTACTGTCAACTGGAGCTGTTGTGGTGCTGTTCCCTTTCGCTACATACTGTCACACATCAATGCTGAGACAGGGCCATGTCCTGAACGGAAATTCAGTTACTGGAAGCTTTGATGACTGCAAGGCTCCAGTAATCCAGACAGTGCCGGCTACAGGACGGACATGCAGGTCAATGGAACAGACTGAGAATCTAGAAATAAACCCTCACATTTGGACTTAATTGGTTTTCAACAACGATGCCAAGACAGTTCATTAGGGGAAAGAATAGTCTTTTTCAATAAACGATGCTGGGACAACTGGATATCCATGTGCAGAGTTTAACCCCTTTGTCACATTATACACAAAAGTTAACTCAGATCATAGAACTAAATGTAAGAGCTGTGCTGTGCTTAGTCGTGTCCGACTTTTTGTGACCCCACAGACTGTAGCCCGCCAGGCTCCTCTGTCCCTGGGGATTCTCCAGGCAAGACTACTGGAGCCGTGCCCTCCTCCAGGGGATCTTCCCAGTCCTGGGATCGAACACACATCTCCCACATTGCAGGCAGATTCTTTTACTGTCTGAGCTGCCACAGAAGCTGAAGAATACTGGAGTGGGTAGCCTATCCCTTCTCTAGGGGATCTTCCCCACCTAGAAATCAAACCGAGGTTTCTTTACCGGATTCAAACTGGATTCTTTACCACCTGAGCTACGAAACGTAAGAGCTAAAACTATGAAACTCTGGGAAGAAAATAGAGGAGTAAATCTTTGTGAGCTTGGGGTAGGCAAAGACTTCTTAGGTATGACACCAAAGCACAAGCAACCAAAGAAAAAATAGATAATTTTTCTTTTTCTTAGCAAAATTTAAAAATTTTGTACTTCAAAGTTTGTGCATCAAGGAGGTGAAAAGACAGCCTAAAGAATGGAAGAAGACATTTGCAGTCATATATCTGAGAGGGACTTACGTCTAGAGTAGGCAAAAAATTCTTACAACTCAGTAATAAAAGACAAATAACTCACTTTAAAAATGGGCGAGAATTGGTCCAGTGGCTAAGACTTTGTGTTCCCAATGCAAAAGGCCTGGGTTAGATCTCTGGCTAGGGAACTAGATCCCACATGCTGCAACTAAAGATCCTGCGTGCCACAACCAAGACTGAAGATTCTGCTTGCTGCAACTAAGATGTGGTGCAGCCGAAAAAAAGGACAAGGGATCTGAACAGACATTTCTCCCAAGAAGATACATACATGGCTAGTAAGCCCATGATGAAATGCTCGACATCATCAGTTATCAGGGAGCAAGATTAGACTTCATACCCACTGCTGCTGCTGCTGCTAAGTCACTTCAGTGATGTCCTATAATTAAAAAGAGAAATAGCAAGTGTTGCTGAGGATGTGGAGAAATTAGAGCCTCCTTCACTTCTGGTGGGATTATAACCTGGTGCAGCCACTTTAGAAAAAAAACTGCCCCAAAAGGGAATGGGTACAAGATTTTTTGAGACAGTGATGAAAATGTACTAAAATTAATGAATTCTGGTGATGGTTGCACAAGTCTGTGAATGTACTAAAATAATTAATTTCAACCCCTTTAAAGTAGATAAACTAAATGGTATGTGAATTATATTTGAATAAAGCTGATGAAAAACTCATCTATGCATATCCTTCTCTCTAAATCAGGGGCAAGGCAAAGATGTCCACATTCACTCATTCTATTTAAAGTTGTGCTAGAGGTTCTACCCAGGCAATTAGGCAAGAAAAATAGAAGACATAGCAATTGGAAAGGAAAAAGAAAAATTGTCTTTATTTTCAGGTAATAGAATCATCTATGTAGAACATTCTGATGAAGCTGCAAAATGCTGCTATTAATAGACCTAGTTTAGCAAGATTACAAGGCACAGGATACAAAATTCAGAAATTAATTTTCTGTGTACTAGCAACAGACTATTGGAAGTTGAAATGAAAAGACAGTATCATTTACAATATCACCAAAAATGAAATACTTAGGGACAACTCTGACAAAAGATGTGGAAATTCTGTACACCAAAAACTACATTGCTAAGAGAAATGAAGCAAGATTAAATGGAGAGGTATACCATGTTTATGGATTGAAAGACACAGTATTGCTGAGGTATCAGTTCTCCTCAAACTGATCTAGAAAGTCAATGTAATCTCAATCAAAATCCTAGCATAATTTTTGTAGAAATTAACAGTTGATTCAAAAATTCATGTGGGGGGACTTCCCTGGTGGCCCAGTGGTTAAGAATCTGCCTGCCAAGGAGGGGACGTGGGTTTGATCTAGGAAGATCCCACGTGTTTCGGAGCAGCTAAGCCTGTGCAACTCAACTAGTGAGCTCACGCGCCGCAACTACCCATGCCTGCATGCCTGGAGCTCACGTTCTGCAACAAGAGGAACCACTGCAACTAGAGAGTAACCCCTGCTGGCTGCAACTAGAGAAAGCCAGAAAGACAGTATCGTATTAGCATAATAATAGATCAATGGGACAGAAATCAGAGTCCAGAAATAGACCCATACATATAGGATCAGTTGGTTTATGACAAAGTTGCAAAAGCAATACAGTGGAGAAATTAGTCTTTTTCAACAAATGGAACAACGGGCTAGTTATATACAAAGTTAAGTTAAATATCTCCTGCGCTTAATATGTGAGAGAATCTCAGGCACTGATGGTAAACATGTAAATGACTCCAAGTCTAGCTATCCTGGAGAACTTCTGGCTTCTCTCAGTAAATTTAGGAAAATTAAATATGTCTTAAGAACTAGTTCCTAGGAAATCCCAAAGAGAACCCCAGTCTCCTCAGGCCCATACTAAATGTCCAGTGCAAGGGTTGTAGGTTTGATCCCTGCTTGGGGAGCTAAGATCCCACGTGCCTTGCAGCTGGAAAACCAAATCATAGAGCAGAAGCAATATAGTAACAAATTTAATAAGGACTTTAAAATGGTCCACATTCCAAAATAAATGTTCACTACTAAATGTCCAAAGAGGGCTTCCCTGGTGGCTCAGATGGTAAAGCGTCTGTCTGCAGTGCAGGAGACCTGGGTTCCATCCCTGGATTGGGAAGATCCCCTGGAGAAGGAAATGGCAGCCCACTGCAGTACTCTTCCCTGGAAAATCCCATGGATAGAGGAGCCTGGTAGGCTACAGTCCATGGGGTTGCAAAGAGCAGGACACGACTGAGTGACTTCATTTCACTTCAAATGTCCAAGAGACATATAAAATGCGGTGCATAAATATGATGGAAGGAACTGTCAGCAGAAATTAACTAAATTTACTTGTAACCTTGGTGGAGGAGGTGGCCTGGATAGAGCCCAGCTGTGTACAAGTGTTGGGATTAAGAACAAATGGGAGAACCAATATAAGATGAGGGGATGATACCTCCCTGGAACTGGATTACTTTCCTTGCCCCCCAAAACAGTATCATTTTGAAGAAGACGAAGGAGGAGGGCTTGGATTGGTATATTCTAACACAGTGGTCGTCACATTGTGGTTCCTGGATCAGCAGTAATAGCGTTCTCTGGGAACTGGTTAGTAATGCAAATTCTTAAGCCCCACCCCAGACCACATGAATCAGAAATTCCTGGGATAAGATTCAACCATCCATATTTCAAGCCTTGGAGATGATTCTAATGCATGCTCGAATTTGAGAACCACCGTTCTAAGGGAACTTTTTACTCCCATCTCTGAACGCTTTGCTCTCTTTAGCCATATTGCTGCTGGGCAGGGTATGCAAGTGTAGGCTTGGACTTGGCATTAAGTCTGAAGGCCTGGTGTGGAGACAGGTGGGGAGTTTCCTCATTCTCACCACGCAGGAGCCTGGAGAGCAGCTCTGGAGAGCCCTGGAGCAGAGGTCAGGTCGGTGGGCATACTGTAAGAGATGACTCAGGAGGCCTTGGCCCTGCAGGAATGAGATCATTACAGCTGGTCTTGCCCACCAGACAGCGCAGGAACCACTGAAGAGGTATGTGACAACTCAAGGAAATATTAGGAGCAGCTAAAAAGATTCAAGGAGTGTACTAAAAATGTACTTTCTGAAACTAAAACTATTATTTTCAACAACAACAACAATGAGAATCAGCATATTTATTGAAATAAAGAAGTCTGTTCATCGCCGGGACTCAGATTAGTGGCTTGGCAGAACAAGTGGAAAAATATTTCAAAGCACAGAGCAAATAATACAAAGAAATGGAAATGATGAGGAAAATATGAGACTTGGAGAATAGACCCAGTAATCCTAACATTCAAGTATATTAGTTCCAAAAAAAAAGGCATAAAAGAAGGAGAGGCTATAATTTAAAAATAGGATATTTTGCTGACCCAAAGAAAGTTCTGACTTACAGACTGAAAGGGCACCCAGGAAGACACAAAAAGAGAAGGGAGACGTCTACGCTTGGAACTCCTGAATTCCAAGATTAAAGAAAGACATTTTCAAATATCTAGACAGAAAAAACAAGTTATCTACAAAGCAAAAAGAATCAGATTGATACAGAACTTTTCATCTGCTGCACTGAAATCTAACAGTGCATATATACTGAGAGGAAAGGATGGCTACCCTGGAATCTCATACCGCTGCTGAGGAAGCATTCAACTGTTAGTGCAGAAGAAAGATACATGGAGATGTAAAGGATTCAGAGGGTATATCCATTCCATTTCTCACCTGAGGAGAAAATACTCAAGAAAATTTTGGTTAGAGAACAGAGAAGTCAAGATAGGGGAAGATGAAAAGGAGAAAGAATACAGAGTGAGCAACAAATCTGGTAAAATACTATACTGTTAAATGTTTATGGAGACTGATAGGCATCTAATTATATCTAGAACCATAAATATACTATTCCAGCAAAATCTAGGAATCAGAAGCAGAGTGAAAGAGATAAGTGAAAGAATTCTAAAGGTCTCTTTTATTGAGGTGAAAGTGACAGGAAATAAAACACATTAATGAAAGAAATAATTGGTGTATTTTCAAATAATGGCAAAGAAATACATATTTGATTATCAGTGCTAGAAAGGAAGATTACTATCAAAGGAATGGAGAAATATAGTATTAATCGAACTTTCAAAATAGCAAGGAAGGAGAGGAAATGGAATGAATAACGACTTGCGCAAAACAGCAAAAACACAGAAAGATTGAAGAACAATAAAATATAATAAAATCTGGGACTTCCCTGGTGGTCCAGTGGCCAGAACTTCACGCTCGCACTGCAGGGGGCTCAGGTAAATTATTGGTAGGAGAATGAAGACCCTGAATGAGGCCTGCTGCTGCTAAGTCTTTTCAGTCGTGTCCGACTCTGCGACCCCATAGACGGCAGCCCACCAGGCTCCCCCGTCCCTGGGATTCTCCAGGCAAGAACACTGGAGTGGGTTGCCATTTCCTTCTCCAATGCATGAAAGTGAAAAGTGAAAGTGAAGTCTCTCAGTCGTGTCTGACGCTTCGCGACCCCATGGACTGCAGCCTACCAGGCTCCTCCATCCGTGGGATTTTCCAGGCAAGCGTACTGGAGTGGGGTGCCATTGCCTTCTCTGAAGAACAGATGGGACAGATAGAAAACAACAGAAAAATGGTAGATTTAAACCATATCAATAATCATATTAAGTGTAAATTGTTTAAGGACTTCCCTGATGGTACAGTGGGTAGGAATTAGCCTGCCAATGAGGGAACATAGGTTCAGTGCCTCGTCTGGGAAGATTCCACATGCCATGAAGCAAGTAAAGCCTGTATGCCGCAGCGACTAAGCTCATGCTCACTGGAGCCTGTGCTCTGCAACGGGAGAAACCACGGCAGTGAGAGGCCTGTGCACCGCAACTGCAGAAAGCCCACAGGCAGCAGCAAAGACCCAGCGCAACCATAAATAAGTAGATAAAATTAAAATGAATGTAAATGGTTTAAGCATTGCAATTTAAAGGCAAATATTATTACATGTGATTAAAAAAGCAAGACCCAACTATATTCTACTTACAAGAAACCCGTTTTAAAGAAACAAATACATTAAAAATAGAATGATGAAAAAAATAGAACGATGGAAGAAGATATAGCATGCTAACACTAATTGGAAGAAAGGCAGTGTGATTAGAATAATATTAGATGAAATAGATTTCAAAGCCAAGTATTTTACAAGGGATAAAAACGACTGTTTTATAATGATAAAGAGGTCAGTTCATTAAAAGGGCATAACCTAATGTTTATGCACTTTCAAAAAGAGCTTCTCAGACTCACAGATACAACAGTTAATAGCAGTTACCAGTGAAGGTGGAGGGTTAGGGTAGGGGTGGGGGAGTGGGAGGCACAGACTCTTGGGTGTAAGGTATGCTCAAGGATGGATTGTACAACATGAGGAATACAGCCAATGTTTTGTAATAACTGTAAATGGAAAGTAACCTTTAAAAATTGTGTAACAATTTAAAAATTACTTTTAAAAGAGCTTCAAAAATATGTGAACCTAAAACCAAATATAAAAATCCACAATTGTTTTATCATCTCTCTTTCAGTAATTGATAGAACATTTAAAAAGTCAGTAAGGACATAGAAAATTGAACAATACCAATAAATAATTTGACCTAATTGATATTTATAGATACTCCACCCAACAACATATTGTTTCCAAGTGCTCACTAGACATTTACAAGGTAGACCACATTCTGGACAGTAAAACAAGTCTCAGTAAGTTTAAAACAATGCCAATCAAACAAAGCATGTTCTCTGATCAAAATGGTTTAAATTAGAAATATAAAACAGAGGGACTCCCCTGGTGATATGGTGGTTAAGAATCTGCCTTGCAATGTGGGGGAAATGGGTTTGATCCCTGGTCTGGGAAGATCCCACATGCCATGGAATGACTAAGCCCGCACGCCAGAGCTGCTGAGCCCATGACCACAGCTGCTGAAGCCTGCACAGCCTAGAGCCTGTGCTCCGCAGCAAGAGAAGCCAGTGCAAAGAGAAGCCCTTGCGCCGCAGCTAGAATAGCCTGCACGCAGCAACAAAGACCCAGCACAGCTGAAATAAATAAACATTAAGATACATTAAAAAAATAAAACAGATATCTGGAAAGTCCCCTAAACATTAGGAAATGAAGGCACATACTTCAAAACCACTCACAGACCAAAGATGAAAAGTGAAAATATGAAGTATTATATTTTCAAGTGAATGAAACATATCCAGATTGGTGGGAGGCACTTAGAGCACTGCGTGGAGAGAAATTTACACACCAAACACCTATATGATAAAGAAAAAAAGATTCCGAAGACCTCAGCTTTTGCCTTAAGATAATTGGAAAGAAGAGAAAATTAAGCCCAGAGAAACAAGGGAGTTAAAAAGATCATAGCAGAAATCAGTGAAGCTGGAGACAGAAAAACAATGGAGAAACTCAGTGCACCCAAAAAGTGTTTTTTTGTGTGAATAAAATTGATAAATGAAGTCATACATTATCAAGGAAAAAAAAAGAGAGAACCCCCAATTACCAATATCAGAAGTGAAAGAACTTCCCTGGTGGCCCAGTGGTCAAGGCTCCACACTCCCAATGCAGGGGCCATGGGCTCGATCCCTGGTGGGGAGATCCCGCAGGCCTGCATGCCCCTTGGCTTGGCCAAAAAAAAAAAAAAAAAGACAATAAATGCAAGAATGGACGTAACCACAAATGTTATAGACGTGGAAAAGGATGAAGGAATATTATGAATAAAATTTTGCTCATAAATTTAGTTGCAGCACTTGGGACCTTCCTTGTGGCCCACAGGCTCTCTAGTTGTAGTGTGCGGGCTTGGAGCACGCAGGCTCAGTAGTTTTGGCAAACTGGCTTAGTTGCCCTGCAGCACCTGGGATCTTTGTTTCCTGACCAGGGATCAAACCGGTGTCCTCTGAATTGCATGGTAGATTCTTAACCACTGGACCACCAGGAAAGTCCTCAATCTTGCCCATAAATTTGACAATACAGATGAAATGGACAATTTCCTTGGAAGTCACAAACTACTTTAGAGTTAGGGTAAGAGGAAATAGGTAGACTGAAAAACCCTAAATATATTTAAGAACTTGAATTTTGAAAACCTTTTTCCAAAGAAAACTCTGGTCTCAGGTGGCTTTACTGCTGAACTCTACCATACATTTAATTTTTTAAAATGGCACTTCTACACAAACTCAGAAAATCAGTGAAGGGAGTATTTCCCAACTAATTCTGAGGCCAGAATTGCACTCATATCAAAATAAAGGAGTTACAAGAAAATTACAGATCAATAGCTACAAAAAAAGCTAGTGGAGGTGATGGAATTTCAGTTGAACTATTTCAAATCCTGAAAGATGACGCTGTGAAAGTGGTGCACTCAATATGCCAGCAAATTTGGAAAACCCAGCAGAGGCCATAGGACTGGAAAAGGTCAGTTTTCATTCCAATTCCAAAGAATGCTCAAAATACCGCACAATTGCATTCATCTCACAAAGTAATGCTTAAAATTCTCCAAGCCAGGCTTCAGCAATACATGAACTGTGAAATTCCAGATGTTCAAGCTGGTTTTAGAAAAGGCAGAGGAACCAGAGATCAAATTGCCAACATCTGCTGGATCATCGAAAAAGGAAAGAGAGTTCCAGAAAAACGTCTATTTCTGCTTTATTGACTATGCCAAAGCCTTTGACTGTGTGGATCTCAATAAACTGTGGAAAATTCTGAAAGAGATGGGAATACCAGACCACCTGACCTGCCTGTTGAGAAACCTGTATGCAGGTCAGGAAGCAACAGTTAGAACTGGACATGGAACACCAGCCTGGCTCCAAATAGGAAAAGGAGTATGCGTCAAGGCTGTATATTGTCACCCTGCTTATTTAACTTCTATCCAGAGTACATCATGAGAAACACTGGGCTGGAGGAAGCACAAGCTGGAATCAAGATTGCTGGGAGAAATATCAATAACCTCAGATATACAGATGACACCACCCTTATGGCAGAAAGTGAAGAAGAACTAAAGAGCCTCTTGATGAAAATGCAAAAGGAGAGTGAAAAAGTCAGCTTAAAGCTCAACATTCAGAAAACGATCATGGCATCCAGTCCCATCACTCCATGGGAAATAGATGGGGAAACAGTGGAAACAATGGCCGACTTTTTTTTCTGGGCTCCAAAATCACTGCAGATGGTGATTCAGTTCAGTTCAGTAGCTCAGTTGTGTCCGACTCTGCGACCCCATAAATCACAGCACGCCAGGCCTCCCTGTCCATCATCAACTCCCTGAGTTCACCCAAAGTCATGTGCATCGAGTTAGTGATGCCATCCAGCCATCTCATCCTCATTCATCCCCTTCTCTTCCTGCCCCCAATCCCTCCCAGCATCAGGGTCTTTTCCAATGAGTCAACTCTTCGCATGAGGTGGCCAAAGTATTGGAGTTTCAGCTTTAGCATCAGTCCTTCGAATGAACACCCAGGACTGATCTCTTTTAGGATGGACTGGTAGGATCTCCTTGCAGTCCAAGGGACTCTCAAGAGTCTTCTCCAACACCACAGTTCAAAAGCATCAATTCTTGCAGCCATGAAATTAAAAGACGCTTACTCCTTGGAAGGAAAATTATGACCAACCTAGACAGCATATTAAAAAGCAGAGACATTACTTTGCCAACAAATGTCTGTCTAGTCAAGGCTATGGTTTTTCCAGTGGTCATGTATGGATGTGAGAGTTGGACTGTGAAGAAAGCTGAGTGCCAAAGAATTGATGCTTTTTAACTGTGGTGTTGGAGAAGACTCTTGAGAGTCCCTTGGACTGCAAGGAGATCCACCCAGTCCATCCTAAAGGAAATCAGTCCTTGGTGTTCTTTGGAAGGACTGATATTGAAGCTGAAACTCCAATACTTTGGCCACCTAATGTGAAGAGCTGACTCACTGGAAAAGACCCTGATGCTGGGAGGGATTGGGGGCAGGAAGAGAAGGGGATGACAGAGGATGAGATGGTTGGATGGTATCACCGACTCGATGGACATGGGTTTGGGTGGACTCCAGGAGTTGGTGATGGACAGGGAGGTCTGGCGTGCTGCGGTTCATGGGGTCGCAAAGAGTCGGACACAACTGAACGACTGAACTGAACTGAACTGAGCCCCTGAGAACAGAGATGCAAAAATTATCTTTAAAATTTAGTAAATAGAAACAAATGACACATTTAAAACTGTGACATCACTAAGTAGGATTTATTCCAGAATGTTAACTCAATGTAATTTACATACTGAAAGTTTTAAAAAGGAAAAAATATAATCATCTCAGTAGATGCAGAAAAAGCATTTGACAAAATTAAACATCCATTTATTTTTATTTTATATTTTGGCCATGACACATGGTTTGCAGAATCCTGGCTCCCTGACCAGGGATTGAACCCAAGCCCGCAGCAGTGAAAGCACTGAGTCCTAACTACTGGACTGCCGGGGAATTTCCTAAACATCCATTTCTGGTAAGAAAAAAAGGAAAAAGAAAAACTCTTAGCAAACTAGAAACAAAAAGGAACTTTCTAAACTTCATAAAGGGCATCCATGAAAAACCTACAGCTAACATTAATGTGAAACTCTGAGTGCTTCTCCCTGAGATCAAGGCAAAGTTGTCTACTATCATTACTTCTTTCCAACACTGGAGGGTCTAGGTAGTACAATAAGGCAAGAAAAAGAAATAAAAGGCATTAACATTGGAAAGGAAGAAATAAAATTATATTTATTTGCTGATGACATGACCATCTCTGTAGAAAATCCTTTGGAGTCTTCAAAAGTAAGCAACTCCTAGAAATAATTAGTACATTTAACAAGGTTTAAAGATATAAGGATAATACACAAAAATCAGTTGATTGGGACTTCCCTGGTGGTCCACTGGTTAAGAATCCACCTACCAAGACAGGGGACACAGATTTGATCTCTAGTTGGGGAGTTTAGATTCCCACACCTGGGGGTGCACCTAAGCCCCCTGTGTCACAACTACTTAGCCTGCCTGCCCTAAAGCCTGTGCTCCACAAGAGAAGCCACTGCAATGAGAAGCCTGTGCACCACATTAGAGAGTAGCCCCTGCTGACTAGAGAAAGCTCGTGCTCAACAATGAAGACCCAGGGCAGCTGAAAAAGAGGGCTGACTTCACTATACTAGCAATTAACAATCAGAAATCATAATTTAAAATATCATTAAAACATATGAAATACTTAGGGGAGATTCTGACCAAATGTGCAAATCCTGTGCACTAAAAACTACAAAATGTTACTGCCATAAACTAGAGAAGACCTCAATAAATAGAGAGATATAGTATATCAATGGATGGGAAGACAGTTTTGTTAAGATGTCAATTTTATCCAAACTGGCCTACAGCTATAATGTGTGATTCCAATCAAAATCCCAGCAGACTTTTCTTTCTTTTTTTAAAAGAAACTTACAAGCCTATTCTAAAGTTTATAATGAAAATTCAAAGAACTTCAAATAGGCAAAATGACTGAAAAAGAAGAAGGTTGAATGACTTAACACTACCTGTTTTCAAGACATTATAAAGCTACAGTAATCAGGAAAGTGTGGTGCTGGTATAAAGAAAGACCAAATAAATAAATGGAACACAATAGAAAGTTAAGAAATTGAACTACAATTGCAAAGTCAAATGCAATGAAAATCACAGCAGTGAAAGCGTCAAACCCTAACCATTAGACTACCAAGGAACTCCCTAAATGTCCATTTTATAAGAGTGGAAGCTGAAGCTCATGAAGTTAAAAGATCTGGCTAAGGTCTGTATGGAAGGATCTTCTCCTGGGTCCTCTGAAGGAAAGGAGGTCCCCTATGTGTTCTCTGAAAACGTGCTGCAGATTGCCAGGATTAGCAGGATTAAAGGGTTATGGAAATGTGATCTGAAGGAGTGGAGATAGAAGGAGGAGTGACTTGAGTTTTGGGCAGATTGGGGTGGCATAGAAAAGGTAAGGGAGGATGTCACTCAGCCCCTCAGCCCCTCCCATCACAAAAGTCCTGCCTGTGCAGACACACTCTTCAGTCACGCCTGTCAAAAGTGAGTCGTCAACATGCTCTTCAGTCGCTAAGTCATGTGTGACTCTTCCTGACCCCACAGACTGCAGCGCTCCAGGTTTCCCTGTCCTTCACTATCTCCTGGAGTTTGCTCAAACTCATGTCCATTGAGTTGGTGATGCCATCCAACCATCTCATCCTGTGTTAACTCTTTCTTCTGCCCTCAATTTTTCCCAGCATCAGGGTCTTTTCCAGTGAGTTGGCTCTTCACATCAGGTGACCAAAGTATTGGAGCTTCAGCTTTAGCATCAGTCCATCCAATGAATATTCAGGGTTGATTTCCTTTAGAATTGACTGGTTTGGTCACCATGTACACAATGCTATATTTAAGATGGATGGATAACCAACAAGAACCGATTACAGAGAACTCTGCTCAATGCTATACAGCAACCTTAGATGGGAGGGGAGTTGGATACATGTACATGTATAGCTGAGTTGCTTTGTTGTCCACCTGAAACTATCACAATAGGCTATACTCCAGTATAAAAGAAAAGTTTTCTAAAAAATGGGTCTTCACATAGAGAACAGACTTGTCATTGCCAAGGAGGTGGGTGGGTTGGGGAGGGATGGACTGGGAGTTTGGGATTAGGAGATGTGAACTATTATATATAGAATGAATAAACAATAAGTTACTGCTATATAACACAGGGAACTATACTCAAAGTCCTGGGATAAACCCCAATGGAAAAGAATATAATTTGAGTTTTGGGCACACACACACATATATAAAAATAAGTCACTTTGTTGTACAGCAAACATTAACACAACATTGTAAATCAACTTATACTTCAATTGTAAAAAGTTTTTAAAAGTGGGTCTTCTTCAAGGGACTTCCTCGGTGGTCCAGTGGTTAAGACTCTGCTTCCAATGCAAGGAGTATGGGTTGGATCCCTGGTCGGGGAACTAAGAACCCACATGCTGTGTGGCATGGCCAAAAAAATGGGTCTTCAACAAATGAATGAATGAATAAAAAGTGATACATACAGTTTATTATTATATTGGAAAGAGTACAAAGAAACAAATCCTTCTCAGACCTTGATACTTCAGCTTGCTTTAAGTCAAGCCACATTCACCAAATCTGTAAGATCCTTCGTGTCTCTGCCAGTCTGAACAGCCATGGAGTGAGAGGGGGCCCTCTGCCCAGTCTACAGGGATGGGGGCTCAAGAGTCATCACCATTCTGAGTCTATGCTCACAGGTCCACAGATCTCAGTCCCTGGAGTTCCTTGGTGGGGTCAGGCATGGCAGGCCCCCTTGACTCAGAACTTGTCTGAGAATGCAGAGAGGAGCCCTGGTCCCAGACTTTGCAGGCAGAGAAGAAGTTGGTGGCGTCATCTGTGCAGTGACAGTATCCTGGCATTTAGGTGTGGCAGGACCAAGATCGAGGTGTCACCAACCCCCAGAAGGTTGTCTGTGCCAGAGAAAAATGAGCTGTGAATAAGATCCCTCCCAGGGCCTACCCTATGCATTTAAGATGCAGGAACCCATCATCCCCAAACCAGGCCCATGGCTGTTGAATGGGGCAGCAATAGGGGGCTGGCTGTTGGGGAGAGGAGGCGTGTCCTCCTGGGTGAGAGCTGAGCGGGCGGGGAGGGGGGGTCGTGGCCGCTTACCTGGGGCAGGGGGCAGTGGCGCCGTGCATACCACTCCTGGCAGTACAGGCTGACTTGGATGCCCTGGCCCAGGAAGAGCAAGGTCCACATGAGCACATTCCACGCAGGGCCTGTGCGCCGGTCGTGCATCGTGAAGTTCAGTGGCCCTGATGCAGGAGGAAAGGTGGTCACCTCAGCTCCAGACACCTGTAGTTTATCTTCCTGGCTGCCTTCTTATCTCAGGGCACAGGGGAGAGTTGGAACAGGAAGACTGAGGAAGATCTGGAGCCCAACTCCAGGCACCCACGGAGGTCTCAGGCATTCCTCAGGATTCCTGTTTACACTTGACTATCCTGGCTCCCTTACTGAACCTCCCAACCCACACCAGTTTTCTCCCCTTTGTCTCCCTCTATGTGTGCCCTGCTCAGATGCTCCTCTCCAGCCAGAAGTGTTTTCCCACTGTACGCCCCTCCAGGATACCCCTGTGCTGCCTCCCGATGCTACCCGCTTCCCAGCTTCCAAGTCCCCTGCACCCCCAATGCTCACAGACAGCACTATGCCTTCCCCCAGGAGGCATGCACACCCCCCTTCTGTCTTGGGTACATGGCCTCTCCCATCAGTCTGGAATCTCCAGGACTCTTCCCTCGGGATGTCTCTACAGGGGCATACAGAGGCCAAGCTCACCTCCAAAGACAAGGAAGAGCAACAGCATGACGGGGTAGAAGAATCCCAGGACGAAGCAGAAGATGTACTCATGGACCACTGCTGAGACCAGGAATACACCCAGCATGGCCGCGCCTCGGGCCCGGCCACCAAGGAGCTGGCAGGGTTTGCAGGAGGAGGGTAGAGTGAGTCTCCCTAAGCCCCCTCCGCAAAGAACCCCCTCCTTACGGAAGCCAGAGGGTATGTAGTATGGTGGAAAGAATATGGGCTTTGGGATCAGAAAGGCTGACATGTCTTACTTAAAAGCATTATATTAGTCTATTGGGCCTTAGAGGCCACTTTCAAAAGGGGGATATAATAATACTTACTTCTCAGGCTTCCAGTGCAGATTATACAGTGTGGGAAAATTCTTGGTAACTGAAAATTGCTATATGAATGTTCCTTAGAAGGCTAAGGAGGGGAGACATGCCCTGTGGAGGAGGTGTAGTTGAGGACAAGGAAGGAAGGAAGTCAGACCATAAGAAGGACTTTCTTTCTGCCCACTGGGTTGGGTAGAATGAGGGAGGTGAAAGTCAAAGGGGCCCTTAGGTCTAGAAAAAATGGAATGTGCAGAGAAAGGGAAAGAGAGGCTGTCCCAGAGAGGTTCTATTAACCGTGGGAGCTGAGCCCGTACCCAAAGCCCGTCTTGATACACGTAACTGTACAGCCAGTCGTGGACCACCACATTCCACGTGCGGTAGTAGTTGGAGAAGGACGTTGAGTTCCACCAGTCCTGGGGACGGGGTGGGATGGGGTCAGGGCGGGGAGGAGGTGAGCATCAGGGCCCCGGCTCTGCCCAGTTCCCAGCTGCCCCTCCCTGCTCCCCACTCCCTGTCCGTGTTCTCTGCAAGGGCTGGCTCCTGGCAGGAGAGAGACAGCAAGCATCCGCCTAACTCCCTCCTCAGGCCCTGGGGCCCCTGCCCTCCCTCTCTACTCTCAGGAGAAGAAGATTCCAAAGTATCGTCCCCGAAAAAGCAATGAGCCCTGGCTGGTCAGGGGGTGGACGGGTGACATTATAAGCATACCCAGAGGAGCACATTTCTCACTGCGGGAGACTGCAGCACAGCTGAGGTTGGAATCATGCCCCTTGGGATTAACACAAACTGGTGACTAACAGAAATTCTTGAGCTTGTCTTATAGAATAGCAGGTAAGGGAACAGTTTGTTAAAAATTCTTCTGCTGTAACCTGCCTTCACTGACAAAGCCTTATTTATTTATTTATTTTTTGACTCCTTAACCATCCCTGTACAGATAACACCTCTGATATATGGGTCACTATAACAACAGGAGGCATACATTTTCCAGAAACTTGAAGTTGGCTCCTGTCTAGTTCAAGTGGGCTAAGACTGGCTAGGACTGCTGACCCTAAAACTGGGCCTGTAAAGCTGTTGGATGAATGACTTTTTGACATCAGAGAGCCAAAAACTCCACTCTCCGATCTTGCCAAGTGCCTCCATTCTTTAACATGTGTCCCATGAAGAAGCGTGTAACTCAGATAAGCCTGTGCAGAACACTGATTACCTCACCTTTTCTCTACCTCCAATCACTTTTCCCAAGCCTAGGATCTCCTTGATTCTTTATCCTGTAAATATCTCAAGCCCTTGGCCGTTGGGGAAGCAAATCTGGCTTGTTCTCACTTCTCCTTACTTGGCTGCCTTGTTGAAGAAGCCATTTCTCTGCTGTAAATCTCGGTATCTCAGTGTTTGACTTGGTGAGAATTGGGCAAATGCACCTGGTTTGGTAACAAGGTGAGAACCAACATAGCCACCATCCTCCCCTATATCCTTCCCTAGCTCTCCCTGCATCCAGCTCCCAGGTAGCCCAGGTCCAGGCCCCACCCGATAGAACATTCTGTCTCCAAATCGTAGCATCTCCGCGAAGGCGTTGAGCCAACAGTGAAGGAAGGCAAAGAAGATGAGCAGCAGCATAAAAATGCCTGGGAAGTGAAGACAAAGGGCTGCAAGTCAGACTGGTCTCCCTGGTCCCCCATGAACCTCTAGGGTCCTCCCAGGAAGCCCTCACCCAGCAACCTACCAATCACTTATTAACCATTCACTAATTTATGCATTCATTCATTCAATCCATTTGCTTATGAAGCCCGTGCCTGATGTTGGAACATCGAGATGAATGTTAAAACCTCTGCCTGTTGGGAGAGGTTGGGGAGAGGACGGCAATCTGAAGTGCTGTTGCTTTTAGTCGCTAAGTTGTATTCAACTCTTTGTGACCACATGGACTGTAGCCTGCCAGGCTCCTCTGTCCATGGAATTCTCCAGGCAAGAATACTGGAGTAGGTTGCTATGTCCTTCTCCAGGGCATCTTTTCGACAGGGATCGAACCTGTGTCTGCTGCACTGGCAGGCAGATTCTTTACCACTGAACCACGAGGGAAGCCCCAATCTGCAGTGAGACTCTGACAATGAGCAACCATAGGAGTGGACAGATATCAGAGGGAGCAGGTGTTGAAACCAAGAGTGAGAGGAGAGAGGAGTTCCCTGCTAAGCCTTCTCCAGGGTGCAACCTTCCGCAGCTCTGCCTTCAGTGGGGATACCTGGCAAGGTGGCATGCATGATGGAGAGCACCAGGGCACGGATGCTGAAGGGCTCCTGGCTCATGTTGGCAAAGACAGGAACACAGAGGCGGCCCAGGATGAAACAGGCATAGAGCACGCAGCCCAGGGCCTGGAGAGGGGCAGAGGACACATGACTTCGAGAGGAGCCACTGGCAACTGCCCTCTGCCTCTGGAACTGGACTCTGGCCCGACACCTGCTTCCCTTCTCTTTGCACAGCCCTTTGACCTCTTCCTGGGCCTCCCCTATTTCGTGCCCAGAAACGCCCCCTCAGCCACCATGAGTCACAGGTAGTCCACGCTTCGACTCTGCTGACCTGGGCAAAGTTCTTGGCCACATAATTCCACCTGACGTTGGGTGTCCTGTTGCAGCAATGGAATGGAGACAGTATGTTTCTCGTCGTTTTGTCTTGTTCCTGCCCTGCAGGCAGAGCATCCGGGGCCCTCTATCCACAGCTCCCTCAATTGCTCAGGCCTGGGAGGATTACCTGGGGAGGTGGGGATCTAGAACACTTTGGATCTTCCTTAACAAAGATGACAAGTGGAATTTTAGCTTAAGCGTCCACTAAGTTTGCTCCAGACTGAGGGGTTTCCCAGAACATAGGAGTTTCAGTGCTAAAACTGGTGCAGTCCTTGGCAAATCAGGACAGTCAGTCACCCCTGTATCACCATGGGCTGGGGCAAGAAGGGGTAATGTATCTGTCCCTTATTCTCATCTTTATTGTGAGGTGCTTCCTGAGAAAGTGGCCGGTGTCTGTCTGGGTTGAGACTAAACACCTCAGGGAGAGGAGAGTAGAAGGGTTGGGTCCCTGGTGGGCCTGGGCATGTGGGGAAGGGGGTGCAGGCTCTTACCTGGGGTAAGTTTCCCTATAGATGAGTGTGGGGCAGAAGAGGAAATAGAGGTAGCTGGAGAAACTGGGGGCCCGGATCCCCTCACCTGAGGAGGATTAAGAGGGGGCTGTCAGTGAAGAGGGAAGGGAGAGAGGACACAGGTGGGTGGGGTGCCAGGAAAGGGCAGCGGAACTGGTGAATAGAGCTGGAGAGGATAGAGGTGCGGGGTGGGTCAGCACCTGGATATGGGATCTGAAGGTGGGGGGAGGAGGTGAAGCTGGGCAGGAGTTGAACCTGCTTTTTAACAGCCTCCTTTTGCTTCCGTTCCCCGGTACCTCCCCCCTTTTCTGGCACAAGACTGACTGTGGCCAGAGCTTCGTTTGGCACCCATGAGTCCCACCATCCGATTCTCTCTCTTTCTGGTTTGACTTTCTCATATAAGGCTCTCACCCTGGGCCTAAATAAGGATGAGCCAGAAGTCCTGGGCAGTACAGCAGCCTTCTCAGAAGTGGGACCTAAGAGAATGCCGACTGACTAGGGCCCAGAGAGCCCAGCTGGCGGCTGGAGGTGTGCCCTGTGGGCAAGATGGGCTTAGAAAGTTGGAGCTTTTATGAGGCTCTTGCACCTGCTGGCTTCATTCAACCAACCAAGAGGACTGAGTTCACAGCAGCGCCCGCTGAAGGCCTCACCTCCTCTGGCCCAAAGTGTCCCAGGTACCGTCTCTCTCAGGAAGGAGTAGCTTTTCATCAGGAGCCTGACCTGAGGT
The DNA here is from genome assembly GCA_006410935.1 of Redunca redunca. NCBI lineage: Eukaryota > Metazoa > Chordata > Mammalia > Artiodactyla > Bovidae > Redunca > Redunca redunca. The sequence continues at coordinate 6,073 of SJYQ01011155.1, read as the reverse complement.
GGAACAGAAAAGAGGTTAAGGTGCTGTGGGACTTTGCACAGATCACTTAACCTCTCTGTGCTCACATTTACGCAGAGAGAGGGGCAGACTGTAAACTTTGTATGGTCAAAGCCCCTACTTTTATCTTTTTGTTGGACAGTCTCGTAGCCTAACACAGACGGCTGCTGGGATGAATCTAGGGTAAAGGAGTACCAGAAAGGGCAGAGCCTCTAGCTGGCCAGCTCCCTTCGATTATATGATTATATTTGCATAGCAGTGTCCACTTGTTTACATTTCTTTGGAGACTGCTGGTTGGCTCAGATATCTCACAAAGGACTCTGCCCCTGATAATTAGCTCCGCCCCCACCAATACAGTATCCACTGCCCTCTCTCCCAGGGGCCCCACCCCACCATTGGTCCCGCCCATCACCTACCTGCTCAAAGACTAGGACACAGCGGGAGGCTGGCGGGAGCTGATGCCCCACTGCCACGTGGACCGGGAGGATGCCGAGCACCACAGTGTGGGCGGCCAGCAGCAAGCAGCCCAGGCCCACCCCCAGGGTCCAGGCCCCTCCAGACTGGGGCCTCTCCCACAGCCGCAGGGCCTGGTAGGGCACCAGCAGAGTGGACAGGAACATGGGGACCCACGTCACCAGAGCCAAGGGCAGCTGTCCGAAGCTGAAGGTCAGTAGATCAAACTCCATCATCAGCCTGGGAGTGGGGAAAGCGACAAAGTAGACAAGCGTGAGGTCCGTCCTTGTCCCCTTCCTCTGCAGTCAGAGCTTTTGGAAGACAAACTCCTGAGCCCAGCTGCTGCAACTGTTGAAGCTCTCGGGCCCTTGAGCCCGTGCTGTGCAGCAAGAGAAGCCACCGCGATGAGAAGCCCTTGCACCACAGCTAGAGTAGCCCCTGCTCTCCACAACTAGAGGCAGCAAAGACGACCCAGCACGGCCAAAAGCAAATAAATAAAATCATCAATATTATATATAGGTGTAAAATTATATATATGTTATGTATATATATAAAACATATGTTATGTATATAGTTTGGGAAATCCCTGGAGATCCAGTGGTCAGAACTCTGCGATTTCACTGCAGTGGCTCGGCTTCAATCCCTGGTTGGGGAACTAAGATCCAGTAAGCCACACAGTGTGGCCAAAAAAGAGCGCATGGCTTGTAATGGCAAATTAGAAGCGATTTATAGGTCCATTAGTAAAGAACTAAATGATCAAGAGCTGGCACTTTCAGACTTTGCAGCCATTAAAATCAATGGAGCAATGTGGAAAGATCTCTAAGGTGGGTCTTTAGGGAGTGAAAAGGAAACAAAAGGTACAGTAAGTATCTTAGTAATGTAAGCCCCTCCCTGCCCCCCCCAGTACATCCCCTTGGTTCTTACATCTGGAAGTGGAGGCATGAAAAATGCCCTGGAGAGAAACTCTTACAACTGTTAAATATGTTACCTCTGGGGAGCAGTCTGGGATAGAGGGGATGGTTGAGTCGCTCTGCATATATTTGAAAATTTACTGAGATTTGATCCTTAATTTTAAGGACTGACAACAATTTTATCAAAAGGAAGTGCTGTTGCTGAATCTGCAAATCTTTGGTCCTTTTCCTTTTACTGCTTCCTAAGCTATCTAGCGAAGAGTCAGACACACTGAGCGTCTTCACTTTCACTTTTCACTTTCATGCATTGGAGAAGGAAATGGCAACCCACTCCAGTGTTCTTGCCTGGAGAATCCCAGGGACGGGGGAGCCTGGTGGGCTGCCGTCTATGGGGTGGCACAGAGTCGGACACAACTGAAGCAACTTAGCAGCAGCAAGCTATCTGGAGAGTGAGGCAGGATCATGCAAATCCAAACCCCCAAGGGTCCACAGTCCCCTGAGGCTCATCCCAGAGAGGGAAGGGGTTTTGTAGGGAAACCTGGGCTCTTGTGTGCATACATCTGTCTTCCCCACAAGACTGGGAATGCCTTACAGACAGAGGCATGGCCTGTCCTCTGGGCCCTGGGGCTGGTACTTAGGGGACTCACTGGAGGTTGCTTGAGCTAAACAGCACTGTCTTGGAATGGAGTGCGTGAGAGCAGTGAGGTGGGAACCACACTTACGAGGGCATATACAGGCATGTCTGCCTCGGGACAAGGGTTCTAGAGGATGTGAGTGGGGGCCTAGTGTCCCCAGGGGACTGATCCTGGGTAAACAGGCCAGAGGCCATCCAAGGCTGTGCAGGGAAATCTAAGAGGGCTCTGGGGGTAGGAAGGTGGTGGGAAGCAATGTTAATGTGTGTCTAAGAACAGAATGGACCTGCTCGATGGGGTCCCAGTGGCGGGTGGAGTTCTAGGAGCACAGGTGGTCTGGTCTGGTCTGGGGGCCTATGAGAGAGAGGGTGCCTACCTGCCCTCATCAATGAGGTCGATGGCCAGGGTGCTGATGATGAAGACACACAGGCCGGCGACAAACATATGGTAGATGGTGCGGAAGTGCGGCACCTCCATCAGCTCGCTGGAAGGACAGGGCCCTGAATGTCAGTGGGAGAGTCCTTGAGGTGGTGCAGACCAGTGCAGGCACTGTACACAGTGGGGATGGGGCCTAGTGACTGGGAACTTGAAGTGACAGGCTGTGGTACGGCTGGGACTTCTGTCCAAAGCCCTTTCCAGCCCAGACAACTCTCATCCTGGTGGCCTTTCTTTCATGATTATGCCCAGGGCAAATAGAGAAACAGAACCTTAGAAACCATCTCCACATCCTCTCCCAAGCCACCTAGAGCCTGAGGATGACAAATGAGGTGTCCTGGACCCCCAGACAAAGCTCTTTCTTTTTTTCCCATCCCGTCCTCACCCCTGACTTACTCAAGCAGGGACTTGCGGATGATGAAAACTTTTCGTTTCCCCAGGGATGGCTCCCGGGTCCTGAATTGAGACAGTTGTTCTGGGTTAGGAACCAAAGGCAGAAGGCTATAAGCAGAGCATAGGGCTTTGCAGGAGGTCACTACTTGGGAGCCAAGGGCAGTAGTAGGGGAAGGTAAGGGTTAGGGCCAGCAGGCAGGACGAGGTGAAAAGGTCATGGCCAATGGAGAGCAAAGCCCAGTAGTCAATGTCAGGAAGACAGAAGTGATAAGGGAAGAAGAGGGAAGACTGAAGTCAAAGTTACATCCGTGCTGGAAAAGGGCATGTGAGATACCATCTGTGGCTCATAGTCCTTATGATGGGGGAGGCTACACAGCCGCTCCCCAGCCCCCGGCTCCTGAGACTCTTACTTGCGCAAGGAGTCTGGAGGGATGGAGGGCACTGGTCTGTCTTGCGGTGGGTAAGCTTGAACGGCCTCCCACATGGCCTGATCCAGCAGCTCCATCAGCTGGCCCTGTGCTTGCTCCAGCAACTGTGTCTTGACAGCCTGCAGGACAAAGCAGGGCAGAGTGGATGGTCCCTCCATCCAGTCAGCCTTCTTCCCATTCACCAAATACTTCCCGAGCCTCCCTCCATGCCAGGCACACTGCTAAGGGCCCAGGATGGACAGAAGAACAAGCATGGCTCCTGCCCAGAGGGTCGCCCTACCCGCAATTTAACTCCCTCTGGTTTCCCAGGGCAGCCGTGAGGATCCGGGGAAGACGCTTTCAGTCTCTGGATCTGACCCCCAGCCAACTCGTCCTCTCTGATCCTACTCTTTTCTCCCTGACCCCAGCCTTTCCTTTCCTGACCTTCAGTCCCGCTAACAGAAGACTGTTTACTGGCTGACTTTGGGCCCCTCCCCTGATGGCCTGTGCTTCAAACTCCCCCATCTTAACCCTTAGCTCTACCCCGATCTGAGAGGTTTGAACCCAAGAACAAATTGTCTTTATCAGTAAACCAGTCCTCACCCTTTCCTCTCTCTACTCCCGGACCTGTCCTTTTGACCTCCGACAACCCTCACCTGCATATGCTGGGTCCATTGCACCAAATCTGGGCCTCTGTGCACCTCCGCATTTCCTAGGAAAAGGAGTTAGGGTTCGGCTGTCTAGTGCAGACCCAGAGGCTTTCTCTGTCCTGCAAGTTTGCTTTCTGTGTGCTCAACAGCCTCCCCTCCCCACAACCAGTCAATATCTAGTACCATGGCCAGGGTAGGGAGGGTGAGAGGGGTGGGGCTAATCAGAAGGAGGGCATTTTCACAGGGGGTGAGCAGGCCACTGGCAAGCAGGGAGCCTGATGACATTACCGGAAACAGGTACCCAGGGAACAAGAAGCTACTCTAATCACCAACTAGGGTGAAAAAGAGTCAGAAAGACAAGGCAAGGCATTGAATAGCCCCTTTCTCCTTACTTCCCCAGCTGGGGAGTTAGGAGGCAGAGGCTGGGGTCTGCCTTTACTGGCCTCCCAGGACAGCAGGAAGGATTGAAGGTAGATAGCAGGAGCCCCCTCTCGCCAGCGCATCCCCACCTCCAACGCCACCTGGGCGTCCTGCACCCCCAGTGCGGGGTTCCCCTTCTCTGGACGGCCGGTCCTCCTGCTGTCTTCCTAGCCTTTCTCTCCTCCGCACCTGGGCCGCCCTTGGCTCCATGATGTGTCCTGACCGGGCAGTGGTGGCTGAGCAGTGTTTTCTCCCTTCCTGCAAGCTTGCCTGGCTGAGCGCTTATCTCGGTACCTCTGACAGCACCAAAGACTAAAGTCCTTTCAGGAGGAGGGGTTACAGGTTATTCGATCCCCTATCCCCATCCAGAAGGCAGCACCATCTCAGCTACAGGCTCTGCTTTGCTGGCTGTCACACGACATTCCCCTACCCCATCCCACCCCCACCAACAAACACCCCCGGCCACCATCCAGATGCCCAGCTCTCTCCCACAGGAATGGGGGCTCTGCACACATACACGTCATGGGGAGGGGGGACTTTGCCCCTCTGAGGCTTATCACCTGGTATGGCTGCTTCGCCTGCCTGCTCAGTAGGCTGAAGGTTGGGGAGGAGTCAGAAACATCTTCAGGTATCAGGGCACTCAGCTCCCTGAGACCGTAAGGGGTGTGAAAGAACCTTGTCAACACAGCTGTGTGTGCACGTGACCACTATTCTATGAGGTGGGTACCTGTGACAACTGTGGGGCTGTGGCCCCTCCGGGGAGCTGGGGGCTGGGGCCTCTGGACACCAGCTCTTCCCTACACCTGTTTGGGTGAGCAGGTAAGCAGAAAGGAGACAAAGCAAAAACTTATTCAGCACCTGGGGATGCCCAGGATTATCATGTATGGAAGAACCGGATTTCAATCCTCCCGCGATCATTTGTTGGCTGTGGAATTTCAGGCAAAGGACCCAAATAGTTTAAGCTAAAGTTTCCTCCTCTGGAAAACAGGTTCAAAAGTCCCTATCTCACAAGGTAAGCACAAAATGAGGTAGTCCAGGTAAAAGCACATGGTCCAGGGCATGATCCATGGCAAGAGCACAATAAAGACTAATTCCCTTCCCTTTTTAATATGAAGTAACAGAAGGGTAAGTGCCTTGAGTTTCTCTTCATTGAGCTCCTGGTGGGGATTAACTATTAATCCTTCCTTTCCCTTTATGTCAAAAGATCAATGGTAGGAACAAGGTCACAACTTCAGACCAGGGCCTGCCAAGGCCTCAGTGTCTCCCCACCCCCATCTCCTGCTTCCCACTCCCTGGTGGGCAGTTGGGTGAGATTTGAGGCTGTGCGGCTGTCTTTGTCATTCCGAGTGTGGCAGGAAGGACTGAAGGCAGTCCACAAGAGAAGAGAGCTTCTACGGGGGGGCTGGACGGAGGTAGAAAGAAGGGCCAGTGACTCCATAAATGTGAGAGGTGAACACAGAGACATAAGCCAGAGATCCCCCCCAACACAGCTTTATTAATACCCCAGGCCAACACCAACAATCTTTCCACTTGTGAGGTCCCAGGGGTGAGGGGGACCGTGGGGCAGGGCCTGAACGTGTAGTTGCCCATCACTCAACAAATAACCCAAGAGGACGGCCCCATGCTCCTGCCAGTGGCCCTGCAGCCCCCCAGCCCAGGCTTAGCCGCTGCTGCCGGTGGGGCAGAGGGAACTTCCATCGCCGCCTTCTGAGGACCCAGGCAGGGGCTGGCCCATGCGATCCACACACCAGCAGGGACCTCGGCGCTGCCCCTGG
>SJYQ01011154.1:46825-82897 GCA_006410935.1 Redunca redunca | reverse complement strand
CCACCCCCGGCCAAGCCCTCTCATGATCATCACAGAGCTCTGAGCCCAACCCATTAAGAGCCCTTCTTTTCCCCCAAAGTGGCCAGAAGTATCAGCTGGCCCTCTTGCTGGGCCTTTATTCCCCTGTAATCCCCGTGTGAGGTGTGGAGCCCACCCCCAAAATCCCTTGCTCTCTGTCTGTGAGGGGAGTCAAAAGTAGGCTCATTTGTGAAGACACCCAGGCTTCCCAGGCGGTCTAGCAGTCAGGTCAAGATCCCTGGGCAAGAAGGGACAGTGCCCCTCACCCAGGCAGGGGCTGGGCTCCGAGAGCCCACCAGCCCTCACCAGAGCTGTGAAGTAAAAGAAGGGAGTTTCCCACACCTCGTCGTCACTTCCATCTTCTCCCCACCCCCAGCCCCTCACAGCACCAAGTTTGATTCTCTTTAAGGATCTGCTGGAGATCAGAGCGGCTCTGGCTCTGGCAACAAAAGCAGGTCAGAAGGGAAAGTGCTGCTGCTCCCAGGGTTATTTACATTTTAAATAGAGGAATCTTAGCAAGGCAGCCCCCAAGGAGGGCCTTTAAGGGAGCAGTTTCAGGCAGTGGTGGGTCTCTCGAGAAAATGAAGGTGTCACAGTGCCCTTGTTCCAGACCATAATCAACTTTCTACTGCATTTCAAAGTAAGGCCACCGGCCGGGTCACTGCCCATGGCTGCTTCTGAGAAGCTAATCTAACAAGGATCTAGCAACACCAAAGGGAGGAACCAGCTATTGAGATAGGAAAGCAGGTCCAAGCAAATGAGTCCAGGCTCCACCCCACTCCCCAGCTCTAATGAGGCTTCCAGGAAGCAGCAGTCAACAGTCTCTGTGGGTGGCAAACAGCCCTAGGCCAAGAAGTTGAAAATCCAGTGTTCTGCACCCAGCTATCTTCAAACTTGCTATGTGACCTTGACAAGATAAACCTCTCTGAACCTTGTGTCATGACTGGTAACAGGCAGAGGATGGACTACAGGGCCTTAAGGTCCTCGGCAGCCTCCGGGTGCTAAGATCTTCCTCTCCTTTCCCTCCTTACCCCTCCTGCCACCCTACATCTGGAGCCCAAGAGCCACAGCTACTGAGGCAGCGTGCTGAAGTCTGCATGCCCAGAGCCCTTGCTTCGCAAATAGAAGCCAGCACAATGAGAAGCCCGTGCACCACAATGAAGAGCCGCCCCTGCTCACCTCAACTTGATAAAGCTTGCTTGCAGCAACAAAGACCCAGTATAGCCATAAATAAATATACAGACTTTTTCAAAGAACTGAGAAATAAAATATCTAAAAAAAAAAAAAAAATGAAGCCCATATGGGCTTCCCTGGTGGCTCAGTCAGTAAAGAATCCCCCTGCAGTGCAGGAGACCTAGGTTTGATCCCTGGGTGGGGAAGATCCCCTGTAGAAGGAAATGGCAACCCACTCCAGTATTCTTGCCTGGGAGATCCCATGGATAGAAGAGCCTGGCAGACTACAGTCCATGGGATGGCAAAGAGTCGGACACAATTTAGCAACTAAACCACCACCACACACACACACACACACACACACACACACACACATATACATATATAACTGAATCACCACATGTACACCTGAAACTAACAAGATATTATAAATCAACTAAACTTCAATTTAAAAAACAAAAAAATGAAGACAAAGGCAGAAAGTCTGGCTCAACTCAGTCCAGAGACGTCTGGAAACTGCGATTTTCACATTTGATCAACCGTGGCAAGCTGGATTAGGGACCAAAAGAGCATCTCTTCCCAGGTTCCACAAAGGTCCAGGCCTAGATAAAGGGCCTGCCCCAAGCTCGGCTAGTTGAGTTGCTCAGTCCACATTCAGGATCAATCAAGGCTCCTCACTGGCTCTCTGGTTTCAAAACAAAACTTTTGAAAGAGAACTGCATTCCGTGGAAAATCTTCCAGTAACAAGACTCCTGGGAGCACTAGGGGAACAGCATCTGTCAAGCATTGGTTTGCACAACCTGTGACCAAAAACAGCCTTTTAATGTCAATTCCAATCACAATCATTGCACCTTGTGTACTTAGACAGCGCTACTGACCTTTCAAAGCCCTTCATCTGGGCTTAATTTTGCCTTGTGCAACTTTCTAAAGTAGGCAGAGCAAAGGACTTGCAAATAACTCAGTCCTGTGTCAGAGACAGAGAAACTGAAGCCCGGAAAAATAACAGAGCTGGAAAGAGAGATACTCAGAGTTTGAACCAAATCCCCTATGTAAAGCTCAGTGAGTTCCCCCACACCAGTGCATCCCAAATGCCATCTTCAGATGGCTGCCCAGCTGGCAGTATCACAGCCATCCAGACCCCACCACAAAGACATTAGAGGTCTTGGATGTCACCTCCAAACAAGCAGCTTTTTTAGTTTCCAGCATGATGCACAAATCTGAAGACCAATGTCCACTATACTGTGTTCACAGAATCTGAGGTTCCTAGAAATTCTAGGCCAGAGAGGTCGTGAGACCTCATTAAATACAATCACCTGCTCTGTGCAAACCATCCCCTACACCTCAACAAGTGCTAGGACACAGGTTCTGCTGTAGATCACGCGTGCATGTTCAGTCACTCAGTCGTGTCCTACTCTTTGTGACCCCATGGACTATAGCCCACGAGGTTCCTCTGTGTATGGGATTCTCCAGGCCAGAATACTGGAGCGGGTAGCCTTCCCCTTCTCCAGGGCATCTTCCTGACCCAGGGAGTGAACCCACGTCTCCTGCTTCTCTTGCATGGGCAGTTGGGCTCTTTACCACTGAGCCACCGGGGAAGCCCCCAGTGCAGTGTTATTGCTGTTGTTCAGTCACCAAGTCATGTCCAGCTCTTCACGACCCCATGAACTGCAGCACACCAGGCTTCCCCGTCCCTCACCATCTCCTGGAGCTTGCCCAAGTTCATTTCCATTGAATCGGTGATGCCATCCACCCTTCTCATCCTCTGTCACCCTCTTCTCCTTCTGCCTTCAATCTTTCCCAGCATCAGGGTCTCTTCCAATGAGTTAGCTGTTCACTGCAGTGTAAGAAGCAGCAAATAGTACAGGCTTAAATGTAGAGGTAGTTTCTTTTTTTCTATATTTTATTTTCCTATATATATTCTTTCATTCTATATTTTTATATTTATATCACAGTAAACAGTAGAGGCTGATTAGGGCAACTCCCTGGGGGTCGGACACAGGATCTTCTCTGCTTTCGATCCTTTAGGGTTTGTTGCTGTTTGAGCTCCCCAGGAAACAGACTCGGGGTTGGAGACCAGCATACAGGGTGGACATCTATGGGAAAGTATACAGACTGGATTGAGCAGAGGGAAGCGTGGGCTCTGATGTAGTCACATCCTCAGCCAACCCCTTGGGGTGCCCTGCAATTGCAATGCCTTTTCAGGGTTGTCCAACTTGAGGTCCTGAGACCAGGACTTTATACCACACACAGAGTGGTCACTGGATCCTGTCTGCCCCCAGAGAAGACATGTGACCTTGGAGCAGAAAACAGGGTTCAGCTGAGGGCACCTCTCAGCAAGGGTTGAGAGCTGGGGGCTGGCAGCTGTCAGTATAAACCCTTCAGTCCCAAAAGGTAATCACAGCACAGCCTCCGCTATGAAGTGATTATGGGTTGAATTGTGTCTCCTCTAAGATTTATACATGGAAGTCCTCAACCCCAGTGCCTCAGAATATGACTTTATTTGGGAAACTAGGGTCATGGCAGATGTAGTTCATTAAGCTTGGATGAGCTCATCCCAGAGTAGGGTGGCCCCTAATCCAATGTGACTGGTGTCCTTATAAAAAGGAAAGATTTTGACACATAAATGCACACAGGGAAAATGCCACAAAGGCAAAGACTGGGGTGATGCATCTCCAAGCCAAGGAAAATTCAAAGATTGCCAGCAAACCATCAGAAGCTGGGCCACAAGCACAAAACCGACCCTCTCTCACCTTGACTTTATACTTCTAGCCTCCAGAACAAGGCCAGAAAACAATAAATTTCTGTTTTTTAAGCTGCTTAGTTTGTCGTACTTTGTTACAGCAGCTCCAGAAAACTGATATGGAGATGTTGCCTTTATCTACATGGTCCATAATGGTTTACCACCATGTCTGCATTCCAGCCAGTAGAAGGGATAAAAACAGAAGGCAGGGAGACCTCCTCTCTCACTTCCTGTCATATCCCATTGGTCATACCTGATCACATGGTCATATCTGTTGCAAGGAATGCTGGGAAATGAAGCTTTATTCTGGGCAGCCATGTGCCCAGGTAAAAATCAATTACTAAACAGTGAGACTAGTCCTCCACAGGGGCGCAGTGGTAAAGAATCTGCCTGCAATGCAAGGGATGCAGAGATGTGGGTTCAATCCTTGGGTCAGGAAGATCCCCTGGAGGAGGAAATGGCAACCCACTCCAGTAATCATGCCCAGAAAATCCCACGGACAGAGAAGCCTGTCGGGCTGAGTCCCTGGGGCCACAAAAGAGTCTGAGCAACTAACCAACAACAACAATGAGACTACAAATAAAGTTAGGGTTAGGATTCTCCCATTGACCCCACCTTTTGCTTAGACTACTTGGTGAGCTTGATCTAAGACATCTTTTTTCAAGTCTTTCCTTAGCTCACTGATTCTTCTCCCATGCTTCTGGTTACGGGCATCTTAGTTCTTCCTCCTACAGTTGAAGACATGAAGTTTAGAGCACACATCTGATAAGCATCAGAGTCAAGATTCAAACCCCATCACGCTGTCTCTCTGGGGAATGAGCATAGTTCCTGGAGTCCAGAGACCTTGGGTGAAGGGGTAGTCCTGTCCCTCACCAACCACATGACCTAATCTAGCCACTCAGCCTCTGAGCATCCCATCTGACTCTTCTGTAAAATGGGAATAATAACATCTCTTCCCCTACCCTCCAGGATTATGGATGGAAAACTATATGTGACATGCTTTTCTAATTGCAAAATACTAGTCATTTATTCATTCATCTGTTTTTCTATATCTTTCCCTATTTTATGAGATTGCTAAATTGAAGATGCCACATAGACTTGAACATCCCCCAAGAGCACCTGGAAGTCTGTTGGTCCTCGGAAAATGTGAAATAACTCCAGGTTGAGAAATCCCAAACACATTTGTCTTCCTAAAGTAGAGGATATAGATTTCATAAGGAAAGTAAATATGTTAAGAAATTCTCAGTTTCTTAACTAGCGTTCCCAGCTGTTCTTTGGAAATGCTGTGGATGGCATTTGGCGTGATTAACAAAGAAGAAATAATTTATGTGAATGTCTGCATGTTATTTCTCGAAGCAGCTATTAACAACACAACCAAATAGCATGTGTTTTTCCATTCTCTGGAAAGCAAGAAATATAGAGCTGTTTTTACCCTAGTTTTTCCAAAACAAATCACCTTTTTGTGATGGAAAATGTTGCCCTAAGGAGAGAAAGTTTCAGAAAAATTCTGAGTGAGTGAAAGAAAACAGAGCACCCAATGGAAGTTCTGTTTAATGAGAACAAGAACCTGAGCCATTAAACCTGAATCTCCTTACAGATTCACTCAGTTGGCATCTACAGGCAGGCACGCTGAAGTCAGACAGAACTAGGTTCAAATCCAGCTGTGATTGTTAGTGGGGTGGCCTGGGCTATCTTGTCATTTCCGTAAGCCTCAGTTTCCTCTCTAAAATGGGGACGAAATACTCTCTTCATAGGCTTCTGGAAAGGTTGAATGTGGTTACATAAAGTACCCACGATGTGTTAAACTGAACATCATGTCCTTTCTCTGGCTTCACTGGGCACATTTAATCCCATTGAACATATCACACTGCCCTAAACAGCATCTGCTAGGACCACACTCTTTAGTGATGCCTACTAAAATATCCTAGTTTCTAAAACTGAAGTTAGCCTCTCATGTGGGCATGCGTGCTAAGTCACTTCAGCTGTGTCTGACTCTTTGCGACCCTGTGGACCTGTCCATGGGATTCTCAGGCAAGAATACCATGGAGTGGGTTGCCACGCACTCCTCCAGCCTCTTCTCGACCCAGAAGTGGACTGAATCCACAGCTCTCACATCTTGTGCATTGGCACTGGTTCTTTACCACCAGCGCCACCTGGGAAGCCCAAGCCTCTCCTCCTGGTATCTGAAAGAACAGAGATTGGGTAAAGAAAGGGAAAGTGGAGCAGGGCACGGCAACCCACTCCACTGTTCTCGCCTGGAGAATCCCATGGACAGAAGAGCCTGGCGGTCTACAACCCATATGGCCACAAAGAACCAGACACAACCGAAGCAACTTAGCGCACATGCACACAAAGAAAGGGAAAATGATATTGTTCCCTTATTTGTATTTATTATTCTAAACAACATTGCTAAGTACAGAAAGACCCACCAAACAAGAGATTTCAATGCCTGTGGTGTGTGAGAAAGTAAGCTGGGGAGAGGAAGAAGGCTGAGGAAGTGGACCAATAAAGAAGGGGAAAGAGAATTTCCATTTTAATTTTAAAATTTCATTCATATAAAAATATTTGAGGGAAAGAAGATAAAATATCAATAGAAATCCAAGGTGGCAGCTACATAGATATCTAGTAATAATATTCTTTGTTCCTTTCTTCATGTTTCACTATCAAAATTATTTCCAACTAAACAAATTTTTCATTGAAACCATAATATATTTTTTAATGGCAAGAACTTCACTACTATCCTGGTTACCCTAACAACTGATGTCATTTGTATCCTGTTTCTTTTTCTCTTTGCACCTGAGTGTAGCTGTTTTATACAGAGCATGATATATAATCTCTCTGCACACAGGGATGTGCCAGGATATAAGAGTAGCGGGCCCAGGTGTTTTGTGAGGCAGTTTGCCCAGGGCTTCCCTAGTGGCTCAGACAATAAAGAATCTGCCAGCAATACAAGAGACACAGGTTCTATCCCTGAGTTGGGAAGATCCCCTGGAGAAGGGAACGGCTACCCACTCCAGTATTCTTACCCGGAGAATCCCATGGACAGAGGAGACTGGTGGGCTACAGTCCATGGGGTCACAAAGAGGCAGGCGTGACTGAGCAATTAACACTTGCTTAACCCATGTAATAGGACAGAAAGTAGATGGTTCATGTTACAAACAGCCAGGCGCCTGTGGTCTTAAGCGTAGCCAGCTTCAAGGATTTTTCTTTCCTTGCCTGGTCCTTGAGTTGGCAAGCTCTGAATCATAACATAACACCTGCCCTCTTTAGCTCTTCATCGATCATTGATTCATCGATTCATTCTAAAAGTCTGTTGAGTGTCTCTCTGTGTGGGGCCTGAGGAAGATGAGTCAAGCCAGGTGGTCACCCTTAAATAACTCAGGGTCAAATCTGGACAAGTATGCATCCCACGAGAGATTACACAAAGTGATAAGACCTGATGATGATGGAGAGAAGCAGAAGGCATGGGGGGCGCTCAGAGGAGACAGGGGGAATGAGCAACTACCCAGAAGAAGTGATCACTGGAATGGGTCTTGAAGGAAAAATAAGAGTTTGCTAACATTTTAAACTTGGGAGATTATTTTTTAAATCCAGATGTTTGAGCTTATCTTAAAAAAACAAAACAAAATGGGAAATCTGACCATGCTGGAGAAGAGTTCTACAGGGTGAGAGTCAGCTGGACCTGAGTGGGGGGCGAGTGCCTGAGCAGGTGAAGGGATTCCACAGCCAAATCCCATCGTGTTCAACTAACCCCATATGGGCTGGTGGTGTAGAGTGCTTTGCACACCCTCTTGGGTTTCTCTCAACTTTGTGGGGGGCGGGGAGGAAGGACACATTGGCTCCCACAGGCAGAGGAGCCTGGATTCAGAGAGGCTCCCTTCTGGAATCTTCCAGTGTGGAGACAAACTGCACCTGCTAGTAGTGAGTCTAGATCTCTTGCTTCTGGGCGGCCAGAGAGGTCCCCATCATCTTGAAGGTATTGGGCACCAAGGAAGGCCAGCCGAGGATTTGGTGTAGGGGGCATGGAGAATTCAGTTCTCTGTAGATTATACCTCAAGGCCCACTTCCTTCCCTATGGGCTCACAGGGAGGTGTTCCTAGGTAAAGGAAGAGAGACAAGAGACTAGTTGAGATGATCCCAGGCCCAGAGGTAACTGGAATGAGATGAGAGCTGGGAAGAGTAGGCAAAGGCTGCCTTGACCTACTCTCAATAAAAAGCCTATGTGCTAAGTCGTTCAGTCATGTCTGACTCTTTGCAATCTATGGACTGTAGCCCAGCAGGTTCCTCTGTCCGTGGGATTCTCCAGGCAAGAATACTGGAGTGGGTTGCCATGCCCTTCACCAGGGGATTTTCCCAATCCAAGGATCGAATCCACGTTTCATGCATTGCAGGCAGGTTCTTTACCACTGAGCCACCAGGGAAGCCCCATTCGTCCTGTAAGTTGTATTATTTCAGTTTCATGTGTTCAAAAAATAACTGATTGGAAACCATTTTACAGGTGAAAAACACTACAAGAGTTGATTGGCACCAGGTATTTCCAGGCCGATCTGTGTATCCCAAACTCCGGGATATTTTAAAAAATTATGACGATGTCATTTGGATTTGACCAGATCACTCAGCTAGTAAAGTGGCCAGGCTGAGATTCAAACCTTGTAACCACTATGCCACATGGTCTTTGCAAAGTGTGGCATATCATCCAGAGTTGGGGGAGCACCTCTAATCCTCTGAGGTTGATGTCATGAAGGAAATCTTGCCTCCCCAAAGACGCAAACCCCCAGCACCCCACCTCACCAGACCCAGCACCCCAAGCCTGATCTTACCAGCAGTCCTGAGCTTGTACTGTGTATTTATCCATCCCATGCCCACACAGTAAGTTGTGAAATATTAGAGTAGATGACCTGGTTCAACCCTCTCTTTGACAAATGAGAAAATGGACACCCAGAGAAGTAAAAGGACTTTCTTAGGGTCACACAGCTAAGTGGTGCCTCTAGTCCTAACTCTGACTTACTTCATGGACTGTAGCCCACCAGGCTTCTCTGTCCATGGCGATTCTCCAGGCAAGAATACTGGAGTGGGTTGTCATGCCCTCCTCCAGGGGATCTTCCCAACCCAGGGACTGAACCCAGGTCTCCTGCACTACAGGCAGATTCTTCACCATCTGAGCCACCAGGGAAGCCCATTTCTGCTAGAACTGTACCCCAAATGCTTTGGCTTCTAGCCCACTTTCCATTTTTCCTCTCTAGGCTTAATTCTCCCAAGTTCCATTTCATTCTTCTAAGAAGAATCATTAGTCCCAAATGGGAAAGAAGACAAGCTTTTCTGCCCCCTAAAGATCTTATTTTCAATATTCAAGGGATTATTGCAAGTGACAATAAGTAATATTAAGTTACTGAAGCAACCCCATGTAAAATGAAAACATCATCTTTCAGAAACTGGCTCCAAGACCATCTTTCAGAAATTAGAGGGGAAAAAAGAGACTAGAATAGGGCAGGAAAATCACCATCAATCCAAACTGAACACATGAAAGGTCCAAGGCTCAGCCCAAGGCGACAAAAATAGCCAATTTCTTTCAATTACCCCCATTTTCCATCCCCTAAACTAGATGAGGACTGTCATCTTATTGGCTTGTCAACCTTCAGGAAACTTGACCCTGCTCTTTATTTATTCAATTATCTCCCCAGCCCCAGCATTCAGCAGAGAAAATTGTGTGACCCAGCGAACTCACTCCCGCTCTGGGGCTTCTCTATCCTTCCTGGCCCAAGAAGCTTCTCATTTCTCTATTTGGTTACTTTTAATTTCCTGACATCCCTAAAGTCTGTGCTTATACCACCACTCCAGGCATGCAGACTCTGGAATCAGCCTGAAGTATAGCTGTATAAACTATACAGATTGCCTTGAATATTGGAGCTCTCTGAGTCTGTTTCCCAGTCTATAAAATGGGGATAATAAAATGACACAGGCCTTTGGTGAAACATACATAAGATTGTGTATATCAAGTAACCAACACATAGTAAGCCCTCACTCATAAAGGCTGGTTTTGTCCCCCAAGACACCTGGCATGACACGCATATCAACCAGCCCTTTAGCTCAGTAGACCTTACTAATTAACACTCAGAGTACCACAAAAGAGTTAAGGTACTTTAAGATATAGAGGGCCCAAAGGGGAAATAGTCATCAAACATAAATAGATGGAATGCATTTGACTCAGTCCTATGAGGTAGATGAACTTAGAGCCTGTTACACAGAGTGAAGTATGTCAGAAGGAGAAATCGAAATTTCATGTATTAACACATATATACGGAATTTAGAAATGATGAACCTATTTGCAGGGCAGGAATAGAGATGCAGGCATAGAGAAAAGACTTTGGACACAGCAGGGGAAGGAGAGAGTGGGACGAACTAAGAGCATAGCATTGATATATATACACTGCTGCTGCTAAGTTGCTTCAGTAGTGTCCAACTCTGTGCGACCCCATAGACGGCAGCCCACCAGGCTCTGCCATCCCTGGGATTCTCCAGGCAAGAACACTGGAGTGGGTTGCCATTTCCTTCTCCCAATGCGTGAAAGTGAAAAGTGAAAGTGAAGTCGCTCAGTCATGTCCAACCCTCAGCGACCCCACGGATTGCAGCCCACCAGGCTCCTCTGTCCATGGGATTTTCCAGGCAAGAGTACTGGAGTGGGGTGCCATTGCCTTCTCCTATATGTACACTACCTTGTGTAAAATAGATAGCTGCTGTATGGGTGCCTGGAGCTCTGTGATAACCTGGAGGGGTGGGATGGGGTAGGGGTTGGAAGGGGTTCCGGCGGAAGGGGACATATGGGTACTTACGGATAACTCACGATGATGTATGGCAGAAGCCAAAACAATGTTGTAAGGCAATTATCCTCCAATTAAAACTCAAGAAAAATATTCCACAAAGGTGAACAAAAATAAATTCTTCGTAAAAGTTATTTAAAAATAAATGAATAGGAAAGCCACGTCTCTTTTTTCAAAAATCAGAATTGAGAATCCTAAGAAATAGGACTAGAGACAGAGTTGGAGAAGAATTCAACTAAAGACACTGAGAAGTTCTATAGAAAGAAATCTGCATATCTTGTATTGTCTAACTTATTTGGCTATAGAAACTTTTGTCAAGTAATGCCTCTTAATTCAAAAAAAAAAAAAAAAAAACCTGCACTTTAGGAACTGTTAGGAAGAGTACACTTTAGGAACTGTTGGTTAACTATCTTAAGAGTATTAATAGCTATCCCTGGTCAAGGTGACTGTTACGTGTTAAGCATTTCAATGACTCTGTCTGGGCTCACACAGACCTGAGAGCTATTGCTATCCATTGCAAGCAATAGTTTCTAAGGACTTTCCCTACATTACACAGGCTACCTACAACCTACAGATGTAGGAAGCATCTGTACCCAAGTCTGCCCACCTCGGAAGTCCGTGGCTTTCCCCCTGTACCATACACTCTCCCAATTCCATCTGATTTCTACCCCTTTCTTCCCAACCTGAGCTGCAGCTAGTCCTTCTCTATAAGATCCAAGGGTCCAATGAATCAGACAAAACTCCACAACCAAGTGATGGAGAGAGTTTGCCTTTGGTAAGCAAGTATGCTCAATGACTCTTCACAGACACCACCCAGACTTCACCCACCTCCAGTCCCATCTTTCACAGAGCATCTCATTATACCTGCTTCCAGAAATATGTCATTGAAATCTATATTTGAAGTCACCAGGGAGGTGGAATTCTGACTGTTTTAGCATAGTTAAATCCTGATCTTTTCTAATATGTGCCTAAAGAAGAGTCAAGGACTGAGTTCTTATCCAGCTCCATCTCCAGTTACAGGTATGACCTTGAGCAAATCCTCAAGAAGCCCCCTCTCTAGATTTCTGAAGTCCCAGGTGTACAAGGAATAGGGTGTACCCAGTGACTAATCTTTGGGTCTCCCAACATGCACATGAGATAATCTGGGTTTATGATTTCATAAAGACTTAGGTTCTGCAGTCCAGTTGCTTGTGTTGGAATCCTGGCTCTATCACTTACTGTATGACCTTGAGCAAGTTACTTAATCTCTCTGTTCCTCAATTCTTTCCTCTGTCAAATGGGATTAAATCAGAGAACAGAGGCTTTGAAGGGTCATCAGAACAATGCCCAGCCCATTGCAAGTTCTTGATAAGTGTTAGTTTCATTTGCATTAGCCTTGTTGCAAAGCATTGCCTAAGAGGTTGTCATTGTTCAGTTACCAAGTCATGTCTGACTCTTTGAGATCCCATGGACTGCAGCGTGCCAGCTTCCCTGTCCTTCATTATTTCCTAGAGTTTGCTCAAATTCATGACCATTGACTTGGTGATGCTATCCAACCATCTCATCTTCTGCCACCCTCTTCTCCTTTAGTCTTCAAACTTTCCCAGCATCAGGGTCTCTTCAAAGTCCAAAATGCCCTGGTTTCAGGACCAAGCTGACCTCTCACCCACAAAGCTCATTCCTTTCTCCCCTTCTCTCCTCCTTTCTCCCCTCTCCCTCCAACTCTGCCTTCCACCCCCTTCTCAGCCTCCCAGTCTGAATCCTTCAAAGAGTCTCCAACAAAACTAAATGGAAAGCACCCTGCCTGAGGATAGAGAGGCTGACCTCTTACAGCTGGACAATGCTCACAGTGGCCAATGGAGCCACACAAGGTCGGGGGCAGCAGCAGGGTCAGCAGAGAGACTGGCTGGGCCGCCAGCCCATTCACTAACACCCGGCACCCTGCCTATCCCCAAGCTCCAGGGCCTCGGCAGCTATTGTGAGGTGGGCTCAGCCACCTGGACCCCACAAAGGCAGTGGATACCCAGAGCTGGCCCCAGAAACCAGCAGGGGGCTTTCACTGTTGCAGCTGGACCAGGGAGAAGCTGGTGGGGTCTGGGGGAGGGGAGGAGGGGACAAAGATGGGGGTGTGGAAATGGACAACAGTTAAACATGCTAGGATTTTCAACAAGAGTTGGCACTTTTTACATGATGATTAGGAGGTGGTGCTGGGGAGGGAACAGGTGAGCTCAAATAAGGCTGCACCACTGTACCACCCACATGCCCCCATGTCACCCAGCTCTTCCATGCCCCAGGTCCCTGAAAGGACCGAGTGAAATGATACATAGAAAACTCTTAGAAGACATGAAATAAACTCATAAGAAATCTTAACTATTATTATCAGCAGTTATTCATTTATGCCTCACAGTCCTCTGAGACAGCAATTATTACCATCTTCATTTTCCTAATGGAAAAAGGAAACTTTCCATTTTCACTGAGCTCATATTTGGAGCCTGGGTTCGTATACAGCTTTGCTTCCAGTGTCCACACTGATGCAAAGCCACCTTTTGCCTGTGGTGGGGTTCAGACTGCCCCTCTCTAGCACATTTTTCTCTAGCAGAGACAAAGCTATAAAGTGTGTCATTCAGGCATTATCTGGAATGTGCCAGGCACTGACTACAGGGTCAGGGATACAATGGGAAGCAAAAGAAGTCATGTCCACCCTCAACAAGCTTATGGTCTGTGACTGACATGCACAGATCAGACCAGCAGGGGTGAGAGAGTATAATTCCCACATGAGGCAAAAACTCCAAAGCTGTGCCGTCCAAGATGGTAGCCACTTGCCCCAAGTGGTGATTTTTATTCAACTTTCAATTAAAATTAAACATAGTCAATAATTCAGTTCTTCAGTCACACCAGCCAAGTGCCCAGCAAAAAAATGGGATTAGTGTCTACCCTACTGCTCAGCACAAATACAGAGCATGTCCTTCATCATAGAAGCTTCTACTGGAAAGCATTGCTCAAGAGGAAAGAAACCAAAACTATGAGTTCTAGAGGTTCAGACACCAAGTGGCTTCCCATAGGAAGAAGCATTTGAACTGAAGCTGATGGATGAGGAAAAATCCAGGGGTGAGGAAAGCTGGGGAAGGACAGGAAAGCATGGTAGGCAGGGTAACAACACCCATGGGAAAAGCCTGTGATGGGAGGGACCTATGTGACTGGAATGCAAAGAGAAGGAATGGAGAGGTTAGGAGTGGAGTCTCCAAGGGGCTGGCTGGCTGGTTTGCATCCCGACTATGATTCTTCCTAGCTGTATGCTTTTGGATAAGTTATTTGACTTCTCTGTGCCTCACTCCTCACCCATAATATGAAGACAATAAAAGTATCTCCTTCCCAGGATTTTCTTGAGACTGTCCAGAGTCCAGAACATATTTAGCCCTATATGTAAAACTGCTTTTATTATTTCTGGCATAAGATGAGGACAGGGAGGCAGGCAGGAGTCAGTCTATGCAGGCCTTCTGGGCCATAGAACGAATGTTGGTGTCTAACCTGAAAGTAATAGGAAGCCTGAAGAATTTTAAACATAGCAAGCAGAGGGTAACTGTAGGCACCAGTAACAGCAGCTATGACTCAATACCAGCCAGATGTTCGAACATGAGACAGTGAATTCAGTATTGCCAGGCCTTCCAATTTTCAAAAAAAAAAAATTGGAAATTCAGTAAAGTAGTTAAATGTCCTAATTTTTTAAAGTAGACCTCTTATTTCCCAATTTTTGATATTTTGTGTGACAAGCCAACCACCTTCTAGGACGTCTGGTCTACCTCACAATCTGCAACTCCCCAAACCTCCATAAACCAAAGTCTATAACAAAAGCCACATTACCTGGTGAGCCAGGTGGTTCCAGGAAAAACCAATAGATTGCCTAGAATACAAGTGGCACATGAAGAGTCACCAAATTAAATCTGATCCAAATGGCTGCATGACTGCACTGGAGGCCCTCAGACCTGAGCAAAGGGGCCCAGTGATAAAAGCATGCACAAGCTTCACAGTCTTTTTACTTTTATTTCAGTGGTAAGAAAGAAAATATATGAAAATCGGTATTCTCGTCACTAATCAATTGTTAAATGAAATATTCTCAGCCTCTCCCCAGAATCTGTCAGCCCTTTCACCCCAAAAATGTAGGGAGTGAGTGTTCACTTGGGAGGTCTATGTTTCATGTCATTTCCTGGTGCAAGGTTATAAAGCGAAACCACTTAATTGGACACGGCATTAGGTGGGAGAGCAAGAGAGGATAATAGCGAAAGACTGGTTTGATGAAGAAAAATGTTTGAATGAAAGCCTTAGGACTGAGCAAGAATCAGGTATTTTAGGTTTTCATTCTTAACACCTTAACCTTCATTGACTATTGCTTTTTCATAGAAGTTTTTCTTCCAAAAATATTGAATGTCTAATGCATACTAGAAACTGGGACACAGAGCCTGGTCTCCATGCTCAAGTAACTTACAGTCAACTAGTCAGTGATTACCATTCCTCCAGACTAAGCAAGAGACCCAATTAAGTGCTTGCTCTAGAGGCTTCCCTGGTGGCTCAGAGGTTAAAGCGTCTGCCTGCAATGCGGGAGACCTGGGTTCGATCACTGGGTCGGGAAGATGTCTGGAGAAGGAAATGGCAGCCCACTCCAGTATTCTTGCCTGGAGAATCCCATGGATGGAGGAGCCTGGTAGGCTACAGTCCACGGGGTCGCAAAGAGTCAGACACAACTGAGCGACTTCACTAGATGGTAAAACATTTGTAACAGAGAGAATAAAGAAAACTCTGATTGGCTTCCTGGAGTAGGAAATGGCAACCCACTTCAGTATTCTTGCCTGGAAAATTCCATGGACAGAGGAGCCTGGAGGGCAACAGTTCATGGGATTGTAAACAGTCAGACACAACTGAGCTACTAATCACACACACTGACGGGCTTGAGCATCTTATTAACTGCCCCCCGCCATCTACTCCCCTGATCAGGGAGGAAAGGTGGTCATTGGTCTCCTCAACGAAGACTTTACAAATACCAGGAAAGTGTAGAAACTGTCTCTTTAGAAAGAGGCTTCTAGCACTTTGTCCAATACTGGACTTCCAAGGGTCAAGCTGAGTTCAGTTCAGTTCACTTGCTCAGTCATGTCTGACTCTTTGTGACCGCATGGACTGCAGCCCACCAGGCCTCCCTGTCCATCACCAACTCCCGAGTTTACTCAAACTCATGTCCATTGAGTCGGTGATTCCATCCAACAATCTCATCCTCTGTCGTCCCCTTCTCCTCCCACCTTCAATCTTTCCCAGCAACAGGGTCAGCTCAGCAAACAGCAATTTAGAAACACTAGATTTTCTCTCTAAGAAAGGAGGGGATTTTATTGGGTGAAGTATTCCAGTTTGAGCTGGCACTGGGAGCTAGAGACTGAAGCTGAGGCTGAGGGCTGCCAGCAGAGGTCCAACCTCCTTTCCATCTTCCCCCATTGCCCTCGCACCTCCTATAAGTAGATGAAGGGAGGGCAGGTTATAGGCAGGCTGAGGGTGCAACTTTGAAAGCAGAAGATAAGATACATGATACAGAGACAGACAAAATGCTTCCAGATCTTAGGTCAGGGCTGTCTAAATTGGACTAGGGCAGAATTATTAACTTACAGTCTGTAGACTGAATTTAGAGCTCCCTGAATTTGGACATTAAAAAAAAAAATGTTAATTTTCACCAACCAGTAACTGAAATGAGAAAGCCCCTTCCCCTAGGAGTGTAGGCAACAAACCACAGTGGCATAGTGGTACCCATGGCTTTGGCACAAATTATAATCACAGATACTCTCATATCACATTTCATTTGTGACAGAAACTTTGAAAGAGCACCTATGTGCATCATGACACCAAAAGCATGGTAAATGCTAGACTTGCTTCCGGATCTTGTTATCCAGTGCGTGAAGAAGCAGCACATAGGTTACTATGTCACAAATTCATTTTTTTTTCCAATGGGGTCCAAGGCATTAAAAGATTAATGGCCCCTGGACTGTAAGATTCAGGTGTGGTCTTTAAAAGGCAGATTGCTTACATTTAAAGGGTGTGAATTAAAGCAGGCAAAGGAAAGGGGCAGGGAAAAGGCATTTGAGGCTAGGGAAGAGCATTTGGGAAACCAGTTGCTTTTCAGGCACCATAGCTGTTTGGTGTAGCTCAGTTGGTAAAGAATCTGCCTGCAATGCAGGAGTCCCAGGTTCAATTCCTGGGTTGGGAAGATCCCCTGGAGAAGGAAACAGTAACCCATTCCAGTATTGTTGCCTGGAGAATGCCATGGACAGAGGAGCCTGGCAGGCTACAGTCCATGGGATCACAGGAGTCAGACACGACTTAGCGACTAAAGAGAGAGAGAGATCTGTTTGGTGAGGCTGCTCAGGGCATCTTAGGCTGGGGAGAGCTGACAGGGTTCAGAGGCTGTATGTGTAGCTGGAAGCCTATTCACCTTGAAACTCCTCATCACAGAGGGCCCCAGATTCAGGATTCTCCTCCTAGTCATCTAGTGAGATTATATCCCCATTGAACTTTTCATGCATGTGTTGAAAGTGTTAATTAACCAAGAAAAATTTTTTTAAAAAACAATTTTCCTAACTCTGTTTTGACATATCTTCATTTTGCTTCAAGGTGCTCTTCCCTGCACCCCAGCTACTCCCCTGAATTTCCACCTTGGTGAGTGAGGAGAGATGTCCATAGTCCTCTGCTGATTTCTGAGAAAGTTAACCTGGCCAAGAGGGGGACTTACTGGAAGTGGGGAGGAAGGTGAGGTCACCAAAGTGAATGAAGCCCAGATCAAAGAGTTGGGATTTGTCCCCTCCATATATATATGTACGTATATATACATGTGTATGCCTGTGGCTGATTCATGTTGATGTATGGCAGAAACCAACACAATATTGTAAAGCAATTATCCACCAGTAAAAAAGTTAAAAATAAAAAAATAAAGAGTTGGGATTTGGTTCTGAAAATTATGGGGAGGAGGGATGGTTTAAGTTTTTTCCTCACTGTCCTGCAAGTGACAAAGGGAGGGTAATGCTCAGTTACTGATTTTTCTTCCAACAGATATTCCCTTTCTCCTGGCAATAGTAGCTCAGTTGCCTATAGGAGAACCACCCTTCTACAACTCTTGGGTCAATAGCATGTGACCCAAACCCCGTCAATCAGAGCATAAAATCCCCCAGGTCATACAGTGATCGATTTAGAAGTAAGCCTGTCACAGTAACTCTATCTTTCTGACTTCTCAGGAATTGTTTCAGGAATATTCACCCAAGTTGGTCCAATCAGAGTGACTCTTAGGATTTGTGCAAGTACTATTGGTAAAAGAGTATCATTTTTAGGCTGGACTGGATTAGCCTAGAGAAGGTGGCTAAAACAGCTATTTCGCCTGAGGATAATGCAAAAATGAGAAAGCAGAAAAGTGGCACCAAGAGATGGAGAGAAATGGCGTCCTAATGATAATACTGCACCTCTGGGTAAAGTTGGGCCAAATTTATCCTGGAGTTTTCAGTTAAATAAACTATTAAACTCTTTTTTTTTTTTTAATCTTCTGCTTGTTGAGTTGGGTTTTCTGAAACTTGCAACCAAAAGAGCCCTAATGGCCACAATCAGATGATCTGGTTTTAGAATGGGCATGCCTTCTGTGTGGAGGGGAATGACCAAGAGGCTCCTGCTTTGGAGGAAGGGAGACCCAGAATGTCAAAGCTAGAGACCACACAAGCCCACTTTCCCTAAATAAGGCTGCCATCACAGATAGCCACAAGCTTCCGAGGGCCTACAGCAACCAAGATTCACTTCTCACTCACATTGCTTGTTGGTTGCAGGTAGATTGCGGCTCCGTGGCTCCACTCCAGATGTCTTCTGCGTTCTAGGATCCAGGCTGGGGAGCAGCTCCTCTTAGTCTCATGGCTGAGAGTAAGAGAGCAGCAACTGAACCACACCAAGACTCTTAAAACTTCTGTTCAGTGAGTGACCCTGCCATGTCTGCCCACATTCCATCTGCCAAAGCAAGTTTATGGCCAACATCACTGGAAGCACCGAAATCTTTATGGCAAAGGGCACCAATGTCTAATTCACTTATGAGAAAGGCAGTCACTGATTAGAACAGTAACAGGACTCACTGTCAAGACTTTGGAGGCAATTTGATTCAAGCAGTTCATTTGACAGAGGGAGAAACTGAGTCCTAGATTAAAGTAGCCTGCTCACAGTCATGTGGGTCACCAGTGGCAGCGTGAGGGTGGAATCCACCTGCAACCAACTGGGAACACAGGTCTCCTGGTTCCCAGTCCAGAGCTCTTCCCTGCACCCCAGCCACTCCCTCAAAGTTCCACCTTGGTGAGTGAGGAGAGATGTCTGCAGTCCTCTCACCCACACAGCGTGTTTCCCTGCACTGGTTCCTGGAAAATGGTCAGGACAAAAGGAAATTCTCCAGAATCATGATCTGAGCTGGTTTCTCCCAGGCATTTAGTGAGAACAGAGAACAGGTTTGGGGTGACCAAATGTCTAAGAAAGTATAATTCTGCAACATTTAGAAAAACAGATTTAGATATAGAACTGGGGGTTTGGGGCTTCTTCCTCTTATTATGACTTGATTTTTCTTTTTATCATCTTTTAATCCTAGAGGAGAAGATAAAGTAATGGCTCTTGATTATCTAGAAGGTGTCAGACACTGATAGATTTGACATATGTGTAACTTTATTACATGCGCTTTCCTGGGTAATTAGGAATTTTAAAAAAATATTTCTGAAGTGACATGTTCCTCTGTCCTTCCTACTCCCTTTTTGTAGCAGCCCTGAGGATACACAGAATATAAGAGAAGATGGGTCATCCCGTGGTACTCCTCTCTTAGACTTTCAAACAGCCAAGTATTCCATATAACATATTTCAAACACAAACTATATAAACTGACTATAGACACTGAGAATTTTAGAGAAGTCACAGTCTGAAAAATCCATTTACCTTGATGCCACCAGGAGTGATCTTCCAGATCTGGGCAGAGCATTTGGGTTTGTGTTCAGCCTCCCATTGTCCTGAATTCCACTGGACCCAGTGACTTGCATCCTGTTACAGAAATGCTTCCAGCAGAGACTGCCTCAGTGGAATCAGNGGCCTATCCTCTGCAGCTATAGAAAACTGTATGGGAGCAGTACCTCAGGGCCAGAATTAATTTCCATCCAGGAAACCAGGCAGTGTACTTGCAGCTCCATCATGGGAGGGTGCAGGAAGAAAGTCTGAGATGGTTCTGGAGAAACACAGAGATAGTTCTGCAGTCAATTACTGATGGTAAGTAAAAAATGAGGTCAGCTCCCTGACAGCAAGGCCCAAGAGAAGCAGCGAAATACCACAGAACCCCATTCTCTGTGGCCCCGAGGACATGGCGTCTAAAAATAGACACACAATACCACTGGATATGCTGTGGATTTCACAACTGCTGGCCCAGCACAAAATGTTTGGCTTGAGCCAAATCAGGATGCATTGAAAACCAGCCAGGAAGGCAAGCCTGACCAAGATCATCATTTACCAGGACAACAGCAGCCCCTCCATCCATCAGGATTTGACCATGAATTTGAACATGGAGTTACCTACTGTCCTCCATTCTTGTTTGACTCACTCTGCAACTTACAGAAAACTTGCCTTGCATGCCAGGGACTTTCTAAGACATCACATTTCAGGGACACCAGGGTGGAGGTACTGGTGGAAGCTTGCCCTGAGAACTGGAAAATGAGTGAGCAATGTCCATAATTTCAGTGTGAGAAGAAACACAACTACAAGCGTGGGTTGTGGGTGGATGGGATAAGAAAACATTTTAAGGAGAAAATAATGACAAACATATGAGAGAGAGAAAGGGCATGGCCCAGGCTGGAAATGTGTAAGAAAATAAAAGGAAAACAAGAAAAGTTTTGGCATTATACTTATAGGTTTAAAACCAATTTTAAAGTTGACAGTTCTACTCTGCTGGCAAAACTCTTTTTTTTATAGTTCATGAGTTATTATTTACTGAGTAAGTTGCATGTGCCAGAAGCTGCTCTCAACTCCTTCCATGTGTTATTTCATTTAATCCTCATACCAACCTTATGGGGCAAATACTAAGAATATTCCCATTTTTCAGATAAAGAAAGCAATTTAGACTCATGAACAGACTTTAGCAGTCATCTTGGCCAGTGGGTTCCTAAGCTGCCTGATACATCAGAATTATCTAGGGACCCTGTTATAGATACCACCAACCTCAACTGGAAAAGGGACAGGAGTAGGTCCAGGAATCTGTGTTTACAGAGCACCCCCAACTGATTCTCATATACAGCCTTGTTTGGAATCCACTTGCCAATCCAACAAACCTCCTCCCTTCCAGACCAGAAAACTGAGGCCCAGAAAGTTCTAGTATCATGCCCAAGGTAATCAGCCTGTTGCCTGCAGAGCCAAGCCTAGAACCCAGGGCTTGCAATATGGCGCTCCTGCAATCACATCATACATTCCTCACAGCATCCTAAATAAGGGATCTTTCTCTCCCACTGAATCAACAGATATGCATCACATTCACCCATCTCTAATCCAAACCGTTCAACTCACCTCAGCACAATTACACAAAATTTTGCTGAACACCTGCAGTGAGCTACACACAATCCTTGCTGCTAGGAATTCCCCAGTGAATAAGACTAACATGCACTCTTGCCCCCCAGAGCTGAAAATGCAGCTGAAAAGAACCATCTTTCGAAATATAACCAGCTTCCTGAATGAACTGAAATCAGTCAAAAGCAATTCAATTTTCTCATCACTGCCTCCACAAACCTACTCCATCTTCCTATTCCTTGGAAATCTTAGGTGCTGTCAATTGATCCTATATTTATTCTGGCCACTCTTAGGTATTAAAGAATAACATCACATTTCAGGTAATTTATAAAGTCCTATTTAGTCTAATGGCAAATTTCCAATCTTTCATCCAGTTAAAGAGTTCTCCCCGAGCCTCATCTTGGGACCAACTCAGGCTGGGAAGATTCAGCAGGGAAAGGGAATGTCTGAGCTTCTTTGCTGGGTTCTTGGGCTTCCCAGGTAGCACAGTGGTAAAAGAATCCACCTGCCATTGCAGGAGATGCAAGAGACTCAGTTTCGATACCTGGGTGGGAAAGATCCCTTGGGGGAGGAAATGGCAATCTACTCCAGTATTCTCGCCTGGGAAATCCCATGGACAGAGGAGCCCAGGGGGCTACAGTTCATGGGGTCACAAAGAGTTAGACACAACTGAGCGACTGAGCATGGACACATGCATGCCCTTCTCTTCCACCCACTGCTTTGTTGGCAGGAAGGAGGGGTGAGAGAGGTAAGGAAGACGAGAAGATCTTAAGGAGCCAGGGTCATCTGATCTTGGTCAAATGTCCTCATTAATGCATATGTGCAAACACTTGTTTTTCCTCCTGGCCTCTTCTAATTCCCTGATATGGGCCATGCCTTCCCCAACTGACCTCTCAATCCCTCACTTCCAGTCACCTGGACTCTCTATTGGAGTCACAAGGGATCTCTTGGCTAGAGACCCGCTCAGCATGACTCAAGTCTGGCTCCTCCTCCTCAGGACCATACCCAGCTCCCGTTGCCATTGGGGGGACTGTTTACACCACTATGGTCCTTATACCTCTTTTTCATCAAGGTAGAAAGTCAGAGGAGAAAGTCAGACCTCCCAGGCATAGTTGTGCACCAGTCACTAAGTCCCTTCAGTACCAGGGATTTTTCCAAGTGATTCTCTGAAGTGATTCTCCTCATCTGGTGTGGAGGAAGGAGAGAGAATCATTCACCCTCCTTCTCCCCACTCTGACTACTCACTCTCCAGTCTCTCCAGATTCATCCCCACTACCACCTCATCGTTTGTCCTCCAAGTGTCTTAACTCATTTGGGTGATATACTAAGAATCTTTTTTAATAAAAACTGATTTCACAATCGCTTAGCACGTACTACACAGATGGTCTCAACCTTGGGGACTTTGCCAAAACACCAAAAAGTCAAATTTAACATCCTGTTATATGAGAAATTACAGACTCAGGGTGCCAAGACAACATACAGTAAGGCCATTTGGAGCCAGCCCACTTTAGTTTACTAAGATTTTTCCCTTATAGCCCTCAGCTAAGGTACCAAGTCCCTCCTCCTCTAGGCTTCAAGAGAGACAGGCTTTCCAGGGAGCAAACAAGCAGGTCTTTGCTACAGCTCAGGATTCACCCTTTTCACTCCATCAGAATAACCGCTGCTTTGCATTATACAGTATATATATATGTGGACTTCTGTCCATATCTTTAAAATCATACATTGTAAATACTTATGAAAGTAGTCTAGGACATCTCTACAATGATGATGGTCATAAGGATAATGACATTGACCATGTCAGTTAACAATGATGATGACAATTAGGAGTGAAGAGGCAAAGAGAAATGATTAGCTCCTACTTCCTATCTTTTCTAGCTATTGATATACTGTCCAGCCTTCCAGGTCCAACTCAAAAACCTACCATTTCATCAATACCATTCCAAAGATGTGAAATACCTCATCAAGTACTTCCTGTGTGTTGAAGAGCACACTGCAGCAGCCAGCCTCTAAGATCGTCCCCAGTGACCTTCAGCTTCTCTTATTCACACCTTTGCAGTTTTCATTCACACTGAATGGGACTGCCCTATGTTACCAAAAGAATATTGTGGAAATGGTGTGTGACTTGAGGCTAGGTCATTTATTTTTTCAACTGCAATTTCTTCCTTGATCTCTCTTTGAACATCTCCTCGGAAGAAAGTCAGCTGCCATGTTGAGAGAATGCTCAACCGGCCTTCTGGAGAGACCCACCTAGTGAGGAACTGAGGCCTCCTGCCAAGAGCCAGCATTGACCACGTGCACAGCCATCTGAGAATTGGCTCCTCCAGCTTCAAGTAAGCCTTCAGACAACTGCAGCCCCAGCTGACACTTTGGTTTTTAATCTCACGAGAGACCTTTAGCACCCAAGATGAATAACTCCTGAGTTCCTTACTTACAGAAACTGTGTGAGATAATAAATGTTCATTGTTGTTTTAAGCTGATACATTTGGGGGTAATTTGTGACATAGCAATAGATAACTAATATATTATGATGGCTAAAAGCATGAGCCTGCCTTCAAATCTTATCTCGATCACTGATTAGAGATAAGTCCAAGATACTGTGTGATCTTGGACAAGTTATTTAATGTCTCTGAATGCCAGTTTTCTCGTCTGAAAAATGAGGAAACAAGAATACTTGCATCAGAGACTCAGAGAAGATTCGACGAAATGAAATGAGCCAGTAAGGCACTTAGCACAGGATCTGGCATAAAGAAGGCACCAAATAAATATTAGTTATTATTGTTAAGCCTTGCAGAAGTTTTCCTGATGTCCCACATGAAATGATCTCTTCCTTCTCTGAATTCTAAGAATGTTCGATATTATTCTGTGAGATCAGAAAGGGAATGGAGGACTTCCCTGGTAGTACAGTTGATAAGAATCTGCACGCCCATGCAGGGGACATGGGTTCAATCCCTGGTCCAGGAAGATCCCGCATGCCNTGGGAGGGGATTCATGTTTGGGAACGCTTGTACACTCGTGGTGAATTCATGTCAATGTTTGGCAAAACCAATACAGTAATGTAAAGTAAACTAAAGTTAAAATAAAAATTTTAAAAGAAAGGGAATGGAGGACTTCCCTGGTAGTACAGTTGATAAGAATCTGCACGCCCATGCAGGGGACATGGGTTCAATCCCTGGTCCAGGAAGATCCCGCATGCCACGGGGCAACTAAGCCCATGCACCACAACTACTGAAGCCCTTGCTCTAGGGTTTGTGCTCCACAACAAGAGAAACCACTCCAAGGAGAAGCCTGTGCACTGCAACAACAAAGAGTAGCCCCTCTCGCCACCACTAGAGAAAGCCCACGAGCAGCAATCAAGACCCAGTGAAACCAAAAATAAAATAGTCTTTTTTAAAAAAGAGTGGGAATGGAAATGGAGTTGATATTACCTGACCGTTATGTATTATCACATCCGATCTTTGCACAGTCCTAGGAACGTGAGGGAGTTGCAGCCAAGGCATATAAGTCATGTTCAACCTACTGTGTTGATATGTGTGGCTTACTCAGCAGATTGATGGGACTAGCCTGCCAGAAATCGATTTGCATGAGGGGCCAGGGAGCACCCTAGGAAATAGGCCACTTTAGGGATCAAAGATTTTTAACCTGGTGTGACAGGTGAAAGATGACCATAAATTCTTCGACACTTCACCCATCAAGAGGCGGATTCTATTTCACCTCCCCTAAATCTGAGTTGGCCTGAGACTGTTTTGACAAATAGAATACAGTGAAAGTGACACCATGCCAATTTTTGGTCTAACCATCAAAGAGGATGAGAACTTCTTAGGTTCTTGGAGCCTCCTGATCAGAACAGTCAGCAGGCAAATGCGATGATTCTAGTTCACACCATGTGGAACAGCAGAATAAACGTGTTGCTTTAAGCCACTAAGTTTTGAGGTAGCTTATCATGCAGCATAAGATATATCTGGGACATCTGGGGGCAACATATCCCAAAGTGCCTAAACAGAAGTCAGAGAGTACAAAAATTTGGAGAAGGGAAAAAAATGCATCTTTATTTTTACTAACCTAGCACTGAAATATATTTTTCATTTAGAGTGTAAGCAGCTAACCAGAGTAACAGTAGCTGCATCTAATACATTAGCTTTGGTACTAAAAAGGGACTTATGGGCTTTTTCCAGACCACCCAAATGGGTCGGGGATGTGGGTGCATGTGAATGTATGTATGCACAGACATACACACACCCATAGCTTAAGGATAATGGAAGACAATGAAAGTACAGCAGAGAGGGTCCAGGGCAACAGGCCAGTGTTATGCAGAGGTGAAGGTTGATTCTGAGCATGAGGTCCTATCCCCGCATTGTCTCTGGCTCATGCCTGAGCCCCGGAAACAAGGGGGCTATGTGGTGCTAGTGGTAAAGAGCCCACCCGCCAATGCAGGAGATGTAAGAGATGCAGGCTTGATCTCTGGGTTGGGAAGATCCCTTGGAGGAGGGCATGGCAACCCACTTCAGTATCCTTGCCTGAAGAATCCCATGGACAGAGGAGACTGGCGGGCTACAGTCCACAGGGTTGCAAAGAGTCAGACACGATTGAAGCAGCTTAGCATCTATGCAGAGGAGCTGTTTACTGACATAACTGCAAGACTGAAAGTCCACCGTGGGGACTTCTCTGGTGGTCCAGTGGTTAAAACTCTGCCTTGCAATGCAGGGAATGAGGGTTCAATCCCTTGTTGGGGAACTAAGCACAGATGCTGCAACTCCTGAGGCCATGTGGCACAACTAGAGTCCGAGGGCTACAATAGAAGACCCTGCATGCAGCAACTAAGACCGGAGGCAGCCAAATAAATTAATAATTTTTAAAAAAAGAGCCTCCAGTGGCATTTAATACAGCAGAGCAAACAGAAACAGACAATCCAACAAGCGCCAGAAAGTAAAGGAGAATGCAGCCAACATCTCCGCTTGTCTGCAAGGAAACTGTGAACACAGGCTTGTTCTGGGGGTAGTTATTTGGAAATCATGGAGAACTCTAAACTGATCTGTAATTTCACAAAATAAAAGGGGGAAAGAATAGACAGTGATTCTTTGGGACAATTCAGTGACACCTTTTTTCTCTCGTGGGCTGTATGACACAGGCAAAAAAGCATTACCCTTTTGCAGGGGCCCTAAAAGTTTCAATCACTTAACAGAAAGCATCCAGGCAGGAAGTGGCAGAATCAGGATTTGAACTCAGGTCTGCATGGCTCCAGCATGCACGTTATTTCCACAAAATTGGCCCAGCCTCGCCTCCTATGATTCCAAATCTCGGTCTTCTTAGACACACCCTGAGTTCCCAAACATTTGTGTCTTTGCTCACGTTGTTCCCTTTGCTGAGGGTTCTTCCTCTGTCCCTCCTACCCTGACTCTTTCACGTGAAACTTTCTTGATCCGTCAGAACTTATTGTTCTCTATATTTCCATAAGTCTTCCCTGGTGGCTCAGTGGTAAAGAATCCACCTGCAAGGCAGGAGATGCTGGTTCGATCCCTGGGTCAGAAAGATCCCCTGGAAAAGGAAATGGCAACGCACTCTAGTATTATTGCCTGGAGAATCCTCTGGACAGAGAAGACTGGCTGGCTACAATCCATGGGGTCTCAAAAGAGTCAAACATGACTTAGTGAGTACACCATCACCACCATGTTTCCATAACCCTTCATTCTAGACTGTATCACATTGTGAGATTTGGCCTATTTGTCTTCTTGGTTAGATTAACAACAGAATTATTAATAATAATAGGTATTTATTGAACACTTACTGTATACTATTCCAAAGACCTAACATTTAGGTCATTTAATAACAGCAACCCTATAAGATGGGGACTATTGTTATTCCTAGTTTACAGACACAGAAACTAAAATACCAAGTTGAATCAACGTGCCCAAGGTCAACTAGCTACAAGGAGACAGGTCTGGGATTTGAACCCCCCAGCTCATGTTCTTAACCACTAGGTTACAAGGTAAAGATTGCGTCTTATCAGTCTCTGCTTTCCTTGCACCCAGCCCAGGGTCTAGCCCTCAGTGTACACCGAGTAAATAATCATTAAATGAATGATGGGAAAAATACATCATCTCTATTTGTGCACTGCTGCACCCAGTTCCAGGTCTGGTGCCTGGACAAATGGAAGATGCCATGTGTTGATTTGATTGACTAAATAATTTCATTTCTAGCTGTGATGCCCTGTGATGGTGGAGTAGGAACACAGAAATAAAATCCACCTCCCAGATAAGAGCTGCTACAGCTTTTGATTCTGAAGACTCTATTCTTTTCTGTGGCCATCACTTCCAGCACCTTTTTTTTCAATGCTGCACAGTTTGCAGAGCCTTAGTTCCTTGAAAGGGAAGTCACTCAGTCGTGTCTGACTCTTCATGACCCCGTGGACTGCAGCCTACCAGGCTCCTCCATCCATGGGATTTTCCAGGCAAGAGTCCTTGACCAGGGATTAAATCTGGGCCGTTATGGCTCAGACAGTAAAGAATCCACCTGCAATTCAGCAGACCTTGGTTTGATCCCTGGGTCGGGAAGATCCCCTGGAGAAGGGAATGGCTACCCACTCCAGTATTCTGGCCTAGAGAATTCCATGGACAGAGGAGCCTGCTGGGCTACAGTCCATGGGGTTGCAGAGAGTTGGACACGGCTGAGTGACTGACACAAATAGCAGTGAAAGCGCCAACTCCTAACCACTGAACCAACAGGGAATTCAGCAATGATTTCTAAAAGTCTTGTTGTTGTTCAGTCTCTCAGTTGTGTCTGACTCTTTGTGACCCCATGGACTGCAGCACGCCAGGTTTCCCTGTCCTTCACCAACTCCCGGAGCTTGCTCAAACTCATGTCCATTGAGTCGGTGATGCCCTACAACCATCTCGTCCTCTGTCGTCCCCTTCTCCTCCTGCCCTCAATCTCCCCAGCATCAGGGTCTTTTCTAATTACAGAACCCAACCCCACCAAGTTCTTGGACTTACCCCTTCATACACTGGGGAGTCTTGTGAGCAGGTCCAGGAAGAACTGAGTACGTAGTCTGTGAAGTTCACGCTCAAGTTCCTTTCCAAGCCAGACCCAGAGGCCTGACCTCGAAGCAAGCCAATGTTCATAAAGGACAGACTTAGCATTCTCAAGCCACTACTTCAATAAATCAATAATAATAGTGAGTTGAAAGAATAAGCACTCTAGGCCAGTACGTATGGACCTGTGGACCAGCCAGGCAGCTTCAGCTCCAAACCTTCTAGGTGTCACGTGTGACAGGGAAGGATGCGGTGTGGATACAGAGGGAAAAGGGGGCCCATTCAGCCCTCTTGGTGTTGCCTTTTCTGGTTTTGCTAGAGGCGCTGCTCTCAACCAGACCCATGTAACAGCCCACTTCTCCTAAGCTGGTTTTATCAACCATGGGGGCCCCAGGAGCACCTTCTTACCTGCCAGGTGCATTGCTAAAGGGGGCGCAGAGAGAGGAAAGAGGAGGCCCAGAGGAAAAAGGATACTGGGGTGTGCAATTTGGGATTATATGAAATAAAACAACAGAGACCATAAAGTTAAATGAAACAATAGGCCCAGCCCAGGACTGCACCAGATGAAATACTCGGCAGGTGTGAGTTCCCCTTCCTTCAGCTAATTACAGGGACAAGACGTTAGCCCTTGCAGTGCCTGTTCCCAGCACATGCCTGATACACTGCTAAAGCATATGATTCTCAGTGTCACATTCTCAGATTCTGCATTTAGCGGCCCAGTCAAGGCTGATATTCGGCCAAATGCTCCCATGAGACTGTACTGATAGTTTATAACAAACATCCATCCCAAGTGGACCACACCTTTACTTTCTAATAATGACATATTTTGAATATGACATCCAGCTCCACATATTCATTTATTTAATATGCATGCATGCATGCCAGTGTATGCCAGAAGCTGATCACACACCAGTGAAACCCTGGACCCAAAGAAGAAACTGAAAATGCCCCCTCTCTTTAGGAAGCTTACATTCCAATGGGAGAGACCAGTACAGTAGCACAATATGTATATGGTGATAAATGCCAAGCAGAAGACGGAGGAAAGGCAGCAAGTACAGGAGGACAATTTTTGAACTTTTTTTTCAATATTTATTTATTTAGCTGTTCCTGGTCTTAATTGTGGCAAGTGGGATCCTTTGTTGTGACATGTGGTATCTAGCTCCCTGCCCAGGGATCAAACCCTAGCCCCCTGCATTGGGAGAATGGAGTCTTAGCTACTAGACCACCCAAGGGAAGTCCTAAGAACATGGGTTTTGAAGTCAGACAGAACTGATAGCGCATCTTAGCTTCACTGCTTTCTTGAATATATTTAAAGTCCCCTTTGCCTTGGTCTTCTTTGTTGTAGCATGGAGCTAATAGTTATCCCTACTGCATGGGGCTTTGCAAATGGTTTTGTGAAGCTGGGCCTTTCATCATTTACCATAATCGTTGCACAAAGTGATACCCAACATATGATTTTTTAACCAATTCTTCCAACACCATCTGACCTATCTCATTGCTTCCTCTTTAAGAAGGCTAAGATCTGCATGGCGGGATCCCCCATCTACCCTCAAAAGTTCATTTTTAAATCCGAATACCGTGGTAAGACAGGAGTCCTAACTAGGATTTGAGTCACATCTCAGTCAATGACAGGTTCTCTGACTCAAAGCAAGTCCCCTCTGTCCTCTGGGTCTCACCACATGACTTAAGGCAACTGCCTTTCTGAAAGGCCTGTGACAGACAGAATAATGGTCCCCCCCAAGATCCCCACATCTTGATCTCTGAGGCCTGTGAATGTGCTACCCAGTGTGGCAAAAAGGACTTTGCAGAGGTGATTAGTTTCAAGATCTTGAGATAGGGAGTTTACTGGATCATCTCAGTGAGTCCAATGTAATTACAGGCGTCCTTAAAAGAGTCAGAGATGCTGTGATGAAGCAGGGTGTCAGAATGATGTTACATACATTCGAAGATGCTACATTGTTGGCTTTGAAAACAGATGGCAGGGCCATGAGCTTCTGTGAGCTGGAAAAGGCGAGGAAACAGAGGCTCCTCCAGAAGGGACACAGTCCTGCTGATACCTTGATTGCAACCCAGGGAAATCAATTTCACACTCCAATTTCCAGCACCGTGAAAGAAGACACCGGTGTTGTTTTCAGGCACTACATTTGCCGTCATTCGTTAGAGCAGCCATGGGGAAGCAATATAAGGCCCCTCTGTGCATGTTCTCTAAAAGTGTCCCTGCCTGCCTGCTTTCCCATCCCTAACTCTCCACCGCTAACATCTAAGATACGTGACCTGGCAGGTCAGCAGGTAGTTGAAGCTCTCACAGAGGGAAGAAATATAAACACCGAGCTTTATTACCCAGAAGCCAAGGGTCACTGAACCTCCATCAGACCAGAGCCAGATGGCGCAGAAACTGAACCAGGAGCTTCAGAATCACCACTCCCCAGAGCGCCAGAGCCCGGACAGGGCCAAGGAATTTATGATCTTTCCAACAAACACGTATTATGCATTCCACCCTTACTCAGAACCAAAAGATTTTGCCCCGACCAGATCCATCCTGGTAAAAGACGGGACCATCCACAGGAATGTAGCAGAGCATGGCTCTTTTGCCTCCAACGTGAAAAGTACTAAAGGAGGGGAAAAAAAGACATCCTTCTTTCACCATCCCTGACAGAGTCTCGCTCACCCTCTATAATTACCCAGTGTTGTTGGTGGTTTCGTGTGGTTTTCTTTTTTCTCCATAAACAATGTCATTTGCCTTTGCTTTTGAGAATGCTCCTTGGAGAAAATGGAAAAAAAAAAAAAAGTTGTTTTTTGGGATCCCTCCTGGTGGTTTAAAACTGCCAGGTGCCAGATCAGATCTTTCTGAGGATAAGTTCCATAAATATTCTGCCACGGGGAGAGCTCCCTCCTGGCAGTAGGAGCTGTGTTTTCAGCAGACAGGCGGGTCGCCAGGGGCACACCTGCTAACAGGAGCCCTCCTTATACTTAGCCAGAGCTGAGGATGATGGAGAGAGAGGGACCGGGCAGGGTAGGTGGACAGGACAGAAATGAGGGCTGGGGGCGGGGGCTGGGCTGGGGGCATCCTGGCCTTAATAGGAAACAGTCTCACAAGGAAGCCCTCGAGTCAGCCAGGCACTTTTTAAAAGACAGTTTTCCTGTGCTGGGTCTTCATTGCTTTGCGGACCTCTTCTCTAGCTGTGGCAAGCAGGGGGGTCTACTCGCCAGGGGCAGTGTGCAGGCTTCTCGCTGCAGTGGTTTCTCTTGTTGCGGAGCGTGGGCTCTAGGGCATGCGTCTTCATTAGCTGGGGCTCCCAGGCTCAGCAGCTGTGGCGTGTGGGCTAAGTTGCCCTGTACCACGTAGGATCTTCCTGGACCAGGGATCGAACTAGGGCACTGCATGGTGTATTCTTAACCACTGGATTGCCAGGGAAGCCCCAGCCAGACACTTTTTAAGACCATGTGCTAAAACACTACTGACTGAGAAATAGTGATGATAAAGAAAAAAGAAAGTCTTGTATAAGGAGAAGAGAGGGTGTGCTGGTGGAAGTGGGTGGAGAAGGACAAGGAGTGGGAAAGAGAAACCATCACGGGAGGAAGGGAGGATGGGAAGAAGGGAAGAGAGAAAACCACAAATACTGGGATATATGCACTATTTTTCAGGTTTGGACCTTAGTGGTGGCAGTGGGGAGCAGGAAGTGTTCTCGAGAAATGTTTAGAAAGATGTATCAGGGAGATCTGGTGACTGGATGAGAGAGTGGGGAAGTATAAGATTCATGTTTCTGACATGAGAAACCAGGGAGCTGAAGAAAACTTTACTCTGTTACGGCTCACTGGAGGAGGAGAGAGTTTCAAAGGAGTAGATCATTTGGGGCACAATGAATTCAGTAAGCTTGAACCTTTCATGGATCTTGGCTGCAGTCTCTCCCCTGGGTTGAAGTGACAGTTGGTGGCTCACTGGTGCATCTGAAAGGCTAGAGACCCAGTCACTGGAAACATTCAGACAAGAGGGAAGCAACGTTCATGTGAAAACGGCACATTACGGATGCTGCCAGGGGCACTGTCACCTGTGGATGCTTGCTAACTCAACCCTGGATGATCAGTTTCTTCAGCAAAAGTGTAAATGACCTCTGATGATCTCTGCACCTCAAAGATTCCAAGCTCTGGACTGAGAGTTTGTGAATGGCCGAGAACTAGAAAAGAGAACAGCTTGTCTCATCTCCCCAAATAGAAACTGGGATCCAAAGACAGTCTGCTGCGAGGTCTTTAAACACCAAGCGTGCCCTTATCCAGAGCTGGCTCAGAACTCAGGAGAGAGTTCAAGGTTGGAGATGAAACTCTGGTGTCCTCAGCCTATGGAGGTGGTATGTTAAGCCCAGGAACAGAGGGCATCACCCAGGAAGAGAGAGCCAGGAGAGAGGATTGCCCATGGTCAAGCCCTTAGGTCTGATTGAGATAGCACCTATCCCAAAAGGGAGTAGCCAAGGAAGTGAGAAGAAAACCAGAAGTGTGAGGCAACGTGGACAGCAAGGGAGGGAGCAGGCACGTCTAGTGAACACAGATCCAGGGAAATGAGAATGGGAAGATCTCAGAAACCACTGGTGACTTCCACAGGAACCGTGTGACCACACAGAGGGGAATTCAGATCGCTGGACTGAGAGAAGGTAGGGAGACAAGCACAGGTGAATTCAGATCGCTGGACTGAGAGAAGGTAGGGAGACAAGCACAGGTGACTCCGAGAAGGTGGCCTGTGGGCAGAGGCAAGAGGTAGGATAAGCACTGGAGGTTTTCTTTTCTGTTCTTTTCTTTCTGAATAGGAGAGAGAGGAATGTGTTCAAGACTTGCCTGGGCAGACCCAAGGAGGAAGAGGCTGAAGATAAAAGAGAGGAAGGGGAAGGATGGAGACGGTCTCCTTCCAGGTGGCTGGGGTCAGTCATTCAGCAGATATCACCAAACACGCAGCTGCATGCCCAGACATGATAGCATGGTCCAGAACACAGCTTCTAGAATGTTCAGCCCCTGATTCTTCCCCTGACTGACTAGCTAAATGACCTCGGCCAAGTCATGGAACCTCTCTGAGCCTCAATTTCCTTGGCAGTAACATGAGGCTAATAGTTTAACAGGCTTCACACACTTGTGAGCAGGGAGTTAAAGCATGAAAACAATAACCACAGCAAACATTTAGTAAGCACTTATTGTGTGTTGGTATTTAGTTGTTTCAGACAGGTGAGCAAATCCAGTCCCTCTATCCACCTCAAGTAGAGACAGTGATTTTTAAATACATTTTCTTCTGGGATTTTTTTCCTCTGCATCCATGAGTCTCTGCAATGTAGACCTGAATGTATATATTCAACAAATCTTTACCAAGTGCCTACCTATACTAAGTACTAGTCATATAGGTGCTAAGCGCTTTCATCCTCATAGTATATGTGCTAAGTACTTTCCTACTCACACATACTCTATGAGGCAGGTACTATTATAATCGCCCCCATTTTACAGGTGAGGAACCAAGGCAATGAGGAGTTAAGGAACTTGCCCTGAGTCACACACCCAGACAGCCGAGGTCCAGAGCCTGTGTTCCTAGCCCCTAGGCTATCCTGCCTCCACCAGCTCCAAGAAATTCAAGGGTAATAACAGGAAGTGAAGCAAGAGGTCCACAGCCAATGGATGTAGGAACAGGCTGGGAGATGGGAAGCTTGGTAAGAGGCTTCGGAACAAGGCAACCTGCCCAGAGTTCATGCTTTTGCAGCTGGCTTTTTAGTGAGTCTGGCAGAATTAGAGACCAATAGAGATGCATAACGGAGAAGGCAATGGCAACCCACTCCAGTACTCCTGCCTGAAAAATCCCATGGACGGAGGAGCCTGGTGGGCTGCAGTCCATGGGGTCACGGAGAGTCAGACATGGCTGAGCGACTTCACTTTCACTTTCCACTTTCATGCATTGGAGAAGGAAATGGCAACCCACTCCAGTGTTCTTGCCTGGAGAATCCCAGGGACGGGGGAGGCTGGTGGGCTGCCATCTATGGGGTCACAGAGTCGGACATGACTGACGCGACTTAGCAGCAGCAGCAGCAGCAGCAGGCATGCATAACAGGTGGAGCTAGTAGTAGGGAATCCACCCGCCAGTGCAGAAGACATGAGCGATGCGGGTTTGATCCTCTGGAGAAGGAAAGGGCAACCCACTCCAGTATTCTTCCCAGGAGAATCCCATGAACAGAGGAGCTTGGCAGGCTACAATCCAAAGGATCACAAAGAGTCAGACATGACTGTAGCAACTTAGCACACACACAGGCTCCTAATGACAAGCTCTTCCTTGGTGCTCTCTTAAGATACAACTTCATTGTCTCTGACTTCTGAGGGCACCAATCAAATGACTTCAGTGGAAAATGTCCCTGCCCCAAATCATCAGGGTCTCCCAGGCCTCTCATGGGGCTTCTAAATCCTAGCAAGCAAGGCAACTTCATGGAGCTGCTGAGCCAGAAAGGGTTTTGCCTACTGACTTCACTTTTTAACCTCTGCCAAGGGGGCACCCTGAGGCCACTGCAGGCTCTGCATCAGCCATTATTTCTGGAAAGACTTTCCATCAAGAAAAAAATAGGCTCTGGCTATTACATAATGCGGAGATGGGCAAACCACCAGTGAGTGCTGTTTGTAACTGTAAATGTTTTTTGGGGGATTAAGCTTTGGCACCAACAAGGACAGGAGCAGGGTATGATGATCCATTCCAGACTCCTTGGGGTGGTTTGACGGGGCCGCCCAACCTGAGCATGTGATCCTGAGCTGTTTTAAGCCTTTTTCCACCTGTTGCATTCCGTAGAGAGGTTTTCAGGCATGGTCAGTCGCTCAGTCATGTCCAACTCTTTAGGGCCCCATAGACACCCAGGCTCCACTGCCCATGGAATTTTCCAGGTAAGAATACTGGAGTGAGTTGCCACTTCCTTCTCCAGGGGATCTTCCCGACTGAGGGATCAAACCCTTGTCTCTTGGGTCTCCTGCACTGGCAGGTGGATTCTTTACTGGGAAGCCCCATAGAGAGGTTTTGAATCCCCCACAAAAGAAACTTCTCAGCTGTGCACACCACCACCCCATTTTTA
Organism: Redunca redunca; assembly: GCA_006410935.1. Classification (NCBI taxonomy): domain Eukaryota; kingdom Metazoa; phylum Chordata; class Mammalia; order Artiodactyla; family Bovidae; genus Redunca; species Redunca redunca. Next base: position 47,487 of record SJYQ01011154.1, on the reverse strand, counting down.
CCCCTCCCCCACTCCCCTTCCCCCATTTCTGGTTTCTTACTTACATAAGCCAACTTGGAGTTCGTGGCTAGTTCATCCCATTCTCTCCTAATAGAACCGCAGAACCTTAAAGCTGAACATCAGGGAAAATGGGGCCAAGCTTATTGTGCAGATCACTGCTACTTCCAAGCAGAGTCTGAACTAGAACCCTCCGCTCCAGGAGTTCATCTCCTCTCGGTGCTCTGCACTACACTGCCCCCTTCTGGCAGTGGAGGGAAATTGCCCTTTTGGTCTGCGTGTAGTTTTCAAGACTCGCTTTGACACCTCACAGGGCAGAATTTCTCTGCAGAGTGACTCCAGGGTTTGGGGTTCTAGGTGGTGTTTCTCTTTACAAATCGCACTCACTTTTTCTAGCACCACTTCTGACCTCCTGGAGCTAGTTCCTCCCTGAGAGGGACAGGAGAAAAGTAGACATCCGTGGAAAGAGGTAAGGAAGGTGAAGCTAGAGCTGGGCCTAGTTCTTGGCCAGCAGAGCCCTTGTTCTTGGCAGGAGAAACCATACTGCATGACAAGAGAACCCAAAGATCTCCAACATGAGGTTTCAGGCCTTAAAAGAGATTTACAAAGAGCCCAAAGTTCCCATTTCTCAGGGTGACAGTTTCCATTACTTCATCTCATACACA
>SJYQ01011154.1:0-46737 GCA_006410935.1 Redunca redunca | reverse complement strand
TTTTTTTTTTTTTTTTTTTTTTTTTACCACTGAGCCACTGGGGAAGCCTGGGCTACAGCGCGTTGGGTCTCAAAGAGCTGAACAATGACAACAAAAGCGCCGTCACAGTGGGCAACTACACCCGATTAATGACAGGCATTTCAACACTATCAGGTATTTACACATAGACAGGCTGAGGTTTCCCCACAGCCCATTGCCCAACAGGTATTGCTCCCGGCTGCTCAGGACCAATATGCTGAGCACCAGCCAAGGGGCCACTCCCCTTCCTGCCAGAATGCAGTTCCTGCTTGCAGGGCCTCAGCTTTGCTTGTCTCTGGACATTTCAGAAATTTGCTTAGGCCTAGGGTGGAGCCCAAACAAATAGAAAGAAGAGAAGAAACTAGCTCTGTCTCATTAACAATTAGTTTCTGAATCTGGGGAGCAAGTTCCTCTCCCTGAGTCTCAGGACCCCTGCCCTTGGTCTGTAAAATAAGGGAGATTGGGAATATTTTTTAGCCTGAGCTCTCCAAGGCCTGCTATGTGGCTATTTAGCTTGACTATCATGAAAAGTAATTAATTATCTTTAAATATAACTCCTCATGAAATATACAGAGATGATCGTTTGTTTTCCTTTCTCACACTCTCACATCATTCTGATAGTCAGAATGGCTATCATCAAAAAGACAAGAAACAAGTGGAAGAAATGTGGAGAAAAGGGAGCCCTCCCACTGTGGGTGGGAATATAAAGTGGTACAGCCTCCGTGAAAAATAGTATTGAGGTTCCTCAAAAAATAAAATAAAAAATAGAGCTACCAGGTGATCCAGCAGCTCCACTTCTTGGTATTTACCCAAGGAAAACAAAAACACTAAGTTGAAAAGATATGTGCACGCATATGTTTATTGCAGCATTATTTTCAGTGGCCAAGAAATGGAAGCAACCTGTCTACAATAGATGAATGGGTAAAGAAGATGTGGCATGTATACACAATGAAATATTGCTCAACCATAAAAAAGGAATGAAATCTTGCCACTAGAGGCAAGACAAGTGTGGACGGACCTGGAGGCCATTATGCTAAGTGAAATAAGTCAGACAGAGAAAGACAAATTCCCTACGATCTCACTTTGTTGTGGAATCTAGTAAGCAAAACAAAGTAAAAGAGAGTCATAAATGCAGAGAACCAACTGGTGGTTACCAGAGTGACAGGGATGGAGGGAAGAGATGAAATAGGTAAACGGGAACAGGAGGTACAAGCTTTCAATTATTAAATAAGTAAGTCATGGGAATGTAATGCACAACACTGTGTGTGTGCGCACGCTCAGTTGTGTCCCACTCTTCGAGACCCCATGGACTGTAATCCACCAGGCTCCCCTGTCCATGGGATTTTCCAAGCAAGAATATTGGAGAGGGCTGCCATTCCCTACTCCAGGGAATCTTCCTGACCCAGGGACTGAACCCACGTCTCTTGCATCTCCTGCATTGGCAGGCAAGTTCTTTACCACTAATGCCACCTGGGAAGCCCATATAGCATACGGAATATAATCAATAAAATTGTAACAGCTTTGGACAGTGACAGATGGTTATTAGGCTTCTTGTGGTAATCATTTCATAATGTATAAAAATATCAAATCACTGTGTTGTAACACCCGAAACTAATACAGTGTTTTCTGTTAGTTATAATTCAATTTTTTTAAAGTATGAATGTTACCTTTGGTGTTTCTTTCTTTTTAAAAAATTTTCATTGCAGAACATTTCTAACATACAAAAAATTATCAAGAATATTGAGAGACTGAGAGCTTCCTGTGGGCCAAGTGGTTAGCAAAGAGTCAGACACAACTGAGATGACTTGGCACGCATGCACGCATGGGAAATATATGTGATAGTAAAATATTCATTGTAGTATCTCAGTAGTAAATGTATGAGTGTTCACTGGACAATTCTTTCCATTTTTTTGTTTAAATTTTCATAATAAATTGTTAAGAGAAGCAAAAAGATATTAAGAACAATATAATGAATGCCCAGGTAATCCCCACTTAACCTAAGAAACCAATCTGAACTTGGATAGTCAGTATCCTAGCTACTTTTTGATTCTTGTGCTATAATATACAGCATTATTTTGTATGCTTTCTTAATTTTATATACAAGTTCTTATACTATGTATTTTCTTTTCTTTTTTTTTCCCACTCAGCATTTAGTTAAGAGATCCATTCACATTGATACACAGGTTCTGATTTATTCATTTTTATTATTGTTTTGGAGTACCTTGATTGAACATGGGATAAAGTTGTCATTGATTAGGTTACCAGACTTTTTAGGTATTTACAGTCTTTTACTTATTTGCTTGTTTTGCTTATTTAACTTATATGCAGAGTACATCATGAGAAATGCTGGGCTGGATGAAGCACAAGCTGAAGTCAAGATTGCTAGGGAAAATATCAATAACCTCAGATATGCAGATGGCACCACCCTTATGCCAGAAAGTGAAGAACTAAAGAGCCTCTTGATGAAAGTGAAAGAGGAGAGTGAAAAGGTTGGCTTAAAACTCAACATTCAGAAAGCTAAGATCATGGCATCCAGTCCCATCAGTTCATGGCAAATAGATGCGGAAACAATGGAAACAGTGTGAGACTTTATTTTCTTGGGTTCCAAAATCACTGCAGATTGTGACTGCAGCCGTGAAATTAAAAGACGCTTGCTCCTTGGAAGAAAAGCTATGACCAACCTAGACAGCATATTAAAATCAGAGACATTATTTTGCCAGCAAAGTTCCATATAGTTAAAGCTATGGTTTTTCCAGTAGTCATGTATGGATGTGAGAGTTGGACTATAAAGAAAACTGAGTGCCAAAGAATTGATGCTTTTGAGCTGTGGCGTTGAAGAAGACTCTTGAGAGTCCCTTGGACTGCCAGGAGATCCAACCAGTCCATCCTAAAGGAAATCAGTCCAGAATATTCACTGGAAGGATTGATGCTAAAGCTGAAACTCCAATTCTTTGGCCACCTAATGCTAAGAACAGACTCGCTGGAAAAGACCCTGATGCTGGGCAAGACTGAAGACAGGAGGAGAAGGGGACGACAGAGGATGAGATGATTGGATGGCATCACCAACTTGATGGACATGAGTTTGAGTAAGCTCCGGGAGTTGGTGATGGACATGGAAGCTTGGTGCTCTGCAGTCCATGGGGTGGCAAAGAGTCAGACACGACTGAGCGACTGAACTGACAGTCTTTTACAGGGTTTCCCTTCCTAGTGGTAAAGAATCCACCTACCAAAGAAGGAGAAGTAGGTTCAATCCCTGGGTCAGGAAGATCCCCTGGAGAAGCAAATGGCAACTCACTCCAATATTCTTACCAGGGAAACCCCATGGACAGAGGAGCCTGGCACAGTCAATCCATGGAGGTTGCAAACGTGTCAGTCATGACTTAGTGACTATACAGCAGCAATCTTTTTAGTTATAAGCAGTACTACTGTGCTCATCATTTGCATGGCTCCATGTCACTTTGTGTCCGTGTGAAAGCTGGCATGTTGTCATTGCTTAGTCACTAACTTGTGCAGACTCTTTGTGACCCCATGGACTATAGCCCACCAGGCTCCTCTACCATGGGAGTCTTCAGTCAAGAATACTGGAATGGGTTACCATTTCCTTCTCCAGGGGTCATCCTGACCTAGGGACTGAACACAAGTCTCCTGCACCGGAGGCAGATACTTTACCACTGGCCACCGGGGAAGCCAAAAGTTGGCATAGTGGTATACGAGTCCATGTAGCAAAGAACGTGGCTTCTGGAGCTTTGGGGCGCAGCTGGCTCCAGGTTCTCATTCTATGTCATCAGGAGCCAGTTACTGCCATCCCTTCGATTTGCTTTCCTCTAGGACAGCTTCATTCTCAGTGATCCCTCCACATAAGATGGCCCCTAGCAGCTGTGGGCTTCTATCCAGCCAGTGGACAAAGGGCACCCCTTTCTAGAAAGTCCCAGCAGCGATGGGTGAGATTGGGACATGTGTTTGTCAACTACAAATTGACACTTGCCAAGAGCATTTGCCAGCGACTGAACAACAAGGGCCTTTGCCATCGGCCTCTGTGGAGGGTGAACCCTGTGCTGCTGCAGCTGCCAACCTTCAGCACCCTCTGAGGGGAACTCAGGGTGGGGAGCGAGGCACTCTGTGCTCCAGGGAAACTGGTAGAGCAGGTCTTCAGATAGATATTTTCAGGAATTGATTTCATGATCCCAATCCTTTCATCTCTCCATATCTAGAAAATCACCAAATCCCTTCATGGTGACATCAGTTCCTCATGACTAGAAGAAAATCGTTTATAAAACAAGCACTTGATTGCATTAAGCTCCCCCTTCACCAAAATCTTATATATTGGCCCTCCCCGACTGCCTCTTTGGAGCAGTCTCTCGGAGCTATCCATCTGAGGTGCTGTCTCTGGGCTGCAGTCCTCATTTTGCCCCAGATAAAATTTAACTCTCATGTTCTGTAGGACTCCCCTGGTGGCTCAGATGGTAAAGAATCTGCCTGCAATGCAGGAGACCCCAGATTGATTCCTGGGTCAGGAAGATCTTTATGGATCTTTTTAGTGTAGTCCTTGGGGGTCTACACTAGTAGTATTTCTTTGTGTATCTTTTCAGTTGGCTTGTTCATCTCGAATAAATCAAACCAGGAGAATGGGATTTCTCACTGGCCAACCCTGGGTCATGTTTCTATCATGGTCGGTCTCATCAAATGGCAGTGGACTGGGAATGGGAAGGGGTGATTCTGTGAATGAAAACAAGAGCTGTTGCCAAACACAGGAGGACTGATGCTGGGCGGCAACAACAGAGGTCCAGGGCCTCTGAATGATTCACTTTAAAATGTTTAACTTTGTTATGTGAGTGAGTGGTTACCTTTGGTCCCTCCTGCGTAACCCTTTACCATTGCATGCCGTACTACATGTGATCCTACATACATGTGTGGGAATCTCTCAAGGAAAGGAGACCTCAGCCTTCATCTTGTCTCCCAGAGTGAATACAGTTCTGCCCTGTTCATAATAAACGGCGGCCTGCGGGATCCAGGCTTGACCAGGTGCAGCCTGCGGAGGAGGACAGGCAGTCAAAGCCCCTGCCTCTGTGGTTTTCACCTCCTCCCCTCTGGACCCAGCCCGAGAGGGGAGTGGTTTCTACCACTCTTCACACTTCTTTGTCCTCTCAGAGTTGTTAACTAGCAAGATGGAGACCCTAAAATTTTTTGTCCAGTTCAAAAAACCTTATGAATGCAACAGCTGCTGTTTATTGAACACCTACTATGTGCATTTTTTTTAAGTATGTGACAGGGGCAAGATTTAGCAAATAAGAGTGTCTTCAGCCTTCTGTAAATATACTAAGAACAATTGTATGTTTTAATAAATTTTATACTGTGTGAATTATATCGCAATGAAGTTGTTTTTTTTTTAAGGAATTCCAGGTCTTATGTGGTGTGATTCAATCTATATAAAAGTCAAGAATGGACTAAAGTAATCTATGGTGATGGTAGTCAGCAGAGTGGTTACCTTGGGAACTGATGACTATGGGGCATAGAAGCTTGTGAGGTGCTGGAAACGTCTATCTCGATCTGGTGGTTAGCACGTGATGTGTCATGTGTAGAAAGTCAATCAGCTGTGTACTTCTGATGTGTATGCCTTAAAGCTCACATGTTATACTTCAATAAAAAGTAAACTCAAGAAGTACTGGGTATTTTTCGGTGAAGAAATCAGTTCTAGAGTAACTCGGAGCACAGGATTTTTCCTCTGTTTATTTTTGTTTTTTCCATTTTTTTAATTGAGATGAAATTCACATAACAAAGTTAAACATTTTAAAGTGAATCATTCAGTGGAGCTTAGTATGACCACAGTGTTGTGTAACAACCACCACTATTATGGTATCATTTTCATCACCCCAAAAGAAACCTGGTGCCTGCTAAGCAGATGCTCTCCACTACTCCTTCCCCCTCCCTCTGCCCCCACAACCATCAGCTCGCCTTCAGTAGCTGTAGATTTATTCTGGATATTTCATATACGTGGAATCATACAATACGTGACCTGTTGTGTCTGTAAGAGCACAGGTTTTTAACTGGGATATTCTTCTGAAGCCAAAGGGGAGACACTGAAGGATTAAGTGGGGGAAAGGACACAGGCTGACTTTTGAGAAGTTCTCTTTCTCAAAGCTTTTGAGAAACATCACACCAGTTACCCACTGGGGATTCCCTGAATGGGAACCAGGCTGGGGACAAAGAGGCCAACTGGGAGCTTCATATCCCTCAAGATACGGACTGCAGTTTGTACAGTTAGCTCTGTTTCTTTCCACGTTTACTGCCTCCCCAGAGCTGGACTGTAAACCTCATGAAGGCAGGAACCACATGTCTTGTTCCTTGTCATCTCTTTGTTCCACAAAGAGCGGTGCTCTCCAAGTAGTGAGTGAATATAGTGAGTGCATGGATGGTTTCTGTATTAATAGGCAGAGGGTGCAGTCAGGGGTTGCTGCTGGAATTCAGGGACCATCCAGTGATGGAGTAAAGGCTGGGGGATGTGGGATGGAGTGGCTGTGTCTAGGTGTCTATCCAAGATGATGTGGAAGGACAGGAAAAGGGAGAGTTGGGAAGACAGGAGGGACTCTTGAGCTTCTAGTTCAAGCAACGAGGGAGCAGTGGTTACACTGATTCCAGGGAAAAACAATGACTTTAGTTTTGAACTCTGTGAGATGGCAGGGGGTGGGGGTGGGGATGCAGTGTGTCCCGAAGTTACTGGATATTTAGATCCATAGCTCAGAATCACGCTTTGAAGAAAACATTTTCTTGTTGTTCAGTCATGTCTGACTCTTTGTGACCCCATGAACTGCAGCCTGCCAGGCTTCCCTGTCCTTCATGATCTCCCAGAGTTTGCTTAAATGCATGTCCATTGAGTTGGTGACACCATCCAACCATCTCATCCTCTTGATGTCCCTTCTCCTCCTGACCTCAATCGTTCCCGGCATCAGGGTCTTTTCCAGGGCCTTTTCCACAGGCTCTTGTGGAAAACATAGGGTGATTTCTAAATATTTAACCACTGTCAAAGCATGGGTGCACAGTCATCAGAATTAATGCTGGCCATGAGGCTGAAGCACTGTCGTAGAGGTTTCAGTACATCTACATTTTAGCCAGTTGCCAGACTGTAAGCAGGTTAGTGGTCCCAAAAGAAGGCACTCGGGGCTGCGGGTGTTTACCAAACAGCACAGAAGTATTTCAATCTTTCACCCTCTGGTGTGGCTGCACATGAATGAGCCCTGGAGTTCTTGCTATAGCCAGATGCTGTGTTAACCTAAACCCTCTCCACCCATGGCCCCCTGCAACCCTCACAGTCATCCTGTTAGGTATCATCCTCACCCTCACCATCATCACAATGTGAAGTGCCATGCGACATGGTAGCACTTTCCTTACCAGCAAGCTGCCAGTCTTGCCTGGGGAATTTCACTGCAGTCGATTATCCTGGTGCTGGGTCATCCAGGTTTTTTTTGTTTGTTTTTTAGTATTTATTCTTATTTATTTGGCTGCATCGGGTCTTAACTGCAGCATGCAAGATCTTTGATCTTTGTTATGGCATTCGGGATCTTTTTAGTTGTGGCACATGGAATCTAGTTCCCTGACCAGGGATCAAACCCAGGCACCCTGCACTGGGAGTATGGAGTCTTAGCCACCTGACCACCAGGGAAGTCCCTGAATAAGCCACAGTTTAATCAAGGCCTTCAGTAACTTTTGCCTATCCCCTGTTCAAAGGGTGGGGCAGCCTCGTGTTTCCTGGGTGTTCCCATTATTCACGGACACATTCCAAATGATTTCCCGCAGGCTTCTGGGAGTCTGTTCTAACCACCCTAGCCCAACTCTCGCAGAACTTGCCACTCTCTCTTCTGTACCCCATTAGACCTGGCTACAGCACCTGTGAGTCCTTACGCCATCTACCAGCTTTCAGGATTGTCATTCCCATTCCACTCAGCTATAGGTCCTTGAAAGACAAGGATCTTTTCAGGTGCATCTTGCATTCACTGATATTTGGCAAAATGTTTGGCTATGGGCTCAACAAATGTCCATTGAATGAATAAATGAGCAGATACGTGAAGAAGACTGAATTGTGATCATTATTTGGGGTAAGATCTCATAATGCATTCCTTTTATCTTTACCACTTGAATTTATATCTAATTACTTCTCTGACCCTAGTAGATGTTTTCAACTATGAATATTAAATGAGATTAAACTACTCCACAGTCTGAGATTAAGGACTGCAGAAATGAAGGTAAAAGAGCAAGAATATGCCTGATGCAACCAACCGACCTGAGGAGGAATCAGAATTTAATTTGCTCCAAACGTGGGGGTTTATCCTGCTCAGCACCCTCCCCCAAAGAGGGCAAAATGAGTTGTTAAAACATACATATCAACTCTTTGACTTTTAAAATAAAAATAGATACGATAGCTAACACTAATAAAGGGCCCAGTTTGACGCACAAACTGCTTTGGGAAAAATAAGAGTCGTGAAGGCTTAGGGATGCTGACCCCAGGGTGCAGAATGACTGACAGAGAAGTTCAGAGATGAGAGGCCCTCCAGTCAGAGTGGAAGCTTGAAGCTCCATCTGCACTCAGGTCTTGGTCTCCCCCGTGCCCTCTCCCTCTGGGAGAGAAAAGAGCTAATGCAGTCTCTGAACCAACAGACAGCAGGTGTTGCACAGGCCAATGCAGCCTGCCCTTGTGCTGGTGGAAGGTGGAGGATGCTGTTACAGTTAAGAGCAGGGACTGGGTTCAAACCTCAGCCCTGCCCTTTCCTAGCTAATGACTGTACATTGTGCTTGTTTACAAGCCTGTTGTTCCTCTATAAAACTGGGAATGATACTGCCTACCTCCAGGGAATATTAGAAGGAATTAACAGAGGCCTATGAAGTGCTAAGCACCATGCCTGGCAGACAGGTACTCAATTCAATAAAATAGTATCCTTTGTTATAGAGTGGTAGGTGTATGCCAACCTGAGAAGTCAACATTCCTAGGTTTGCACAGGGGCCAAAGGTCACACAGATGAATCAACACACTGGTTCTCAAACCTGGCTGCACATTAGAATCAGCTAGGAAGCCTTTACTGATTTTTTTTTTTAACATTTATTTTTCCTTATTTGGCTGCACCAGGCTTCCCTGGTGGCTCAGAGGTTAAAGCGTCTGCCTCCAATGCAGGATACCTGGGTTCAATCCCTGGGTCGGGAAGATCCCCTGGAGAAGGAAATGGTAACCCACTCCAGTATTCTTGCCTGGAGAATCCCATGGACGGAGAAACCTGGTAGGCTACAGTCCATGGGGTCGCAAAAGTGTTGGACACGACTGAGTGACTTCACTCACTTCAGGTCTTAACTGTGGCCTTCAAGCTCTTTTAACCGTGGCATGTGGGATCTAACTCCCTGACCAGGGATCGAAACTGGGTCCCCTGCACTGCGAGTGGATAATCTTAGCCACTGGACCACCAGGGAAGGCCCTCAGCTAGGAGGCCTTTAAAATGCTAGTGCCAGCCCTCTGTACCCACTGAATCCAAAATCTATGGAGAGGGGCTCCAGGTATTTTTTAAGGCTCCAAGAGTCTAACAGAAAGCCAGGGTTGTAACCCTCTGCTATAGTTAAGCACTAGGGTCAAGCAATGACCTATAAAGAAAACTGCTAATAGTCAAATCAGAACTAGGTGACCAGTCCTAACAGGGAGGACATCTTGATTAAAGAATTAAAAAAAAAATTTACAATTGAAAACTACCCATCTTTCTAATTCTGAATACTGCACATTAATACATCGTTAAAAGTTACCAAATTCTCAGAAAACCACCACTCTGGAAAAGTCATAACAAAGCTCAAGTGTTTATTAAGAATTAAAAATACTGTAAATAAGCCATACAGTTCATTTCACAGTAAACTAAACAAACCTTTTTTTTCTTTTTTTCTTTTTTAAAGGGCAAGACAGCCATTAAAGAACAGTACAGCTCAAAGGGGGAAGAGAAACAGCAAATGGCTACAGAAAATGCACACGTTCCTCACTGATGGATGGGGTCTGCTGACTGCAAACCTCTTCAAGAACATTGTGATAAAAGAGAGACAGTGGCCTCCATTCCCTGGGGAGGCAGTCTATGCCTTTATGAGCAGCTCTCATAATACATTTCCTGAAGGAATCCAAGGACTCTCAGGGATTCTAAACCCTTATTCTGAATGCACTATTTGAGGCCTTATCAAGAGGTGCCACAGGTCAGCCACAGGGGACTCTGCGGGGGGGTTGTGCCTTCACATTCAGAACCATCTGAATTCTTTGCATAGATACCACTGAGATCGTGAAATGGTTCAGGAATGGAAAAGACACCTTTCCCCACAGAAGGCAACCATCAAGCAGCTGATGCAACTAAAAATGGAGGGCTTGTCCCCCTCTCAATTCAGAGTTGACCTTAATGAGTTGCAACCAGTTTGAAGTGGAAGACAAGAAGTGAGTGACATCTCATGAGAACCTCGGCCACAAGTACTAAAATAAAAATAAAAATAAAATAAAATGAATTTTCCTTAAAGACAATTAGAAAGAAAAGTTCCTCCTCCCCCCACATTTTGCTTGAAATCTGCCAGCCAGGCAGGATTTTTGAGGTTAATCTGCTTCTGTTAATCCTCAACTGCAGCCACTACAGTTCTTCCCTGACACTAGGGAGAGACATCCCTTCTAGAAGGTGCCTCTGAGGCACAGAAGCCGTGCCTTCAGGAAACCCCCACCCCCAAAGCTGAAGCAGAAGACTTTTGCACAACCGGTGCAAAAGTCATAACCATCATAAATAAGTTAACCAGGCACAGAAACGTGGAAGGCCCGGGAGGTCCTGGTGGTGTGGGTAGTGGAGGGACCTGGCTGTGGGGGGAGAGGTGAGGAAGAGGCCATCAACATTTTTTTTTTGGTCATGAAAAACTGCACTGGCCATCTGTGCCCTGCACACGCAATCCATTTAGACTTTCTCGTGAATCTTTTCCACTTTCACAAACAACCTATCCAGGTCATTCCTCAGGTCCTCTAGCAAACCCTTGGCCGACTCCAAGTTGTTCTCGTTGGTCTCGATCTTCACCGAGTAAGCGACCAAACTGTCCACAGCAGTCCTGAGCATTTTCAAGTCCGACTCCACCTGGCCCACAGAGGCTCTGAGGTTGTCCAGAGAGGAGAGTCTGTCCAGCAGGTCCTGGGGGGGTGCGGCGGTGGCCTCGCGGCCCAGCAGCGTGTGGACCTGCTCCTGCACCTTCTGCAGAGCCTCCACAGCGCCGGGGAGCTCAGCCACGCGGCGCTTCAGCTCGTCCACGTCACCGGCCAGAGAGAGCTGGGCCTCACCGAGGCCGTGCACCGTGCCTGCCAGGCCCCCCTCGGCGTCGGCGGCGGGGCCCAGGCCAGCCACGCGCTCCTGCAGCTCCGCCAGGCGCCGTGCCTGCTCCTCGCTCTGCATGCGCAGAGCCTCCAGGCTCTCGCCTTGGCGCGCCCAGGCTGCCCGCGCCGCCTGCACCCCATCTTCCACACTCTGCAACCGCGAGTCCAAGCCTTGGCTCTCCTTTTGGAGTGTTTCAAAGGCCTCGGAGGGTCTGAAGGCCCCGTCTTCTTCTGGCCGGAGGGCTGTGGCCTTGAGCTGGCCAAGCTCCTCCTCGAGTCTCCTCATCTCCTCGGGAAGGCGGGCGGCAGACTCCTCAGCCCGGAGGATCTTCTCCGTGAGCGCCTGAAGGGTGTGATGTTCCGAATCAGCCGCCTCCTTGAATCTCTGCTGCTCCTGTTTGAGGCTCACCAGTTCTTTGACCTCCGTGTAGACATCCGACTCCATGGTCTGGATGGTGCTTCTCAGGGCCTCCATGTCCTTCTCTTTGGACTTCACCGAGGTTTGTATTTCCTTAACCACTTCCTTCAAGGCTTTCAGATCCTGCTTGTATCCCTCCGAGTCTTCCAGAGAGGCGACCTTGGCCTTCACGTCGTTGATTTCCTTCTGGCTCCTCTTTTGGACATCCGTGAAGATGGCGATGTTGTCATTGATGGACTTGGTGAGCTCTGTCAGCCTTTCCTCCACTGTGTTCTCCAGGGAGGTAAAGTCCCGCTCCCTGGCATCCTTGACCACGTGGATCCCATCAGAGAGGTCTTTGAGGATCTCATTCTGGAGTTTTTGTAAAACTTCACTGATGCGGTTGATCTCGCTCTCCCCCTGCTTCACGGCTTTCTCAGTGAGATCATGTTTATGTTGGGAGCTTCTCATGAGGGACTCGAAAGTACCGAATGTGGCTTGCAGAGACTGCACCTGTAACCAAAATCCAGATGTTAACCACGGAGAACTGCTGAAGGGTTTTATGCGATTCAGCTATATTTCTTTTGATCTGCCCAGCTTAAAGGTCTCTCCGCCAACAGAAGAGCACCATAATTCTCCTTTGGGGAACCATCCTTACACACAGCCCATATGGTTTGGGGGAACCAACCCAAAGGCGCCAATCCAAGCCCTCTAGGCCTGACCAATCAATGCTTTCCATCCACCCACTTCCCCACCCAGGCCTGGAACTACAGTGATTAGGGGATGGGCATGTGGCCTAAGCCAGGCCAACAAGTCAATTGCATAACTTCTCTTAAAACTACCGGGAAAAGCTCTTTCTACTGGAATTGCTAGCTATAAGATGAAGGAAGCCTGGAACAGCTAAGACCAGCACATGATCAATGTCTGCCTACAGATCAAGCCAGCACAGAAGGAAGCAGAACTCAGGGAGGGCAAGATCAAGTTCTGAAGATACAATTTAAATCCCTGGAGACAGCCATGCTGAACGCATCTACTCTGGAAGGAATCTACTCTGGAACTAGGAAGTTTGAACCAATAAATTATCTCTCTTCCTCCCTCCATCTTTCTTTAGGGCAGTTTTAGCTGAATTTTTAGCTCTTGCAACTGAAAGGTCCCAAGTTTTCATAGAAACAAAGCTGAGGCACATGGGAGACACTGGGCAGGAAGGCAGGAGACCAGGTTCAGGTCTCTGCTTGGTAATTCTAGCTCTTTGGCCCTGAACAAGTCACGTCCTCAACTGAAAATGTCATCAGTGGACCAGTGGCCTTTAGCATTTTCTGGCTTGTGAACACATTATGACACTGATTGCCACTATACATTCATTCTAAATAAATTCTACCCTTAACAGGGTCTGTCTGACCTGGGAAGCACTCCAGGGAGCAGGTTTAATGTCCTGAGAGGCTGAGAGTATGATGATTAATGGCCTGCCAAAACAGTCAGAACCGCTGAGCAGAACTAAGCACGACAAAATGAGAGGAGGAAGGGGTGGTGAATGGATTAAATAGCAAAAAATTGATGATTATTGGAAGTAGGGTTCACTATATCGATCTCTTCTTTTCTTAATGCTTGAACATTTCCATAATGAAGGGCTTAAAAAAAAATAGCATGGGTTCTAGAATGGGACCACCTATGGTCAAATCCTAGCTTGGACACTTCCTAGCTGTGTGATCATGGGGAAGTAATTTAGCATATCTATGCCTTGGTTTCCTCAGCCACAGGATGGAAACAAAGATAGTATCTAACTCGTTAGTTTGTTTTGTGAGAATAAAGTGAGTTAATATATATAAAGCGCTTAAATTGAGCCTAACACATAGCTGTGTCTAGTCACTCAGACTCTTTGCGACCCCATGGAATATAGCCCTCAAAGCTCCTCTGTCCATGGGAATTTCCAGGCAAGAATACTAGAGCAGGTTGCCATTTCCTCCTCCAGGGGATCTTCCTGACCCAGAGATCAAATCCGCACCTGTTGTGTCTCCTGCATTAGCAGGTAGATTCTTTACCACCATGCAACCTGTAAACAATAACTGTCACCTTCCTTACCACCGCATCTTTCTGGAGTAGCTCAGCCGTCTGGAGATTCCTAGCCCACCCCTGGCCCAATGACAAAGGGCAAACACTACAGGACTATGAACAGTACCCTGGGCTCTAGTTCCAGTCCCACCAATAACCAGCTCTGTGAGCACAAGGAAGTCACACTCAAATTCCAAGTCCCAAGTTCTTCATCTATTAACAAATCGGTTTCTAAAGTCCTTTATTGCTTCTACCAGTCTGTGATTTTAAAGCAGATTAGAATAAGGTTCTCAGGGACTCCAGAATACTAAACAATTTGCCTGCTCAACCAAATATAACCTGAGTCATAAAGGACACCTTGAGAAGGTACCAGAGACAGCTCTCCTCTGAAATTAGGTTATTCAATCACAGAATCTGCCTGTTCTAAGCACAGATTTCAGAACAGAAGGGTCAACAGGTAGACACAGTACGTGAAACATGGTAGGTGTTCATCAGTGTTTTCTGAATGAATCAAAGAATGAATGAATTTACAGAGCAAGGTCTGATGAAGACCAGGCTGGTCCACTTCCCCCAACCTGTCTGTTACTCCTAACCTGGACTGGCTCTTTACAGATGGCTAGGAAGGGGACTAGATCAGAAATGACAGATGAAACCAATGAAAAGAGCACAGAAAGTATCTCCCTGTGTTGGTGCTTCTTCTGAGCTGTTCATCTTCACATGCAAAGACCCCATTATAATCAATATGCAGTGATATTATATTTCCCTAACATATGTGGGATGCCCACTAAGTGGTGGACAAGATGCCCAAGCGGAGTGACACTAAGACAGGATCCCTGCCCGCTAGGAACTCACAGTAGAGGCAGGGGTAAGAGACTAGTTAGCGGTGGCTGATATTCAACAGGAATCTGATGTAAATAATTATGCAAATTTAAGAGATATCATCTCAATCCACCCTCATAATAATCTCATGGCAGCTCCTACTGATCCCCATTTTACAAAGCAGAAGCCTGGCAAGTGGTAGAGCTGAGCATCAGAATCCAAGAATGTCTGAGTTTAGAAACTGCACTCTTGGCCTCCAGTGATACACCCGGGCAGAAGCATGTTCAAAGTGCACTGAGTGCCTAGAAATGCTGCTCAGGCTCAAGCCATGACCCCTAGCCCAGAGCAAGAGGAGGGGACAAAGAAATACGACCAGAGAACTCACTTGCCCACAAACAGCTCTTAGTCTCATTCAACTGACCCCACCGGCCTTAAGCCTACTCCTAAAATCACTGTATGCCACCCTGGATCTGCCAAGGCAACCCAAGCCCTTCAGAGGGCCTAGAGCAGAACCAGGGTTTCTGAAGCCCTGCACCCATTTGTGCCTGCTGAATCTTCAGGCTAAGAACAGGCCAGCCTCTCAGCCCATTCAGCAGACCTGGGCCATGCCCCAGAACTGAGAGCATCTGAGAACGAGATCAGGTGGGCATCCAAAAGGGCAGTGGAGTAGCATGCTTCAAAGTCACACTGCTCTGATTCCAACCCCAGCTCCACCACTGAGGGTCTGCATGCGACCCTGAATGAGTAACACAACTGCTCCAGACTCAGCTGGCCTATCTGTGCAATGGTGCTCATGTCTCAGAGGGTAACTGGGAACACCTGGCCCTCAGTGAAGACTAATTATGAATAATAATAATATAGTAAGAATATGTCTCTGAGAAGAACCAAACCCTCATCCTCAGAGAGATAAGGTGCTCAAACTTAGTTTGTCAGAGGACCATCCATCACTACTCACTCCTTAAGGCAAAGTAAAATCTGCTGGCCCCCTGGAGATCCAGCGAGAAGTGACCACATGCAATGGAAGATCCTATGTGGCAAATGTTCCAAGTCAATGAAATGAACATTAATTGAGCACCTACTAGGTACTAAGCAAGGCATGGGAAAGATGGCAAAATGAATAGGTAAGTGGTGAACCATGTTCTAGGAGTTCACTGCAGTTTGAATCCTAGCACTGCTACTTGCTGGTTGTGTAACCATGTAGAGTTACTCAGCCTCCTGCTGTTCACTTTTCCGGTCTGTGGAAAGGGGATCATATCAGTACTTATCAGTACCTGTTGGCACCGTGAGAGTCAGATGAATGCACAATAAACATGAGGCATTAAATATGAGCCTGACTACACTACTAAAAAAGAAAGGTCATAATTTCAATGGTTTACAGCCAGGAGGATTCTTGAAAACCTGGAAAGAGTCCTCCCCTTACTGTGGAGATGGGAGAACTGAGTACCCAAAGAGGAAAGGGAATCTGTACAAAGCTGAGATGGAGCAAGAGTGTGAACCAGATGGAAGAATAAGGGAGGGGCAGGGAGGAAGCAGAGAGAATAAACCTCAATTTCTCCTGCCTCAACTCAAGACCTCCAACATCTGGGCCTCAACTTCAGCGTCCCCTCTCACAGCCTCCTAAATGCTACTCTGCTTCGGACAGGATGGCCATGTAGTGTCCGCCAAACAAGCCTGTGTGTTCCTCATGTCGTCTCTCAACAGTTAACCAGCACCATATAGATCTAGACTGGTACCATGCTGNCGAGCGAGTGGGGCGCGCGGCCGGGGAAACTTCCTCAGGCTCCCCCGGGGCTGGGCGAGCAGCACGCGGGCGCTGTTGGCGTCGGAGCGGCCGAGAGAGAGAGAGCGAGAGCGGGCGGGCGGGCAAGGAAGGAGGCCGGGCGAGGGAGGAAGGAGGAGGGGGCCTGCCGCCGCCGCCGCCGCCGCCGCCGCCGCGGCGCCGACCCCGCCTCCCGGGAAGGGAGGCCGGCAGAGCCGAGCCCGGAGCGCCTGCCACGCACGCTGGGGCCGGCGGGCGGCCCCTCCCCTTGCCGCCACGACCCCAAAGAGGGAGGGCCGAGCGGGGGGCGGCCCCGCGGGGTCTACGGAGGCTGGGATAGGGCGAGGGGATTTAGGGGAAGGCGGCGGCCCAGCTGGGTCTACGGGAGCCGGGGTGGGATGAGGGTGGCTGAGGAAGAGGGGCGGCCCAGCAGAAAGGTCCGGGGGTTGGGGGTTCGGCGGAGGGGATGGTGGTGGCCGAGCGGGGTCTACTGGGGCACGGTGGGGGCGGGGGGCGACGATGGTATCCCAGCCGGGTCAGTGGAGGTCAGGGCAGGCGCCTGTAGGGGCCGAGGTGGGGGGCGGTCAGGCCAGGTCTAAGGAGGCGGGAACCGGCTGCCGAGGTGGCCACAGGGAGGAGGCGAAGGGCTGGGTCAGCTGGGACCCGGACTGGCAACTGAGCTGGGGCCCCGGGTGCCCTGGGGAAAGGCGGCCGGGCGGGTCGGAAGTGGAGGAGCCGGGCAAAATCTGGTGTTGAGGACTCAGCGCGAGCCCCGCTTCCTTCTGGACCCTTGCGAAGAGAGGAAATGATGGGGGCGCCCCAGGAGCCGTGCTCCTGGGAGTGGGAGTAAAGGGGCAGGAAGAGACCCCCATTCGTTTTCCCGGGGAGCTGGAGAAACCCCTAATCCCCCTCACTCTTCCCCGTTCCCACCCTCCACGCCTCCGGGGGTTGGACCTTTTCTCTTTCCTGGGGTTTGAAGGCGAGGCAGAAAGGGCTTTCTGAAAACCAGTTGGCCCCAAAGGCATGTTTTGGAAAAGTTGGCAAATATTCTCGGGCTGCGTGAAGACTGTTCAAGGGAAGAGTCAT
Source organism: Redunca redunca (assembly GCA_006410935.1). NCBI lineage: Eukaryota > Metazoa > Chordata > Mammalia > Artiodactyla > Bovidae > Redunca > Redunca redunca. Next base: position 29,265 of record SJYQ01011154.1, on the reverse strand, counting down.
GAGCGGCCCACTTAGCCCAGCCAGTTAGCTGTCGACACTGTTGACTTTTTTATGAAGCCCTTTCAACTCCATTTTCTCTTTACCTCCCCCGCCTCGCACTGTGTCCACTGCCCCCACTAAGGACAGGCTCTGTGCTGCGTGCTGGCGACCGGCAGCGGCTGCAGTGAGAGGACAGCAGATCAGGGCTTCCACGCCTACTTTGGTGGAAGGAAATAAACTAATGCCAGGGTCTGTGCTCCGCAACTTACATATATGTTCTACCAAACCTCACTGATATCTTCTAATATAGAAATTATTGTACCTACTTAATGGGAGACAAACTGAGCTTGAGCCCCACCCGAACTGATTGTCCCAAGATCTCCCATAACCGTAATTTGAACCTTGATCTGCTTCTTCCGGAGCCTGTGCGGCTTAATATTGTTTAGTCCCTAAGTCGCAGTCTGACACTTTGCGACCCGGTGGACTGTAGCCCACCAGGCTCCTCTGTCCATGAGGTTTCCCAGACAAGAATACTGGAGTGGGTTGCCATTTCCTTCTCCAGGGGATCTTAGGCCATGGAGAAATTAAGCAGTTTGTTAACGCTCAATAAAGCCAGTTAATACTGGGGCAGGTACTGAGCTCCACTTTACAAGCTCCTTTCCCCCTAATCTTGGTGTCTGTCTGTTTGCTTGTAAGTTAGCAACCCTGTTTCTTTTCCCTGGAAACGTCTCTCAATTCTTTCTTTAAAAAAACACTCCCTATCCTTAAGGCTTTGTTCAAATACTCTCTTTCTTGAAACCTTCCCTGTAAACCGCATGATACCTCTCATGAGACTTAGACACAGAAGACAATTGCAAAGCATTGTGTACGTTAGTTCAACATAGCAAAACTTCCTTGAGGGTCTGCTATATACCAGATCAATATCTGCAAAGTACTAGAGTCTCCTCTCTTTGAGGATAGGAAGCAACCATACCCTATGTCTCTATGAATCTCACTTTATAAGATACTTTTAAAAATCTCTAGTGAATGAATGAACCTATGTGCCGGCCCTCAAAGGGCCTGCATTCCATTTGGAGAAATGTGCAGAAACATTTTGAAGGCTAAATTGTGTCATCCAGACTTATAAATGGAAAACGAACTTGGAAAGCAAACCATTGGGCTGCACCTGGGGAAGTCTTCTGAGGTGGAAAGTTCTTGAACAAAGGCCTGAAGAATAGATTTGCATAGGGGGAGAGCAGGGAGAATATTTCTGTGGCGGAAATGGGGGTGAACCCAGGACACCTGTCTGACATCAAGGGTGTGAGCTGCAATTAGGAAAGAGAGAGATGAGCTGGGTGGAGTGGGTCCAGGTTGCAGAGGTTCGAAGAAGCTGGCCAGGCTGGCATAGGAGTTGCTATTAGTGTGGGAGGCCAAAGTAGATTAAAGCAGGTTCTGGACTAGAAATACAATCATTTGCCCCAGAATGTCCCCACTCCACCTGAATACTAGGAGCTCTGATAGAAAACTCCCTGCTCAACAAGGCCTATGTCTCTGACCTAGGAGGGAAAAAAGGAGATGGCATAAGAAAGCAGAAGACTAATATCAGAAGATGCTAGAAGAACCTTGTTTAAAAACTTCCGCAGATTGTGTTTCAAATTTCTAGTGCACAAAAAAGTAACCATTCTTCAAGCAACATCCCTGTTAAGGCAGAGGTAATGATAATTTGCAAAGCGGCTTTGGGGGCTCAGCCAAGCTCTGGCCTAGGAGGCAGGAACTCTGCTTTTGAGCCTTACTTCTGCCACCAAACTGTGACCTTGAGAAGTATACTTCTACTCTTCTCTGGATTTCAAGGTCACCATTTCTGTATCTCTAACGGCCTTTCTTATTAATCTATTTCTTATAGAAAATAGTCATCTGATTTTTTTCAATCAATTGTATTTCTTTTTTTAATTTTTTTTAAAATTTATTTTACTGTCCCAGGTGTTAGTTGCAGCACGAGGGATCTTTAGTTGCTAACACTTAGTTGTAGCATGTGGGGTCTAGTATCCTGACCAGGGATTGAATCCCAGGCACCCTGAACTGGAAACTCAGAGCCTTAGCCCATTGGACCACCAGGGAATTCCCAGTAGTCTGATTATCATGAGAAATAATTACATTTTTAAATTTTTTAAAAGTTGATTCAAAACATAGGCCTGCTTTAAAAATGACAGATTTCTTAACTTTGTGCCTCCACCGGGCCCTGGAAGAATGAAGGGATGGGAGATGGGACTGTTATTAGTGTGTACCTCTCACCCTTTTCCTTTTGGGAGGTAGTGAAGTATAATGGTTAAGACACAGGCTCTGGAATAGACTTAACTCAAGTTCAAATTCAGCTCCATGACTGATGGGGGAATGTGAACTCTCTGAACCTCTGTGTCTTCAGAGGTAATAAAAAACTGTTTCACCCGGTTGTTGTGAGGGTTAAAGGAAAGACACTATGATCCTGGGCCCGTGGCAGGACTCAGTGAATAAAGAATAGGTAGAGTCACTGAAAGTCTAGCTGCACACAGAACTTCTATGTCTAGATTTCAACATTTTTCTTTCATCATTATTTCTTGGAGCTCCCAGCACCATTTGTGGCTTAGAGACCACAGGCTCTGATGGGTTTAACTGGAAAAAGCAGCACTGTTTCCCTCTGGATTGTGGTCCCACCATGGTGTCCAGCTACACCCGGAGGAGGAGGTTGGTAAGTAGTCGTGGAAGCACACCTTCTAGGACGAGAAGACTCCAGCGGTTCTTGGGGATTTCCATTCTTTTATCCTGTTTTCTTTGTCAACACAACAAGCATTTAGAGGAGGTTTCCCGTCTCCTCCTGATTTCTTCCCTGAGCCTTTTCCATTTCACCCTCCATAAAGTATGTTCGATGGTCAGGAATGTAGGTAGAAAAGAGGAGGAGCTAAAGACATCTCTTCCTTTCCCCAGCTTGTGCAAAGATGCTTCTGAACATCCTGAACTACAAGGATCTTCAACTACCTAGAGCTCTGTAAGCCTTCAGCCCTTTGGTTTTCTGCATTTCAGTTAGAATGGCTAAATGCTGCTGCTGCGGCTAAGTCACTTTAGTCGTGTTCGACTCTGTGCGACCCCATAGACGGCAGCCCACCATGCTCCCCCATCCCTGGGATAAAGCCCCTATTACTTCGATTGCTTCTTCTCTATTCCAAGTTGACAAGAGGCCAAGGCATGAGGCTCAATGCCCCGCAAACAGGGTGTCTGTTAGTCTCAGTGGTCCCCAGTCCTAGGAGCTCCCCAGCTCCAAAGCCTGAGCTCCATGCAGTAGGGGAATTATTTCTTGGAACTCCCGGCACCATATGAGGCTTCACGTCACTGAGTCCTAGTTTTTATGGAAGAAAACCATAATCCCTACCTCATAGAGGCAATATGAATACTCACTTGATCTCATCCACTCATGGTCTTCCTCATCCCAGCATGTGTCAGTAACATCCGTCCAGTTGCTCAGGAATCATCCTTGGCTCCTCTCCTCTCACCCATTCCCCCACACCCAGTGCAATATATTAGCAAACTTTATCTACCATCTCTGACTTCTTGTGACCTGCACCATTATCCCATGGATCCAAGTCACCACCCAACATACACTTGGGTTATTGAAATACCCTCCTACTGGACTCCTTGCTTAAGCACTTGCTGCTTCCCTGTGGTCTTTTTTCAATATAAAAGCCAGAGCAGTCCCTCAAAATATAAGTCAGACCCTCTCACACCTCTTTCCAAAACCCTGCCATGACTTTTCAAGACAATTGGAGCCAAAGGCAGTTTTTACAATGACCTCCAAGGGTCCCTGTGTCCCGGCCCCCTGCTCCCTCTCATTCCTTCTTAATTGCCCCCTCATTACTGCCATCCAGCCACACTGGCCTCCTATTGCTCCTCAATATGCCAAGTTATCTTCCTATGTTGTGGGCCTTTGTAATTTTGTCCCCTGTGCCAAGCAAACTTCAGCCTCAGGTATCCACCAGGTGGTGGCCTTCCCCTTCTCAATTCAAATGTCACCTCTGGGCCAGCTCTTCCTTGACCATCTGATATAAAATAACAACTGCCCAACCTGAGACACTGCCTAGCCCTCTTTCCCTGGTTTATTTTTCTCTGATATACTATATATATGCACATTGAATCATTGCTGTATGTCTCTTCTCATTAGTAAGTGCCATGATTGGGAACTTCATTTAGCTGATTCTCATATCCTCAGTACTCAAGACGATGTCTGACACATAACAGGAACTCAGTAAATATGATGAAGCTCTTGTTATTTAAAATTTATCTACGTAGGGCCTTCTCTTTCATAAGATAACCACAGTATCTTATGAAAGGAAGGACAGTGGAGGGGAGGAACCCAGTGAGAAATGACCTCCTAGAACTTCAGCATCAAGAAGATGGAGATGATGAAGATGTTGATGATGATGATGGTAACAATGATGGGAATGGGCATGACAAAGACAGGATGGTTGCTAACACGGGGAGGCTCAGAGGTGCTGCAGTACTCTGTTAGCTGACATTTACTGCTCGCTCACCCAGGCACCGTGCCAGGAGCTTTACTTGCTTCACCTCCTTTCATGCTCAGTGAGCCTTTGATGTAGGCACCACGGTGGTACTGATCCAGGTTGCCAAAGAGGGTGAACAGCTCTCATACAGGATGACATAGCTTGAGAATGGTGGGTGTCATTTGGGCTAAAGACCAGGCAATTGATCCTGAGCTCATACCCTCAACCAGCACATGGGTGTGTAGACCAATAAGAAGACAAAGCTTAGCAGGATGAGGTAATTGATCCAAGGCTAGTCAGACTTCTGAAGAAATCTAGACTCTTAATAAGCACCATGAATCTCAAACTGGGAAGGGCAAAGGAGGGCTGTATTTCAACCTGACACAGGCAATTTACCTGCACAACTGTTCCCTCTCACCATGCTGCTGATGGACCTACTTTTCATCCCTCAGGAGTGTTGTAGGAAAAAAAAGAATTCTGAGAACCAGTGCCTTAGCATGACATTACAAACCCTTCATAATCTGGCCCCTACTTCTCTCTCCAGCTTCCCTTCTTCCTCAAATCTCTTCTTACCCTCTGTTTAGCCAGGCTAAGCTTTCCTAGAGTTGCCCTAATTTGCCATATTCTCTTAGGTACTCAGCTTCCTTTTCCTGCCCCACCCCGAACCTGGAGAAGATGTCCCTCCCTGGTGCTGTCCCAGCTCCCGGATGGGTCATAGCACTTACTGTGTGTGATGTGCTATAATTGCCTGTTTGCTTACTGTCATTCACACTGAGGCTTTCAGGGCAGAGACTGCCATCCGTTCCTTTTCCCAGCCCTAGTCCAAGGCAGTTTGCCTAGATTGTAGGAGGCACTCAGTCCACGATGGGTTGCTCATTGGATGGATATGACAGTCTGTCGCTGAGAATGCTAGACCTCTGATTCTCAGCATTCCCCTTTCAAGGTACCTACTCTTAGTGGATGTGGGTGTTAGGAAAGAAAGGTTTGAAAGCTTAGAGGTGGAAATGTGGAAATGCAATGTCTTATAATAGATTTAGATAATTTGCTAATTTAACCAAAAAAGCTGAAGAGATGTGTAGACGAGATGTATTCTTCAGTGAATGGGAGACGTAGCTGCAAAAACTATTCTTCAGAGACCATTTTCATCCTGCCCCTGGCTCAAGAATCTCCCATGTCTCCTTGTTAGAGTCAAACCACAATGATCAAGAGTGTGTCAGGGGATGGGAGTTTGAGAACTATGCCTCCTCGCTCACCTAGGATTCTACTCAGCCTACCTCTCCCTGACTTACAGCCACCTGCAAGCTTTTATTCTCTATTCAAGGTCTTCTCCCCAGCCCTTCAGCCTGGAAGTCCCATCTGCCTCCTTCACTAGCAAAATCTAGTCCCTGACTACCCCATACCCCAGTTAGTCCCTCCATCATTTGGGTTGTTCAGAATGAAGAAGAGTGATGAGGATACAGACTGGGTTTGATGCTATCTGGTAGGGTCCCTCCAGCTAGTTCTTTAACTTCTCTAGTCCTCTTTTACAGAGCAGGACAAATACATCACAGGATTCATGGGAAGTAATGAGTATGAAAAAAAGACCATTTTAACTAAGTTACACATAGATAGGGCTTCCCTGGTGGCTCAAATGCTAGAAAATTCACCTGCCAATGCAGGAGACACAGATTTGATCCCTGGGTTGGGAAGATTCCCCATAGAAGGAAATGGCAACCACTCCAGTCTTCTTGCCTGGGAAATCCCATGGACAGAGAAGCCTGGCAGGCTACAATCCATGGGGTTGCAAAAGAGTCAGACACAACTTAGCAACTAAACAACAGAACATGTAAGTGATTATCACTAATATATGCCAACTAGATAAATCCAGCTTTTCTATAATCCAGAGCCTATCTGTGTATTTTCAGCTAGAAAATAAAAACTAAAATAGCATCCATAAACTGTGGCTTATAGTACCAACGACCTAAGGTTGTGGTGAGATTTCAGTGAAATAATATCAGTAAAGCACCCACTATGCCATATATCAGCAAGATGGAGATTTTATTGTGTAATTAGTGTGATATATTATCCCTACCAGGCCATGGTCTTCTGGAGCAGTGATCACCAACCTTTTTGGCACCAGGGACCAGTTTTGTGGAAGACAGTTTTTTTCACAGACCTGGGGGTGGGGATGGTTTCAGGATGATTCAAGCACATTACATTTATTGTGTACTTTGTTATTATTATTATTACATCAGCTCCACCTCAGATCAGTAGGCATTAGATCCCAGAGGCTGGGAATCTCTGCTTTAGAGGGCCACTCCAGTATTCTTGCCTGCAGAATCCCATAGACAGAGAAGCCTGGCAGGCTATGGTCCACAGGGTCACAAAGAGTTGGACATGACTGAAGCGACTTGGCACGCACACACGCTTTAGAGGGCAAAAACTGTTGTCTGCCTTGTTCATTGCACTATCCTTAGTACTTACTACTGGGTGGATAATTGATACTAATAAAGCACTAAATTTGATTCATGCATTGGGCAGATTTGAGCATCTGACCTAGGCGTGGGGGCAAGAGCAGTGAACAAAGCTGCCCAAAGTCCCTGTGCTCATGGAACTCTTATGCCAGCAGGGAGATCAGGCAGTAACACACTAGAAAAGGCCCTGATGCTGGGAAAGATTGAAGGCAGGAGGAGAAGGGGAAGACAGAGGACAAAATGGTTGGATGGCATCACCGACTCAATGGACATGAGTTTGAGCAAGGTCCGGGAGATGGTAAAGGACAGGGAAGCCTGGCGTGCTGCAGTACATGGGGTGGCAAAGAGTCAGACATAACTGAGCAACTAAGCAACAACAAACAGCATGCTGGATAGTGCTAAGGGCAAAGAGCAAGGTGAGGGAAAGACCAGGATGCCCCTGGGATTGAGAGGGTGGTTGCAGTTTTAGCTTAGGTGGTCAGGGAGACCTCACTGAGAAGGTGACATTGGAGTCAAGATGTGAAGGAATTGAGGGGATCACTCATGCAAACGTCTGGAAGAAGAGCCTTTCAGATAGAGAAAAGAACGATGCAAAGGCCCTGGGGTGCATCTGAGGAACAGAGAAGAGGTCAGTGTAACTGGGGCAAGTGAATAGTTCATTCAACAAGCATTTATGGAGCCCCTACTGTTTATGAACAAATGAACAAATGAACCCAATGCCTGGGGTACAGTCAACTCTTCGCACATGTTTATTATCACTGTCACCACCAATCTTGTTGGGTCTCTCCCACCTCCACCCAGTACCCAACCCAAGACCCAGCACCTAGTAAGAGATCAGTGAACTGAATCCCACTATGTCCCTAACCATTAACACCTGGTTATCCCTTGAAGTTTAGGTGCTTTGGAGACTTGTTTCCTTACAGTTGGCCTTATGCTCTGAAAATTCTTGTCTTAAAGTGCTACCAGTTCAGTTCAGCTCAGTTCAGTTGCTCAGTTGTGTCCAACTCTTTGCGACCCCATGAATCACAGCACGCCAGGCCTCCCTGTCCATCACCAACTCCCAGAGTTCACTCAGACTCGCGTCCATCGAGTCAGTGATGCCATCCAGCCATCTCATCCTCGGTCGTCCCCTTCTTCTCCTGCCCCCAATCCCTCCCAGCATCAGAGTCTTTTCCAATGAGTCAACTCTTCGCATGAGGTGGCCAAAGTACTGGAGTTTCAGCTTTAGCATCATTCCTTCCAAAGAAATCCCAGGGCTGATCTTCAGAATGGACTGGTTGGATCTCCTTGCAGTCCAAGGGATTCTCAAGAGTCTTCTCCAACACCACAGTTCAAAAGCATCAATTCTTTGGCGCTCAGCCTTCTTCACAGTCCGACTCTCACATCCATACATGACCACTGGAAAAACCATAATTGTATGTAAATGCAATATTGTATTACTTGGGTTGAACTCCTCAACCTTTAGAAAGGTAGACAAGGGAGTCTACAGTTCAGAGTCTGTGACTTCTGGTCAGTCTCAGCCCCTCATTTTCTAGGAACAGTTAGTGTCTGGGCTCAGAGCACAGCATCTCCATTGGCTTTGGGACATCACCTGGAACCCAGCAGCCAGAGGTAGCAACCTGCTGTCTGCAACTTTGAATTAGCCTCTGAGAAGTTTTCTGCTGGGAGGAGGGTAGATCAGAGTGAGGAAACCAGGAGCTTACCATGAAACTTTCAAACACAATGATCCTCACGGTGATTTGGTACGCTTGTCCAGTGATGTAGAAGAGCTTGAAAATCACTAATGAATGAACAAACTCCTCTGAGTCTCCGCCAGCCGGGAGATTCCAAGTCACTCAGGAAAGAGACTCTTTGGTGAGCTAGGATAATCGTACTTTTCTCATAGTGAGGAAGTCAGTATTACTATCTAACTTAAGTCCCTCTTGCTTCAATAAGCCTAGGTTCCCTTGTTCTTTCTTCAAGTAAAAAAAAAAATACCATCCCTCTCTTGATCTGTTTCTCTGACATCCAATGAAGGTGATGCAGACAAGAGCTCTACTCATAGGAAGCTTTCAATTCAGTTATAATATCAGTCTTAGTGCATTCATCCCCCTGTAGCTCAAAGCCCCTCCATCAACAGGGACTTCCCAGCCACCTGTCCTAAAGTGGGCTGTGACCAGGGGGCAGAAGGGCCTTTCTTTTGCTGTCCCAGTGTTATCTCTCCTTGTTCCCAAACACACCCACCTTGTAGGCAGCTGGGCTGTTTCTCTCTCCTCTCTGGTACCACACAAGTTCCTGTCTTCTAAAATGAATGAGCTCTTTACTCCACTTTACCAAAGAAAATGCTGTACTTCCAGGAAGAGAGCATTGGCTTTAGAGTAAGACAGTCAGTCTCATTTTAGAGAAAAATAAGGCTGGATCTCAGAGTGTTTTAGAGATTGGCCTAAAGTCTCACAGCTCATCCCTAAAGACAGAGTCAAGCTTTGAACCATGTGTGTCTGATTCCAGACCCCTCTCCTTTCCACCAGGCCCCACAGCCTTTTGGATGAATGACCTCCAAGGAATACTGATTAGCACCCAATCCCAAGGTAAATATTTGGTGTTGATTTGAAATGCAGGGAGGCATGGAAAACTAGTTGTAAATGAGCCCTATGTAGAGGCCAGTTCCAAAGTAGTTGTCAAACAGAAATGATATCAATAAATATTTGTCAAGTCACCAAATGAATATCAATGAAATGAAGTTAAGGCAGGTGGATCTTCTGAGAAGGAAGGGCATTTTCCATCCTTGAGAAAGGAGATTCTTTGCACTGTCAACAGATTTGTATTAGGATTTTTTTTTTTAATAAAATGACTACGCCTGTGTTGTTTTCACAACAGCTGTCCTTGGTTTACAGGCTAAGCTGCCCAGGGGCTGGGATTATCTGTGCTGCTGAGTAGAGGTGGCCTCTAGTGGAGCCAGATTTTGTCTTTGCCTAGTTTATGAAGGCAAGGCCTTGGTGAAGTTCAAAACATCTCTCCATTTCTCTAAGGAAGAAAGGTTCCCTTCCTAAAAGATACAGGCTCTTTGAAGGTTTCTGGAATTTCTGGGCTTAAAGGACAACCTGGACCTCTTTCTGTTTCTCATCCTGACATGTATTTGCATGTTTTCTCTGGAAATACCTTACATCAGTTTATCCCGAAGCAGCCCTGTGTGGGCCAAAGATTCATTCAAGAGGAAGAGGGGTGAATTAATGTGTCAGGTGCTGAGCCAGGCATTTTATGCTTAATTTCCCATTGAATCATCACAACCCTATTAGGTAAATGTTATTAAGTCTGCTTAGGGCTGGAAAAGAAGACTCAGTGCAGACCAGTGATCTGCCCAGATAACAGTCAGTCTGCAAGTGGCAGAAATAGGATTGAAACCTACATCGGCCGGAATCCAAAGTCCACCACGTTCTTTCCACTCTTTCCCAGAGGCTTCCTGGGCCTGCAACTGCATTCAACTTGGCATTGACAACTCTCTCAATCTGCTCCCTAGTTATCGAACTAGCTTTATTCTTCACAATTTTCTACCTCACCAGTGCCTGTTGTTCAGTCGCTGAGTCACGTCCGACTCTTTGCAACCCCGTGGACTGCAGCACGCCAGGTTTCCCTGTCCTTCACTATCTCCTGGAGTTTGCTCAAACTCACGTGCACTGAGTCAGTGATGCCATCCAACCATCTCATCCTCTGTTGTCCTCTTCTCTTCCTGCCCTCAATCTTTCCCAGGATGAAGGAGTTTTTTTAAAGATAAGTGAACTCTGACCCACTGTGTAAACTGCTAATGGTCAGCACATTAATCTTGGACTTCTTAGCCTCCAAAACTGTGAAGAATTTCTGTTTATATGACATCTTCAGATTATGGTATTCTGTTATCTCGTCTAGAGTAGACTAGACGTGATTTTTGAAAGTCACTCAGTCGTGTCTGACTCTTTGCGACCCCATGGATATGGAATTCTCCAAGCCAGAATACTGGTGTGGGTAGCTGTTCTCTTCTGCAAGGAATCTTCCCAACCCAGGGATTGAACCCATGTCTCCCACATTGCAGGTGGATTATTTACCAGCTGAGCCACAAGCCCAAGTATTGAGTAGACTAAGGCACTCTTCAAATTCTCCCTCGATTGTCAAGGGAAAACATTTACTATTTGAAGGGAGATTTACTCCAAATGTGCAGACATGTATCAAGATGTGGTTATGAGGCAGAAGAATTGATTTTCTCCACGTGCAGGGCAAAAAAAACTATTCATTTCCAACTGCATCAACTTATTCCCCAAGTACAGCATTGCAACATGCAAGATTCAAGATTTCGATACAAAGAGCTAGATTCAGAAACTCTTAATATTGCTCGCAAATACTTGAGAGTTGGAATGTTAAGCATGGCAGTTCAAGGGTTTATGGTAGCAATATGAATGGTCCAATCAAGTTTGCCACTGTAAAGTAAGGGTTAGAATTTTCATGGTTTGCTGTATTGGTTATATAATGGGGCAAAATCTTTGGGCAGTGTGTTTTGAATTAACGCAGTAGAGAATAAAGAAGCTGACCTGTTGAAGGTTAGTAAAAATTATTTTTTTTAATGTCTCCATTTCTTTGTTTCTTAAAAAAAAAAAAAAAAAATCATCATCAGCAACAAAAACCCCTGCTAATGGTAGGGCCCAGGCATGAGTACTTCTTTAAATCTCTAGTCAATAGGTATGTCCATCCCTGGTTAGGTATCACTATAATATATGGACCCTTAATTCCAAACAACCCTCCCCATTAAAGCCTTATATATTCCCCCCTTCCTCAACATTTCCCCTACGAGTTCCCTAAACTGAGCAATTCCAACTGTCCTTCAATATCCCCTATCTCACCTCTCCATTAATCACCATTCTGTCATTTTTAGAAATCAGTAAAGAAGAATTAGTGTTAAATGTTTGGAAAAAGTGACCAATTTTGGTGTTCAGCTCATCCACACACTGTGACAAGTTAAAATGAAATTAGTCATTAAATACAAAAGTTTCAACTTTAGACAAGTAGAAAAGAAAGTGAATCATACCTTAAAATTTTTGGTGAGGAAATGGAGTTTAAACATAGAAGAAAAAGATTTTATTAAAATGGGAAAGTAGATCAGATTTAGCTTTAGCTACATAACATATAAAAGTACTATATTTAAAAATAAGAAAAAATATAGGAAAATATTTGTTATAAATATGACAAGCAAATATTAGTATATTATCTAAAAAGGTCGTGCAAATAGAGTAAGTGCTCTGAAGACCAGAACACTATCTTGTTTGCTATTGTATTTCCTAAGTCTGTAGATCAGTAAATACTTGCTGAATGAAGACATTTAAATAAAAAAAACTTAAAACCTCAGGAGATAAGTGAGAAAATGACATAAAAATAATTCACAAAAGAAGAAATGCAATTATTCAATATGTAGGAGCCTATTGCTAACCTCACTTGTGATATAAGAAATAGAAGTATTTAAAATGCCAATGGGTTATTATTTTGTCTATAAAATTAGCTGAGTTTTTTGGTTTTTTTTAACTGTGGCATATAATGCCAAGGCAGGCTCCTTCATGCTGTCATTGATTTGCCCACTTTGGAGGCCACTGGGACAGGTTCTGATGGTACTGAGATGGTCACTGTTACAGGAATCATGGGTTATATCTGACCAGCATCCCTCCATCCCCCTTTCTGACACATCCATGATGCTCAGGCAGTGCACTTACCTTCTGAGCCATGAGGGAAGGACACAATGAAAGGCTGCTCAGCCCTTTGCTGGGAATTTCAAACCAGCGCTGGCTGGAAGATAAGCCCTTCCTTTTCTCTGGTTGTGATTCAGTAAAGATGTGACTCTGGAAGCTGCCAGCAGTCATGTCTGTTGAAGCATGCAGAGAGTACGTCTGTACTAGGCAAAAAAAAAAAAAAAAAGGGCTGGTTTGCAGAAAGGATCTGATTGGCACTAGATTCCCCAGTTCCCATCATTCCTGAGGTCATTTTCTGTGTCCCTGCCCTGCCTATGTGTCGATGACAAGAGCCAATCAACCCTCTTCCTTAGTTTATACCAGAGTGGGGCTACTCGGACTTACAAGAGCCTATTAAATTGTTAGGAATTTTATGAATGAGTTGTTAAAGAGTTAAAACTTGAAATCAGCCCGGATAGCAGTATTAACTCTACAGCCACAGGGGCATTTTCAGCCCATGCAAATCTGCAAACACTGCGAATCAGGGCTTATTCCCCACCCCCACCCACCCCCAAAGAGCCAGTTGTTAAACATTTACTAGTGCGCCACTGTCTGTAAGCTACCCAGGCTGGATTTCTCTAGCAACCCAGAGAACTTCCTGCAATGCAGCCAGAGATGCTGAATGCCACCTGTAACTTTTATTATCCTCCCTTTACAACGGAAGAAATCTCCCCAAGGGGTCCCCAAAGGAGGGAAAACTCCAAGGGAGTTTTATTTTTAGCTGGGCTTTAGTCTCTGCACCTCAAAGCAGAATTCTGATGCATGAAACTGTTCAGCAAGGTCACAGCCAGACACCTAAGGGGCAGTCCTCTCCCCTGACCTGAATATCAGGTCAGCCCTTTTCGAGGAAGGGAGATTCAATGCCCATCCATCAGTGCTGAGTGAGATGGAGCCACGGAGAAAGAGATCGCAAGAAATCTTCGTGTTTGCCTCTGAGCCCAGAAAGGAGGGTCTCAGGCCCGCTTGCCACATGAGAGTTTTGAGAGCAAAGGAAATTCCCAGGCATCCTTTGGGAGTTCATGCTCTGGGTCGCCTGGTCTCTGAGACTGCATTCAACAGATTGGCAGCAAAAAGAGAAACTGTGTTCATCGCCAGACTTCTTCTGGCACAGATGACCCAGGGCGTGCCTGGGCATCTGGTTAATCACTTCCCTCCTTTTCCTCCTGCTTTTGGAAAAGAGACGAGAAAGAGGACTATAAAGGAATAATCAGGAAATAGGAGCTCCCCTCCAGATACCCTCAGAAGTCTCTTGACAAGTAGGAGCATTAAAACTATTTGTACCTTCTACAGCAGGAATTTCATTTTAAGGAATCATTTCTAAAGAAACAATACAAAATAAAGGAAATGGTTTATGCCCAGATTTGTTTATTAATTTTGAATAGGGGAAAAATCTGGAATCCACACAAATATCTAACAATAGGAAAATGATTAGGTGAATTATAATACATCAATTTAAAACTACAATACAGTCATTTAACATGTTTTGAAGAGATTATAATAAGATGGGAAAAAATTCTTCAGTTAACTAAATAACAATTAGGGTTTAAATTTTATATTTAGAATGACTAGCACTACAAAAAGAAAAAACAGTAAACTAAACTAAGTAATAACTGAAAACTAGAATGGTGTACTCTCAAATCTTCTTAACTGTGGTTTTCTCCTTTGGGTGGTGGAACTGTTGATGGTTTTCAGTTCTGCTTTCCCATGTATTTTCCAAATTGCATTCAATAAACATACTTAAAAATGGATATTATATATGGAATATTCTTGAATATTTATCTTGTGCCAGGCCCTATGTCAAGTACTTTTATAGATTAATTTATTTAAATCTCCCAGCAAGCCTATGAGGTGGGTACTTTTAGTGTCTCCAGTTTACAAACTGAGGCCCAGAGAGCTTAAGTAACTTGCCCAGAGTCACACAGCTGATAGCCAGGATTTAGAGCTTGGCCTGTTTGACTTCAGAACCAAAGCCCACAGTGCACCCCACCCTCCCCAATAAGAGAAGAAAATAAATAAATAAATAAATACATTTTATATATATGAAATAAGCTTATTTTAAGCAGTAGATCCAGGTTTCAAGGCTAGTTCCAGGCTTACCTCTCTCGTGAGAATTTCTGTACCTGTCCCATGTCCTTAACTCTGGGACTGGTGTCCACTCGCTTCTTTGACTCTTACATAGCTGCCTATCTTTTCTTCTTCTCTTACTCTTTCCTTCTTTTCATCCTCTCCTTCCTTTTGCATCCTAGATGTCGGCTGCAATCTCTCTGCACCGTAAGATAAAATGAGCCAGATGCTCCCAAATTCATGTCCTAAAAGAAGTTTAAAAGCCTTACCCAAGATTTCTGCAAATTCCCTGGGAGCTTTCTTTCTTCAGATTACTTTCTTAAGGCGGTTTCTGCCTCCAGCTCCTGACTCCACTGAACTAGTTCATTCAGAAAATGGTCTCACCTTTCTGTCCCTGACCCAGATGGAAACTCAGCTCCTTCCTTGGTTTCTACAGAAAACCTGCTCTACCAGGTGATCTGAACATGTGTAGACTTTATGAAAGGTATTAGAGAGCTTTCCACAGCTGAACTCAAGCAACTTCAATAGTAATAGTTAACCTTCCTGTGAAAACAAAAGAGAACAGGACACAACACTCTACTCACAGGCCCTGGGGATGTATTATTTATTGGCAGCTATGCTCTGTGAGTATCTTACTGGATCCTGACTCCCCCCACCCCTCTGCCACTTCCGTTTGCTTTCCTGCCCTGCCCTCACCTCACACCCAACCCCAAACCCTTCTCTCCAGTGTGTATAGTACATTCAAGCCCCAACCTCCAAACTTAGCTCCTGACCCTTCCAGGCACCCGGCTGAACAAAATGACCTTTAATCAAAGTTGAATCCACTTTTCTTTCAAGGCAGTTGTATTAGTGGATAGCAAACTTTTTATACTTCTCCCATTACTCTTGAGGAGAAGGCAATGGCACCCCACTCCAATACTCCTGCCTGGAAATTCCCATGGATGGAGGAGCCTGGTGGGCTGCAGTCCATGGGGTTGCTGAGGGTCGGACATGACTGAGCAGCTTTACTTTCACTTTTCAGTTTCATGCATTGGAGAAGGAAATGGCAACCCACTCCAGTGTTCTTGCCTGGAGAATCCCAGGGACAGGGGAGCCTGGTGGGCTGCCGTCTATGGGGTCATAGAGTCGGACACGACTGAAGCGACTTAGCAGCAGCAGCAGCAGCAGCATTACTCTTGACTATGTAAACAGAATTGAGATCATCCTTTGTGCCAGATGCTGGAGATATACAAAACTGGAAAAATGCACAAGCAACAATTCTTAAGAGATTAGTTATTAAGTTCCTTAGGCTTCACAGCTTACTGAACAAGTAATCCCCATACTCAGCTTCCCTGGTGGCTCACTGGTAAAGAATCTGCCTGCAATGTAGGAGACACAGGTTCTATCCCTGGGTCGGGAAGATCCCATGGAGAACGACATGACAACCCACTCCAGTAATCTTGACTGGAAAATTCCAGGGACAGGGAGCCTGGTGGGGTACATACAGTGCATGGGATCACAAGAGTTGGACATGACTTAGCAATGAAGCCATTACCACCACCAATCCCCATACCAGGGGGATTATAACAAATATTATAATCCTAATAACAAAGGTGATAATAACAAACATTGAGGCAAAGTGTCCTGGGACTTTAAGGATGGAACAGCGTGTAGATTGGGGCCCCTTAGAGATTCAAAGGTGAGACCCGCAGGAGTCCTCAGTTCCGAGTTCCTTTCTCTAGTCATGTGTTCAGCTTGTGTGGCTCATATTTCCCTTCTAAAACCTTCTCTTTGACTGCGGCTGCCGAGGTTCTTTCTATTGCATTACACAATGTACAGCATTTACGATGGACATTAACCTCAATAACATGAACTTGAGAATCACCCTGACATGAAGAACATTAGGTCTGCTTTAGCACTGCACCACCCTGCAGGACAACGTGAACGTCTGTCTACAAGACCATTTGGTGGGTTGAGCGACAGAGGATATTGAGGGCTCTCCAAGGAAGTCAACATCTGCTAAAATACTCAATAAAGTCCATTTCAACCTAAGTTTCCTGTTTCCTCTGTGTGTGTGTTTTCACCCTGCTTTCAAAACCAAGGGCAAACCAGAGCTCTTTTGTCAGATTCTTTCCAAATAAATGTGGGCGAGGGAGGGCTGATCTCTGTTATCACAAAGGATGTTGCCTATCTTGACATGGGTTTCGACAGCTCCTTTACAAAACCCTGTGACTGTGCTTTATTTAGTCCTAGCTTGAATTTCAAGCATGGACCCACTGGTGGTCAAGATACTCAAACTGCTTGTCATGGAAGTTGTAATATTTGTGGAACACGTTTCATGCTAGTTATTGTGCTAGGTATAACATAATGTCAAATTCAATCCCCCCAAATCAGCCTATGAGGCAAAGGATATGTCAGAATTTTAAAAAGAAAAATGGAAACTGAAGCTCTGAGAATTCGTCCCAAATCACACAGCTGATAAACAGGAGAGCTAGAGTTTGAGGCCAGGTTCATTTGAGTCCAAACTCAGTTCAGTTAGTTTAGTTCAGTCGCTCAGTCGTGTCCGACTCTGCGACCCCAAGGACTACAGCACGCCAGGCTTCCCTGACCACCACCAACTCCTGGAGTTTACTCAAACTCATGTCCATCCCATCAGTGATGCCATCCAACCATCTCATCTTCTGTCATCCCCTTCTCCTGCTTTCTCTTGCCCAGCATCAGAGTCTTTTCCAATGAGTCAGTTCTTTGTCTCAGGTGGCCAAAGTATTGGAATTTCAGCTTCATCATCAGTTCTTCCAATGAATATTCAGGGCTGATTTCCTTTAGGATTGACCGGTTTGATCTTGCAGTCCAAGGGACTCAAGAATCTTTTCCAACACCATAGTTATAAACTAGTGGGATCTCTCAAAAGCAATAATCTAGTGAAATACAAATACTGGTTTTAACCTAGATGTCCATCAACAGATAAAGGGATACAGAAACTGTGGTACATATATACAATGGAATATTACTCAGCTATATGGCCCTGGTTCGATTTCTGGATGAGGAAGATCCCCTGGAGAAGGGATGGGCTACCCACTCCAGTATTCTTGGACTTCCCTTGTGGCTCAGCTGGTAGAAGAATCTGCCTGCAATGCCAGAGACCTGGATTCAATCCCTGGGTTGGAAAGATTCCCTGGAGAAGGGAAAGGCTACCCACTCCAGTATTCTGGCCTGGAGAAGTCCATGGGGTCGCAAAGAGTCAGACACAACTGAGCCACTTTTACTTTCATATATATATATATGTAAAAAAATGCACTGGAGTCAGTCCTAATGAGATGGATGAACCTAGAGTCTATCATACAAAGTGAAGTAAGTCAGAAAGAGAATACACAATATTGTGTATTAACAAATATACAAATATTGTATATTAACACATGCATATGGTATCTAGAAAGATAGTACTGATGAATTGATTTGCAGGGCAGCCATGGAGACGCAGGCATAAAGAACAGACTTGCAGACACAGTAGAGGAAGGAGGGGGTGGGATGAATGGAGAGAGTAACATGGAAACATATATATTACCATATGTAAAATAGATAGCAAGTGGGGATTTGCTTTGTGACACAGGGAGCTCAACCCAGTGTTCTGTAAAAACCTAGAGGGGTGGGATGGGGTGGGAGATGGATGAGGGGTTCAGGAAGGAGGGGACATATCTATACCTGTGACTGATTTATGTTGATGTGTGGCAGAAACCAGCACAATATTATAAAACACTTAGCCTCCAATTTGGAAAGAAAAAAAAAGAAAGAAAGAAAAAAATATCGGTTTTGAGTTAATTTCCTAGTAATTTGAAATTGGAAACCAAATATTTTATTTAAAGATACAATCAGGATTTGCCTTCACTATCATCATATTCTACTATTAAGTTTGAAGTTCAGATTGCAATTATTACTGTACTCTGGATTGAGATCATTTAGTTTTATTATAAAAGAGATATGTGGCCATTGTAAAATTTTTTAATTTTATGAAATATAAAGTGAATTAAAAATGTCAATAGCCCCATGAAAAACTGAATGGATACTTCACCAAAGGAGATCTACTGATGGCAAATATGTACATGAAAAATGCACATTGTTAATTATAAATGAAAATTTAAGCCACCCATTAGAAAAGCTAAAAAGTCCAATCATGCCAGATACTGGCAAAGATATAGAGAAACTGGAACATTCATACAGGGCTGTTGGGATATAAAATGAAGCACTTTGAAAACCAATTTTACAGTTTCTAAGGTTAAACATATACCTAATGCATGATCTAGCTATTCTCAGTTCAGTCGCTCAGTCGTGTCCGACTGTTCGCGACCCCATGAATCACAGCACGCCAGGCCTCCCTGTCCATCACCATCTCCCTGAGTTCACTCAGACTCACGTCCATTGTGTCCGTGATGCCATCCAGCCATCTCATCCTCTGTCGTCCCCTTCTCCTCCTGCCCCCAATCCCTCCCAGCGTCAGAGTCTTTTCCAATGAATCAAGTCTTCGCATGAGGTGGCCAAAGTACTGGAGTTTCAGCTTCAGCATCATTCCTTCCAAAGAAATCCCAGGGTTGATCTCCTTCAGAATGGACTGGTTGGATCTCCTTGCAGTCCAAGGGACTCTCAAGAGTCTTCTCCAACACCACAGTTCAAACGCATCAATTCTTCAGCTGTATTTACACAAGAAAAATGAAAGCACATGTAACTACAAAGAGTGGTATGTGAATGCCCAAAGGAGCTTCATTTGTAATATCCCTAAACTATTAACACTCCAAATGTCAATCAAATGAATGTATAAGCAAGCTGTGGTACATCTATACAACAAAATGCTATCTAGAAATAAAAAGGAATTAATTACTGATATACTTTACAGATGAATCTTAAATTAATGTCACTAAATGAAAGAAGCAAGACTAAAAATAAGACACATTATTTGATACCATTTATGTAAAATTTTAGAAAATGCAAACCTTTACTGACAAAAAGCAAATCAGTGGTTTCCTGGAGATGGGGGGTAGGGCAGGGAAGGATGGGAAACAGGTATTGGGAAGGGGCGTGTAGAAACTTTTGAGGGTGATGGATATATTCCCTGTTGGGATTGCGGTGATGGCTTCATAGGGGCTTACATGTGTAAAACATTAAATTGCACATTTAAATATGTGCAGCTTATTGCATGCCAATTATACCTCCTAGAACTGTTGCTGCTGCTGCGTCGCTTCAGTCGTGTCCGACTCTGTGCGACCACATAGACAGCAGCCCACCAGGCTCTGCCGGCTCTGGGATTCTCCAGGCAAGAACACTGGAGTGGGTTGCCATTTCCTTCTACACGCATATATACACACACAAGTATACACATACACACAGTAAGCCCAAAACCTGCTCTCACACTTACCTCTGATACCAATTTTACAATCATCTTTGTAGACATTTGCACAATCACATTATACACTACAACTTGGGGTCACATTATACACCCAACTTGGTTTTTTCACTTGGAGTCTTTTATTGTGGGTACACACAATTCTACCTCGTTCCTCTCAATAGCTTACTGGTAATCCAGTGTGTGAATGTTTTGTGATATGTAACGTGTCCTATATTTGAGGACTTTTAAGAGACTTTCAGTTTTTGCTGGATAATTTTTTCAAATCACTACAGTTCTTTTCTGAGTCATGGGCACCTGACTTAGAAGTTTCCTGTCCATGAAAACAAGCCCCTTGCTGGTGCTTTCTCCTGTTCTTTCTCCACGCACCCAGCCCGCAACCAAGCTGTTCTGGCTTACTTACTCCACCTGGTGGACAGTGTGGAAAACTGACAAAGCTTTATTATTTTTCCAGTGTAAGTCGGTCTTGTTGACCTGAATTGGCTATTCTCAAATCCGTTTTGTCCCTGGATGCCAGAGTGATCTTTCTAAACATAAATCTTATCCTCTCACTCTCGGGATGAAAACTCATCACCTAAAATAAACCCAGAACTCCTTCCTGGAACACACAAGGTATTAATACTCTGGCCTTTGCCCCACTCTCTAGCCTCAATTTTTGGTAACTCCCATCCTGGCACTTTGTATTCCAGAAATACACGACCAATTATAATTCTCTAAACACACAGTGCTGCTTCCTACATCCACATTTTTGTATCTGTTATTTGCCCTCCCTAGAGTGTCATTCTGCCCTCTCCTATTCCACATTTGCCTGGTAAACTCCTATTTAGCCTTCACAACCCTACCAAAGAGTACTCTCCTCTCTGCAGTGGGATTTGCTTTGCAGTTTACAGTCTTGTCCTTTTGGAGGCTACAAGGAAACTATTTCAGCAAATGGAGAATTTCTTGACTTTTTTCCCAGGGGAGAAATTGTGAAGTCCTTATGACTCTTCTTTTTTCCTCAGTAGTCCATGGGGTCGCAAAGAGGTGGACAGGACTGAGCGGCTGAACTGAACTGGGATCCAAAGGAAGATATTTCATCCATTCACTCATTCACTCACTGTTCGAGGCACCAACACAGGCACTTAGGATACATAAGTGAATAAAACAATGATCCCTGCCCTCATGGAGCTTCATTCTGACAGAGGAAGAAAGACAGTACTAATACACATGTGTATGCAGGTAAGTCACTCAGTCGTGTCCGACTCTGCGACCCCATGGACTGTAGCCTGCCAGGATCCTCTGTTCATGGGATTCTCCAGGCAAGAATACTGGAGTGCATTGCTGTGCCCTTCTCTGGGGGATCTTTCTGACCCAGGGATCAAACCCTTGTCTCTTACCTCTCCTGCATTGGCAGATGGGTTCTTTACGTTTTGTAGTATTCCAGAAGATGTTAGGGCAAAAAGAGTCAAGCAAATCAGAGGGTTCTGTCTATAAAGATATACGTATCAAAATGCACAAGCAAACAGACTATCACTGCTCTGGGAGATGACTTCCCTGCTGTTTAAGGCTCTTTGAATTGGATTTCTGCTCCTCGAAGCCAAAAGCATCCGAACTAAACCAAGGCACTCGCCTTGGTGTGCCTTCTTTAAGAGCAATAGTTGATATCCTAGCTCCATCTGTTCCTTTCACAAGGAAAAATTAATTACAAGGAGATGCCACAGTCTCAGATTCCATTTGGAGATTTTCCTGAGGGCCTTTGATGACACTAGGTTCTTATTCATGCACCATTCAATTATTTCCACCCCAGGTAATCTCCTTCTCGCTGTCAAACATGGAATTAAGAAAACTGCACCTCAAAGGGAACCCCCAGGTCAGGATTCCAAATGAGCATAACCAACTGCTATTCACTGATATGATCTGTGCAGAGGACCAGGCCACCAGCACAGTCCCAGGACAAGCAGCAGCATCTCCAGCCTGAATCATTACCACAACTTCTCAGCTCTTGCGCTGCTGGACAGTTATCCTCATGCAGCCAGGGTGATTCTTAAAAACATCTATCACATCCTGTCCCTTTTCTTCAATCACTGTTTATCACTTCCAGGCTCTCTGTGAGCTGGCCCTGGGTGACTTCCAACCTCCCATCCTGCTCCACTCCTCCACCACAGTCCAGCCACACTTGCTTCCTTGCTGTTTTTTACGTATGCAGATCTGCTTCCACCTCCTTTGCATTTTTTTTCTAACATCTCTTTTTTTTTCTCCCTTTTTCTATACAATTAAAAAAGTAGATTGGTGAGTCTTAAAGATAAAACAACTAAATAATGTAGAATGTAGCCATTTGTGTCTTCTTCTTCTTTTTTTTAATTTATTTGGCTGTGCTGGGTCTTAGTTGCCATAAGCAGGATCTTTAGTTGCTGCATGAAAACCTAGTTGTGGTATGTGGGATCTAGTTCCCTAAAGTGAAAAAGTGAAAGTGTTAGTCACGCAGTCGTGTCCTACTCTTTGTGATCCCGTGGACTGTAGCCCGCCAGGTTCCTCTGTCCATGGGATTTTCCAGGCAAGACTACTGGACTGGGTTGCCGTTTCCTGCTCCAGGGGATCTTCCTGACCCAGGCATCGAACCTGCACCTTCTGCACTGCAGGTGGACTCTTTACCATCTGTGTCACCAGGGAAGCTCCTGGTTAGTTCCTTAACCAGGGATCAAACTTGTGTCCCCTGCCCTGGGACAAGGAATCTTGGCCACTGGGCCACTTGCCCTTGCTTTTTAAGTCTGCACACATTCTGATTTCTCCCCTCTGTGCCTTTTGTCACGCTGTCCTCTTACCCAGAACACTGACTCCCTTCTTGCAGCTAACACACTCACTCCTGGACTCAGCCTTAGGGCAGTTCATTCATTCGAAAAATATTTATGAGGAGGGGAATAATGCACCAGACACTACACCCAGCACTGGAGAGACAGCCATGAAGAGTGAAGCAGCCCTTAGCTGCATGGGTTCTAGTGCAAGGAACAGATTTAATAGGATAGTTAATGAGACAGCCATGGCATCAGTTTCATCTGCATCCCCAAGAAAGTGACTGACAACTACTTCCATGTCCCCAAGAGAGATGTCAGACTCCTTACAAATGAGGGGGTCAAAATAAGTTTTGTGACTGGTGGCTTCTCCTCCGCTCACACCAGCTCTTTATGAAGAACAAATGTAGAAAGACTTAAACTTAGAGTCCAGGGGAGACATAACATCTGAATAGTCAGGGAAGCCGTGGGAGCATATGAGGGTGCCTGTGGAAGAATTATGGGGAGGATGAGAACAAGAGGGACAAGAAGTGTAAGCTGATTGCCTGAAATGACATAGCTAGTAGGCAGGAATGCTGGGATTCCAACCTAGAGGTATTTTAGTAAGCCCTCTCTCTTTCATGTTAATTTAATTTCCACTAATTTCTCCCACTCCAGATGCCTTGTTGTTGTTTAGTCACTCAGTCATGTTTTTGCAACCCCATGGACTATAGCCTGACCGGCTCCTCTATCCATGGGATTTTCCAGGTAAGAATACTGGAGTGGGTTGCCATTTCCTCCTCCAGGGGATCTTCCCAACCCAGGGATCAAACCTGCGTCTCCTACATTGGCAGATGGATTCTTTCCCACTCAGGCAACAGCAAGGCCCCCAAATTGGCTACTAACCTATGGAAAGGGTCAACTATCCCTGGCCTATCAGGAGGTATTGGCTCGATGTGCTTGCTGTACCCATATTATCTCTGCTCTTTGTTCTTAATTAACTCACTCTTTTCTTCAATGCTTTGTGTCTGGAAATTCTTTTCCAACCCATGTTCGGACTGCCATGACAGATAAGATATAAGTATAATAAGTGGTATAGATGAGCCTTCTGGTATGTGTGAATCCAAGGCATTCCCCCTTTCCAGCAGACTACATTTGTTCTTCATAAAGAGCTAGTTTGTACCTGAACTAATTTGCTCTTTGAAAACTTTGATCTACATACATATACTTGGAAATCATTTTTTAAATTTATACTTTATCACAATAGTCTTCTTTTAAATAGCGAAGTCAGCTTGAGCATTAAAATTCTTTTGACCACGTTATGTTTTACTCAGATTTCCAGGATTTGCTGATTATGTACTTAGAGGTATACTTGTATATACTTAAAACCCTGAAAGTTGAGAGTTGTTTCCTTGGGTGGGAAATTTTTAGGACTTCAAGCCTGGGAGGCAGCATCTCAAGTAGCCCTGAGAAACTGCTCTGAGGAGGCAGGGGATGGAGTCAGGTTATATAGAAGTTTGCAACAAAGCAGGCAGATAGTCTGAACATAGAAGATTATTGTTAAGAAAACCAGATATCTCAAGTTTAGAAATTTAGGTCTCTCTAAGTATGGGAAGATTGGCTCACTGAACTCATTCCTTTCATATGTATCTCAGCTATCTGGGATCAGCATCCTTCATTTTTCACATCTCCCCTATCCCCATCCCATTGTTTTCCCTTTTGGGGGCCCTCACGTTTGGAGGGCTGGAATCACGGATGGCTGTGACATTCTTGTTTACAGACATGGCAGGAGACACTCCATCACACACTTGTAACTTTAACAATCTCTATCAGAGAATCAATCAGAAGCACTTTGCTGCTCTTCTTCTTGTAGCAGAATTTACATTTTTTTTTTGTTCTTTCTCTGACTGCTTCATACATACATATGAGAGACACATAGACAGCTTCATATTTTAGGAGAGTTGGCACCATTTCATTCTTTTCGCTATTTGGAAGGCACAGCCAGCCACCCCAGTACCTGGTCCAAGCAACCTTCCAGAATAATGGACTGTGATTATAAATACTTTGGGCACTTAGTTGATACAGTGCTGGTATGCTTGTTGACATGTTATAGAAGTTAGATAATTATGCCAATAGGTAATACCTTGCATGTGACTCTGTGTGTGTGTGTGTAGAGAAGCCATGAAATGAGTTTTGGTTTCTATTCTTGACCAGTTCAGTGAGTCACTGAATATCTTTTTGCTCAGTCATAAACCCTACAATACTTTGCACTAGAACCTCCTGGAACTTGGGTAAAAGCTACTGTACCAACACTTAAATTTTCAGGGCTCTCAATTTTTTATTCTCAGAAATAATCCAATTATTTAACTTCCATACAACTTTGCTTTATTATCAAAGGTACGACTGAAGTTGCTCAGTCGTACCTGACTCTTTGCGACCCTGTGGACTGTAGCCTACCGGGCTCCTCTGTCCATGGGATTCTCCAGGCAAGAATACTGGAGTGGGTTGCCATTTCCTTCTCCAGGGATCTTCCCTGGATCTTCTCCAGCCAGGGATTGAACCCAGATTTCCCGAATTGCAGGAAGACGCTTTAACCTCTGAGCCACCAGGGAACCTCTCTATCAAAGGGAAGAAACCCTTATGTGGTTGTTGGTGGGGCAAACATCTTTTAAAGCCAAAGTGAACTCCTTGCACTTTGACTAAGAATTGGGCCTGAAGGAAACAAGTTGAGAAATAAATATTATTATTCCACCCCCACAGCATAAATAATTTTGACATACCTTACTAAAGGGCCTTTTGCAAATCTATTGCTTTCCATAGTTTACATAAAAAGCTCCTTTCTTATCATGACTTTAAAGAATATGAATACAAAGGAGATGGGAAGATTACTGTGTGGTGTTAATAGCTCTCCATCAATAAGATAGGACATTCAATGATGAGAGCAGTATCACTGTGAGGCATGTGAAATTACATTAATAATGTATGAATGAATACATTCTCATTGTTTAAAAAAAAAGCCATTTGTATGCATGTAGAATAAATGAGAAACATCTACCAACTTTCTTCCTGAACAGTTGAGAGGCTAACTTTTCATCTCATTTCTATGCATTTCATATATACAAAATACTTATAGGGGCCTTCTACTGACAGCTCTCATTCAAGTATAAATGGTATCACAACACAGTGACTGTTCTATAATTCACGCTTTTATGTTGAACACTATCTGAAGAGTCATGTTTCTTAATCTTTTCCTTTATGTCTTCTGGGCTTTGCCTTTATTTTTTTTTTAATTTTTAAAGTTTTTTTTTTTTTTTTTACATGGACCATTTTTGAATTTGAATTTGTTACAAACATTGCTTCTGTTTTATGTTTTAGTTTTTTGGCCATGAGGCAAGTGGGAATTTTAGCTCCCCAACCAGGGATTGAACCAGCACTCCTTGCATTAGAAGGTGAAGTCTTAACCACTGGCCTGCCAGGGAAGTCCCCTTCTATTTTAGAAGCCCTTTCCCCACTCCATTGGGTGCTTATTTTTCTATTTTTTATTTAAATATATTAAAAAAAATCTTACAGTGGTGTTAGTTTCTGCCTAAATCTTCATCCATGGTTGAACAGGACTGGGAAGACATTTAGAAAACAGCTGCCTGCTGGCCTGGAGGTGGAGTAGAAGAGCAGGCCTGTCTTGGCTGAGCCATCACCTCTGACCTCTCACAGGCCTCCTTTGAGCTTCAGCTCCCTTTGGCCCCTCCCACTTCCTGCCCAGAGTCTTCTCTCTTGGCCCTCACAGTCTTTTTTGTTTTCCAGGAGAGGACTGTGTTTCCCAGGTAAGTGGAAAGGACTCATGGAGGAGGGTAAAGGAGAGTCTTAAGGCTGGTTTTCTTTTTAGTATGCTACGTATGATGGTAGAGGCAATTGGAATGAGAAACAATCTCCAATTTTACACCAACTCAGTTCTGTGGATCAGAGAGAAAACTGGTTTTGGTGTTTTGGAAACTTGATCGAGAATCAACATTTTGTATGCCTATGGCTGATTCATATTGACGTATGGCAAAAACTGTCACAATATTGTAATTACCTCTAATTAAAATAAATAAATTAATTATTTTTTAAAAAGAATCGATATTTGATTCACTCTCAAAAACCAATGATCTAAATCTGCCTTATATTCAAGACCAAAAGAATAAACAATGACAAAATCTGTCAAAAAGTTGTGGTTAAATTTTGAACATGTGGTGATCAATCATCTAATTCATATTTTAGCCAAATTATTTTCATCCCTTCTACTTTCTATTGCTTTTTTCCCCCACTTTATCGATTTTTAGTCATTCTTAGTACCTTAAGATGGACAAGTGAGAGAAAAAGAGATGGAATTCCATTCAATAAAGCTTTCTGTTTACTGCAGTCATATATTATGTGAGCGGTTAGGTTCTAAAGAGAAACCATAAGGCAAAAATCATGTAAAGTCAAAGTTTTCCTTGAAAATTCCTCAAATAGACCATAAGACCTAGGAAACAGCTTGTTATGTTTTGTTTTGTCTCCAGAATTGAAACTGATTTACGGGTTGGTTGGTTTGCTTTTGGCCACGCTTGTGGTTTGTGGGATCTTCCCTAATCTAGTGTTTAACCTGGGCTCAGGGAATCCCTGGAAGTCCAGTAGTTAGGACTCAGGGCTTCCACTGCAGGGGACCCGGGTTTGGTCTCTGGTTAGGAAACTAGGTTCCCACAAACCACTTGGTGCAACCAGAAAACCCCAAAACAACAACAACAGAAACAATATGATCTGGCCAGGGAGTGAAAACAGTGAGTCCTAACCACTGGGCAACGGGAATTCCTGGAAACAGATAAATGTTTCTTCACTTGAGCATTAAATAAAGTAATTGACTTGTATTTGGGGATGGATTAAAAGGGAAGATAAGTACCTTCAAACACTAGACTCATATTCTGTATGGTGAAGTCAGGACCAGTGACACCATTTTCATGGTCCCATGCAAAATGAAAATGCAGAGCTCCTTGTTCAAAAATGAGTGAGAATTTCAAGTAGGCAGCAGCAGAGCTTTAAATTAAGTATGAGGCTCCTCTAAGCATAGGGTCATGAGCCACTGCATGCCCCAGAAGCTAGCCTTGGATAAGGAGCTTGGACCCATAATGAGAATCTTGGAAACTGACATCAACTCAGGAAGTGAAGCCTCACAACTCCCATAAAGAGCAGAAGGGGTTAACATTACTGCTGGGGCCGGGGTGGGGGGGTGGGAGTGGGGGTGGGGTTTCAACCAAGCTTTTGTGCTTCCTACTCCACATCTCATTGATGTCAGGTTGAATTTGCATTACTTTGATGCTGGGAAAGATTGAAGGCAGGAGGAGAAGGGGAAGACAGAGGAAGAGATGGTTGATGGCATCGCCTACGCAATGGACATGAGTTTAAGTAGGCTCCAGGAGTTGGTGATGGACAGGAAAGCTTGGTGTGCTGCAACCCATGGGGTTGCAGAGTTGCACATGACTGAGTGACTGAACTGAACTGAGATCAGCACACGATGCAACCCCACTATAAACGTTAAGCTGCTAAGAGGTTGCAAATCCACATTAAAATTACATTTTTGGATCTTCTGATTTATTCAAGGATTCACTGTAACTTAAACCTCAGATTTAAGATGTGTCAAAAGAAGTCTTTACATTTTTTTGCTGAGTAAAAATGTCGATCTGCCTTGAGTCATCCACCAAAGGCAATAGATCAAATTTAATCTATTGTGTAATTTACAGGGAAAGCAAACTGCATTACCATGAGCTCACGAAGTGCTTCAAAAAAGAAAAGTGAAAAAAATTAAGTGTGATAATATGTCTTCTTCACATAAACAATTAATTATTTTACTTACTAAAGAGATTGCCTTTTCAGATTTTTTTTTTTTTTCAGAAGGTCATGAACTAATCTGTGCAAAGAGGATTTTATTTTATGACTGTCTGGGCTCTTTGGGTAAGAATATGATACAAGGCTATCTCTGATTTTTTAAGGAAGCTGCCTAATATTTTACAGGACTATATTTCTTCATAGTGCTTTTGTATACAAGTCAGTCTAAGGGCAATTGGTCAGGAGGTTTCCCGACCAAGAGGTTAACTGACCAAGAGGTTTCCAGATAGCAAGTTATTTAATATTGATGTAATAGAAGATTATTTTTCCAGGAGATTTTTCTTTCTGGCATGGGTCTCTGATGTTACCCTACCTTTTATGCCTCAAAGTTCTCACCCCAGCAGATGCTGAAACTTGACTCATCTGTTTTGACAAAAATTGCTTCCTTGTGGCTTTGAGAATCACATATGTGAGCTTTAAAATACGTGCCATGCCCAGGATCAGGCAGCTGGTGACCCAGGAAGTTTGGACAACTCTCCTGACTCATGCTTACCTGCTTCAAGTTATGTAATATGACAA
>SJYQ01011151.1:0-12253 GCA_006410935.1 Redunca redunca | reverse complement strand
GGACGAGAAGGGGACGTAAGAGGATGACATGGCTGGATGGCATCACTGACTCGATGGACGTGAGTCTGAGTGAACTCCGGGAGTTGGTGATGGACAGGGAGGACTGGCGTGCTGCGATTCATGGGGTCGCAAAGAGTTGGACACGACTGAGCGACTGAACTGAACTGAACTGAAGTGGGTTGTCACTTTAAAGGAAAATTCAGTCTCCTTATAACAGAATCTGCTAGCTAGTAGAAAATCACTGGTTGCAAAGTGGACAGACAGCTTTTGCCATCTACTGTTCTACAATCCAATAGTGATGCTTAGAAATGAATATGTTCTCACGACTAAATATTTGGTAAGCTTCCTGGTGTTAGAGGCTGGAGAAGGAAGAAGGAAAGTTTAAGAAAGCCAAACCTCATACTGAGATTTCTCAGCATTCTGATGGAAAGAGTCGTGTATCATGGCTTGGTCTATAGGACACTCATTGAGTAGTAGTGCATTGTGAGAACTTTTTGAAATTTAGGAGAAAACATCCCACTTGATTCATAAAGTGAAGGGTCAGTTAGGCAGTTAAGGAAGAGGGCCCTCAAACTCGAGAACTGGTAAAGAATGTAGGCCTTAACAAAGAAGAGTCAACCCCCTGAAGGGCTCAGGCAGCTACATCCATGACTGGGGGAAAAATTCTGTCTACTCTGAGGATATTATTATTTTAAATGATTCCCACATCCAGGGTTTCTAGAAAAGGCCGGGATTCAGGAGAGGATAAAAAGGGGCCAAAGCATCTCAGGAAAGGGTCTTTCGGTGTGTATCTCACGTAGAGGGAGGGTAAATTATGGTTCCTGTCAGAGACAAATAGGTTGAGAGCTACTTTTGGACTCTCTGGTCTACCTCATCTGGTGTAAAGACTACTCGTAAGGATCTTTTCAGCTTCAGAGTCCACTCTTGCTAAATGCATTATCTTGATTCCTATGCCTGATGATGCATCTCCAATTAGATAAGCAGATATATATACACATACACACATATGCATATATATAAATATATATGTCCTTGTTTAAGTTATCAACACCCACCAAACTATCCAATGATAAGAGGACCCTTTTTTGTGGGTCTTCAAAATGCTTGGAGAAAACGTTGATTCCCTTTAGTCTTGTTTCGTTTAGTCTTCTTTCAGATGAAACAAATTACTAAATCTAGGCCACTATACATCTGTGTGAAGGCTCTTCTGTAGCCCTATGTAGCATTATGTCACATGGTCTTGAAAGATCTGCTTTAAATCTTTCCAGTATGTGACCTGGATTCTGATTCTGCCCTTCAGAGCTGTGGCTTCTGTTTTCCTGATATTATCCTAGGGCAAGCAAGATGCAAACTGTCCAACTAGACCACTACCTTGAGCATGAATGGTCTCGCGAAGAAAGTGGAGGAGAGTTTGAAGGGTGGGAAAGCTACTCTTGCTAAAATAAGACTGCTAGTTAGAAGAGGATTAGGAGATAAGAGCCTCAAGTGGAGGGCTAAAGGGGAAAGGCTGTAACTGGGAAGGAACTGAGGAAAGGAAAAGCTACGCAGAACGGAAGCTGTCAGATCCCAGGTATAGAAACCTGGGAAAGGGACCAACATTACCCTATGAGGCATGACAAGAACAGACTCTATGGGAAAGGAAATTCCTTTTCCTGGGGTGATGGAGGAGCTCTACAGGCCTGAAGCTTTGCTGAATCTCGGATGCTCTGTGATTGTGGAAGAATCACACTTGATTCTTGCCTACCCTGGGGGAAAACAGCTGTGCACTGTCTCAGGAAGAGAAGAGGAAGAGGTACAGGAGTCTAGTCTCCAGAGAATGACACCTAGAACATGTTGAGGTTTGCACACAAAGTACAAGTAAGGATTTTAGATCTGTTTTTTGATTATGTATTTTTGGGACTGGGAGTAACACCTTGTATCACCGCTTAGAGGTAACTTAGAAAAAGGGAAGCAAATGAGAACCTTGAGATCTCTGGTACAAAGAGCAAGAGCTCTGGCTGAAAGAAGCTTGTGGGTGGGGGTGAGGCAGAGAGCACTGTACCTCTCTCTCCACTTTCCCTTTCAGTTTGGTGCCTGAAGCATGAAAAGCAGGATCTAGAAATGGCCCCTCTCTGGTGTTCTGTGGTCACTTCGGGATGCCCGGGGACCAAGTCTTTGCTCAGTCAGCCAACCACCCAATGGGACAAACTTTTTTTTTCTTCTTAAAAACTCTAAACAGGAGAACATCTGTCTCCAATGCGTCAGTTGTAGCGTTTCATTCCATCTGGATGAAAAAGAAAGCTTTATGATGACTTCAAGAGAAATGGCATAGAACTTTGAGAAAACGGAAAAATTTTGGCAATTGATATGTCAGAGATTTTGTGTTAATCATAAAAGATATTTGATAGAAAGCAAAGGGTTCTACAATTGCTCTCTTATTTTTGATACATAAGTTTGTCTTAAGTGTAAATGGAAATTTTTCTTTCAGTCCTGCACTCAAACGTACTTTTATTTACTCTGTGAATATCCAGGTCTTACCTCGGTTATGGATTTCTCAGACGGGAAGACAGGTTAACAGATTAAGATTTTAACTTGTGTTTTAACACTAGTGGTTTACCTTGGCATGACAATGATACTTTAATCACAAAATTTACAAAATCAGGTGTTTCGGATCATTGGAATGAAAGAGGCTAAGGGAGAGAAACCCTAAGGATTTTACTACTGGCACAATTTCAGAATAAGATTTTCTAGTTTAAGTGAGTAGAGTTTTCCAGGCTTAAAAATAGATGGTACCTATAAATAAAGATGTAAACTTCTCCTAAATTTAACATTACTTTTGTTAAAATGCAAAACATCCTTTTTTCCTACACAGAGAGGGCTCTTTAATTTCTACAAAGGATAAATGCAGAAACAACAACAACAAAAAACAACAACAACAACCCTTGAAGGTTTTGTAAAATAAGCATTTAAATGATCGGTTAAGAGCACTGTTTCCACTTCTTGAAACATGTCACATTGTTTGCTGTTCAGGCTGGCTGCCTCAAGCTAATGTCCAAAAAAATGCACAGCAAATTTATATATTTCAGTTCCTATTTTCTCCAATGTTATAGTTATAATTCTAAAGCTTAAGAACTGATAATGGAGAGAAATAATTCTTGATTTTTCCTTAGGTTTAAGGTTTTTGCCCCTCTGAAAATATTCTAAGGAAATACTTTAATATAGTTAACTATTTTCAGTATCTAATGGGTGTAGGTTTCTACTTAGTAGACATAAAACTCTTATTTCAAATTTCTACTAATTGAAAAGATAATATTAAGCTTCTATATCTGAAAGACACACCTAAAACCTTAATTAGTTGTGTTTAGGGGTTTCATATTTGCTAGTTTATTTTTAACTGCAGGTGTGTAATTTCAGTATTTGTTTTTATGGCAATTTCACAGGTATACCAGTGATGTAGGGAAAAGAATCCTCAAACAAGGCCTTCTTTTGATATGTACTAAAAAGAAAATGCTACTGCTGCTGTGAAGTTTCTTCAGTCGTGTCTGACTCTGTGCTACCCCATAGAGGGCAGCCCAGCAGGCTCCCCCGTCCCTGGGATTCGGCAGATAAGAACACTGGAGTGGGTTGCCATTTCCTCCTCCAATGCATGAAAGTGAAAACTGAAAGGGAAGTTGCTCAGTCGTGTCCGACTCTTAGCGACCCCATGGACTGCAGCCTACCAGGCTCCTCCGTCCATGGGATTTTCCAGGCAAGGGTACTGGAGTGGAGTGCCATTGCCTTCTCCGTCTGTAAAGCAATTCTCCCTTAATATAAAAAAAATTAGAATGAGATCTAAAAACAAAACAAAACAATATGCAACTTGTAACAGATTTATTGGTAATGATGATAGACAGAATCCCGGAATGGTGCTCCATCTTTCTGGCTTTTTCCTTAGTCTACTTTTTTAAAGGAATGGGATAGTGTTTAGAAGCACGGACCCTTATGATAATTGGCAAGATCAGAATCCAGATTTCCTACCAGCTGGCTATGTGACATTAAGTTCCCTGTGAGCTTCACTTCTCTCACTTTAAAATGGGAAAAATAGAGGCTTCCCTGGTGGTCCATTGGTTAAGATGCCACACTGTCAACGAGAGGGCCCTAGATTCAAACCCTAGTCAAGGAACTAGATCCCACATGCTACAACTAAGAGTTTGCATGCCACAATGAAAAGATCCTGCATCCCAGAAGATCAAAGGGCCATGGAGCTAAATAAGTAAAAAAAAAAAATTTTAATGGGAAAAATAACAGCATCTACATTGCAAAGCTAGTGTGAGAATTAAAGGTCAGTTCTCATTTGTACTTTTAATTTGATTGAGGTTTAACTTGCATACAACAAAATGTACCTATTTTAAATGTATCATTCAATGATTTTTAGTAAATTTATGGAGTCGTCCATTGATTACAATCCAGTCATTCCCATCATCTCAAAAAGATCCGTGGTGCCCATCTGCAGTCACCTTTTCTACCTCCAGTCCCACAATAAAAAATGAGCTAATATTTCTAAATCACTTAGGATAGTGTCTGTCATCTACCAAGAGATGTATGTTACATCAATAAGAAATGTCTGAACAGGAGGAAGAAATACAATGCAAACCATGAAACCAAATGTCTTATTTACTGGCATAATAAAAAATGAATTTGGGTTGCATTTTAATCAGAACAAACTTAATACTTCATACAAAGATACTGCAACTTATTTCTGATTACTATCGAATTTAGTTTTCCTTATAAGCCTTTTTGAAAAGCACAGGCCTGGTTTTCATAGCAAATCTGGAGGCCTGAGCAATTAACTGAATTACTTTGAGAAGGGGAAAGGAAAGAAAAAAATCTGTGTAACTCAGATGAAAAGCCAGCAAGAGTTTTCACTTTTGACTTCTCCTACTACTGTTGCCTGACATTATGGTTATGTGGGCTCCCCTGGTAGCTCAGCTGGTAAAGAATCCTCCTGCAATGCGGGAAACCTGGGTTCAGTCTCTCAGTTGGGAAGATCCCCTGGAGGAGGAAATGGCAACCCACTCCAGCATTCTCGCCTGGAGAATCCCAGGGACAGAGGAGCCTGTTGGGCTACAGTCCATGAGGTCCCAGAGTCAGACACGACTGAGCAACTAACAAAGCACATAGTTATATAGTGTTTCTTCAAAGCTCTATAACATCCATTATCTCATTTTACACCTTCAACAACCCTGCAAGATAACTGCTTTCAATTTCTTCTTCTTCTATTTTTTAATCCTAGCAATGGTGCTTTGTACTGAGAGGCAACCATCTGAGTAAAACCAACAAGCACCTGACAAGGGAAGCCAGCCAGCCTGCCTGGACATCTTCTGGCTTCACAAGACACCTCATGGCAACGGGTATTTGGATAGACGGACTCAATCATAATTTGGGCTAAAAATGACTGGATATTTTCATAAAAGTATGAAAAAAAAAACCCTGTTTTTAAACACAAAAATAACAGAGAAGGAGAATAAGAAACAAATTATTAACAGTCCAACTCTCTCATTTTAAGGCAGAGTCGGTGACTTCTTGAGGTCATACTAGGTCTGCCACCCAAGTTTCCTGACTGCTCACTAGGGGCTTTTCTACTGCACTAAACTTCATCTGCCTAGTTAACTTTTGTGTATTTTCTTTGCAATGCTACTGACTAAATTTTAACTTTTCATTTTTACCTTGAAACACTGAGTGAAAATTGATATGGGATCTAATACTGTTAGGGAAACTTCGGTACCAGTATTTCCCTCAAGAAGTGCCTGATGGAAAATGTTTGCTTCAGTTGTTGTAGAACGTGAGATTTTTTTTAAAAAAAGGAAATTAAAACTGTATGACACAGAGATTCACATAACAGTTTTGAATGACTTTCTCTCCCAAAGACTCAGAGAAAGAGACAAGCAAAAAGACACCAGGCTCTCAGTACCTGCAGACTTAATGCGTTTCACTGTATTTACTCCTTAATCAAATATGATCTGGGTTAATCAATTCTGCTATTTTTTACTTCAGCTCTGTATCAACAGCTCTGTAGCAAATAAATAGGTGCCTACTTCTTTGTAGACAAGATGTGAGTGATGATCTAGGTATGTACCTAAGAAACGTGGGAGGCATTTTAGGCTGTGCTGCTCATTATATGTGCAAAAATGAGAAATCATAGAAAAGCAGCTATGTTACATACAAGGGTTCCCGATGGCCTGATGTTTTCAATGATGTCAGTGGTGTGAGACTTGTTTCTAAATCAGAAGGAAAACAAAGCATCTGGGCCAACTGAAAGACACAGGCTCAATACATTGTTACAAGAGACAAAGGGCAAAGCTGAAGGCTGTACCACTCCCATTTTTTTTTGAAAGGTCCTGAGTCTAGTAGCTCAGCATCCATCTGCTCAAGACATTTGTGTTTATTGTTAGTCCTTATCGCAAAGCCAGTTCTGCTTGCTTCCTCTTATGCAACCTCTAAAGGACTGTCTGGTAATGAACATTCTCTCAATCTTTGACTTTTTATTAAGATTTGCTTTCAGAGAATAGCTTTCATTTATATAACCCTCTAGCTTCCTCTTGAACTTGTTAATATTTCAACCTGTGTGAAATCCGTCTTTGTCAAAATAGCATTTACAGTGCTCTGACCTCTGCAGACAGCTCAGCATGGGTAATCCCTTAAGAAATCAAAAATGAATCTAAATGAAAAATAGTCATTCTAAACAAATATTATATATACTATTTTATTCAGATTCATTATTTTCATTAAAGTACAGATAAAGGATATTGACTGTAAAATCACATAAGAATAATAGTTCAATGAGAAAGTTAATCTCCTTCATATTAAACTAAGAACTCACTATTAACTAAAATTGCCAGAAATAATCCATGCATATTTGATCTTATATTCACATATGATGAAATGGCTGTACAGAAACAGAGATATGCAAATGTATCGATGTATGCAAAATGATCTCCAGCTGTACTGGTGATTAAGGTTAAATAGTATTAATGTCTGTTTCAAATGAGTACCCTACATACATTTTGCACTGACTGTGATTAAGTGAAAATAAGCTTTCCAGGCTATTAAGATGTTGAAGCCCGGCCTGCATTGTTCCTTATCTGTTTCAAAGAGCTGGCATGGTTTGCGATTTTCAGGCTACTCCAAAGTGTTTTGACAGCCAGTCATTATGCACCTTAAAATAAACGTTAAAGTTAGGAAATGAACTACTCTAATACTGTATCTCAATGTTAGATTGTTTTAACTAATAAATGACTAGATTTCCACATAAACACTGTGCTATGCTCAATATCCTACCAACTATTATTCGGCTTAAATGAGACATCACTGGAAACTGTATTTAAAATAGCTTATACTACAAGAATACAAGTAAGAAATTTAGAGAAATTTCTTACTTTCCTTCCTCTCCTCAGAAATATCAGAGTAGAGTGGACAATACTCCAATAAATTTCCGTCTTTATCTCAGTAGATAAGGAAAGGCAAGAGTCAGAGAAAACAGTGAGAGGGACACTCAGAGACACGGGTAGGGGGGTAGTTTCCTGAAATTAGATGTTTAAGACTGAGTCCTATCTATTCTTTCTCTGGGCCAGAGTTAAACTTGGATCAGAACTTTTTTACTCTATAAACATGTCTATTTCCACATTTTTACTTTGTTCTCCTTGAATTGGAGGGTTTCATTGAAAAATTAACAACTGGGTAATACAGGGACTGAGGAAAAAGCCTTTGCCCATCCTCTACTAAACACAAAGGGCAGGTCAGCAGAATCTTAGTGATTAACATTGATGGTGGTAGTTACCATAGCAGTTCCCAACCAGTTCCCAGTGCTTAGGAGACCGTAAAAATTGTCACCTGAATTATTAGGATGTCCCAGAGACTCAGCAATAAACCCCATCCAAATTGCCTCTTTAGTTTTTCCACGTGCTATGAAAGTTATTTTAAAAAAGAAATCTATTTAAGTTCCTTTAATGACTAACTCTACCTCTGAAACATAACTATTCGAAATAAGCAAGTAATCTTTTCCTTAGGGCCGCGCAAACGTTTCCTTAAGTATTTATTCCACTAAGATTTACACAGCAAAAACAAGAAAGAAATAATATATAGTATATGTCTCAATTGCTGTTGGGGATTTCTGTTTACATTAGTAACTGAAGTGAATATTGATAGGTTGTAAACAAAAGTACTGCTGCTGCTGCTGCTGCTGCTGCGTAGCTTGAGTCGTGTCCGACTCTGTGCGACCCCATAGACGGCAGCCCGCCAGGCTCCCCCGTCCCTGGGATTCTCCAGGCAAGAACACTGGAGTGGGTAACAAAACTACAGACCTGACAATTGTCTTCACTTGATGATTTCCTGCCTTCCCCTGGATCTCACCCTTTCTCATGAGCTTCAGTAGAGACAAGCATATGTTCTAGGATGAGACCGGAAACTGTGCACATCAGTCTAACCATTACCTTTTGGAAAACTTTTTAAAATGTATCACTTCCCATCAGGTTAATTTCAACTTTGAGTTGAGAAGCATTCAATAAATCATGGGTATCTTAAGGCTAACGCAAAAGGAAGCATCTAGGTTTTGCATGGCACGATTAAGACTGCCCTCTGTTGGAAGAGAAGGAAAAAAGAGGAAATTGCAGTGCTACGGGAATTACCTTGCTATGATTCTTTGCCCTATGTATCCAAAGTGAAACAAACATACTCTAGGAAGAAAAACAGTAGCATGTTAGTACTATATTACCATACTTTGCATTTTAACAAATAATATTTGAAAATTCATGTGTTAGGCTCTTCTATCCATGGAATTCTCCAGGCAGGAATACTGGAGTGGGTTGCCATTTCCTCCTCCAGGGGATCTTGCCGATCCAGAGTTTGAACCTGGCTCTCCCGCATTACGTACTGAGCCACCAGCAAAACTCTAGCATGGGTGGCAACAGTAATCAGTTACAGAATTGCAAGTCTCCCGAGAGACTCCAAATCTAGGAATGGACGACTAAGCAATGTTGCCTAAACGGAGGGGTGACAGGGAGGAAAGAGTGCATGGCTTTTGACTTTAAGTCCAACTTACTAGTGATCATGGGTATTTTTGCTTTTCAATGATTATAAATACTGTCAGGAAGAAAGATGCTAAAATTGGGTCAAATTAATTTGTTTCAAAAATAAACCAAGGGGTAAGTTTCAACACCCCAACCCCCACCCCCGCCTTTTGGGATGAACTTGAGCTTGGCGGGCTGTCCCAGAAGTCACTGCGTTTCCAGTCTCTCGAGTCTCCTGTACGGCACAGGGTGGCTTGAAGGCACCATCTTCCCTCCCATGTGCCTTCACTCTTCTCGGCAAAAGGAGGCTGGTGTCTCCTTCCAGCTCCGCAACCGCACCGTCCTGTCCACCCCGAGCCATCTTCGATCCATCCTCTTGCCCGCCCGATCGCCCACCCAGTGCCCTGAGGCTGCTTCACAGGTCTGTACGAGAGTTTAAACTGTCATCCCGTCCGGGGCCCTTCCGCCATTTTTTGGTGGTGCCTGTCTCCAGTGTTTCCCAATCCCAATCAGGGAATCAAGATGAAGGCGGGGGACGTGGGTGAAGAAGACAGGGAAAGTGGGCAGAGCTCTTCTGAAGCAGATAAAATACAGATTAGCCTCTGTGATGTTTCTTCTGAAGATTTTAAAAAAACCTGGCAAACAATAAAAGAGCTCCATGACAGAGAGCCACGTGGACTTGAGGGGAAAGGAGCCAGTTTGAGCGAAGAGAGATTGTCAGACGGGAGGTGGACAGGCTCCATATCAAGAATTAAAGAGTTTACAGAGCAGCGGAGAGCCCTGAATGACCCTATCTATGACCTGCGAGGTCAATTAAATGCGGAAGTATGCGATAGCTCTACAGTAAACGAAAGGGACAGAAATACGCTACAGCAAGAATCTTATGATATCCAACAAAATCTGAAGTTTACTGGTGAGCTCACAGCAGAAAGGAATAAACTAAGTGAAGAAAACAAGCAGCTTTCGGCTAGGCTCAAGAGGAAAAAGCTACAGTTTTGCCGTTCTTTTTCTGATAGTGATGACGACTTCCTCCCTGGGTCTCAAAAGAGCGAGTCAGTTATTTTGATCAGGGACCCTCCGCCCGGACCTGAGAGGTATGTGGCTGTCAAACTGATAACGCAAAGGAATACCAAACAAGTGAAACCTAGAGGGAAAAAGAAACAGCCACACAGTTCCGAGCTTCAGGTTCCATTTTACAGTCAGGACGTCTCTGAGGTGCCAGAGAGCCCTCAGGAGAAGCTTTCCTCTAACAGCAGTAAGACGATCACAATAAGCAGTGGCAGCCAGAAGTCATCCAGCACTGTTCCTTCAGCGTCTACACTCGGCCCTCAACCAGTGGGTGGATTTCAAGATGACTCCAGCCTTCCCGATGCCAGGCTTG
Organism: Redunca redunca; assembly: GCA_006410935.1. Lineage (NCBI taxonomy): Eukaryota > Metazoa > Chordata > Mammalia > Artiodactyla > Bovidae > Redunca > Redunca redunca. Next base: position 1,849 of record SJYQ01011151.1, on the reverse strand, counting down.
GCCATCCACAAAGCAAATCCGTTTTCACACAGAGGACCTCCCCACAGACGATCTCCACACCAAAGCGGGGAACTGAGATTGATTTTCCTAGGAGCCTTTCCAGTATGTCTCCAGGAGAAGACCTACCTACTGAAATATTATCTGAAACTTCAGAGGAAAGTATGATTGATTATGCCAAAAGCATATTTTCTCCTTTTACACGGAGAGACGAAAACACCACTGTACATCTATTTCCTTTAGACTCTACTTCAAGTTCTAATGTGAAAAGACCATCATTGGGTGTTTTTCGCGTTTCAATGAGAGAGAGCAGTAGCCAGACACCTTGCAGTGAACAGGCCACAGCAAGCAAGGATACGAGTGGAGCTACAGCTGCAGCCCATGATGCTGATAAGCCACAAGGTGAGACTCAGGCCTGCACTTTGGGGTATTCAATAAAGAGAAAAGTCAAGATACAGTTAGAAAAAGGGGGGAAGTAGCTATTGCTCCATCTCTCTTTTAAGGAGACTGGTTTGCTTTTCCAAAAGGACAGTCTTCCTATCAATTCAGACTATTTAACAGTTGTATTCAGACTATGTAAGTGATAATTCCTGACTTTGATTCTATTTCCCGGAATATAATATACAGACAGTAAAAGGTTGCGCAAATGACTAAGACTTTGAAACAGTGACTTATTGCCAGTTAATAAAATTCAGCTACAAAGAAAGAAACTTAGTTTTCAGAATCCCTCTACTTCTATATAAAAGTGTAGAGGTCTATCATCTTTTTGTTGAAATTAAGCTGCTAGTGTCTGTGAGTCGGTGTGTCCCATGCTGAGTTGGTTTAGTTGTGTCCTAGTTTTTGCAACACTATGGACTGTAGCCTGCCAGGCTCCTCTGTCCATGGGATTCTCTACAAGAATATGGCAGTGGGTTGTCATGCCCTCCTCCTGGGGATCTTCCCATCTATCGAGTCTCTTAGACTCTTGGATTGGCAGGCGAGTTATTTATTACTAGTGCCACTTGGCAAGCTCTTATGAGTCAATAAGAAGGCTTAAAAAAAAAAAAGCCAAGAGAACACCTAAAAGGCCTGGACTGTAAGAGTTCAACCCTGTAATACCTGTGAAATACTCAATTGACTTGACAAGGTAACTATTAATACTTACACTGAGAAAGATTCAGAAGCAGATATTTTTCAGACTAAAATGAATATGACTTTACAGACACCACAGAGCATGACTTCAATTAGAAAAGAGAATATGTGACACAGACTGTATACTACTTATTAAAATTTGCTTTTAAAAATCAAAAAGCGAGAGCAGAAGAAGGAAAACCCTCATTAACAAAGACCAACTATTTAGCAAGCAAGTTCAGCATTTACAAGAGCAGGAGACCTTTTCAAGAAACAGAGCAGTTATGGTTTTATCTGTAACAAAACTCAGCCAGTTGCTTGTCACTGGTTATCACAGTGTGTGTGTGTGTGTGTGTGCAAGTGTGTGCACATGTATACTGAATGGAGGAGGGGAGAACTAGTCAGCAATGCATGTCCCTCTCCTTCCTCTCTTCTGTCCTCCCCCTACCACCCTCCTTACTCTCCCTGGGCCATGGTGGTATTCAACTCCTGTTTTCCTTACAGTTTTTTTCCCCATGTATCCTTGAGTATGTAGAAAAAACAAAGTTATTGAGTGAATTCATGTGCCATAAAACTCACCCTTTAAAATAGAGTACAATACAGTAGTTCATATGGTATTATTTTAAAACTTGTAAAACCATCACCACAGTTTTAGAATATTTTCATCACCCTTTAAAAAAGCCCATACAGTTTCAATTTCCGTGCTTGTGATGGGTCTGTTAAGGTTTTCTATTTCTTCCTG
>SJYQ01011139.1:370596-401001 GCA_006410935.1 Redunca redunca | reverse complement strand
AACCCCTATTATCAAATCTGAATCAGTAGAGTACAAGAAAGGAAAGCTATGCAGTTCAACCACACTTGTAAACAAAGACCAAAATTCTTAAATAAAATATTAGCAAGTCCAGCAGTATATTTTTAAAATAATCACCATGATTAGCTAGGATTATTATTTGATATGAGGTATTTCAGGTTTAGAAATTTTCTATAATTTACCACAACAGGTGAAAAGAGAAAAATCGGGTTTACTTTAGTAGAGACTGAAAAGAATACTCACTCACAATGAACTCCAAACTACCTAGAAAACTGGGAATATTAAGAGCACACACATACTTAATGCTTGTTCATAATTAAAAATTTTTAAACATCCTACAAACCTAGCAATATGACACCCACCCTAGAAAGACACCCATGCTAGAAAAACATCCACAAATATACTAGGAGACATCAACAAGGTTGTTCATTTCAACATTATTTGTGTCTGTGAAAAGTTAGAAATAATCTAAATGTTCTTCAATTAGGTCGTAAGTAAATAAAATATGATACATATAATGAAAAGTGAGTAGAGCATTTGAAAGGGGATGAAATATATTAATATTTAGATGTGCCAATAAGGATAGATTTAGCAAAGCACATTTTGAATGAAAAAAATGTTGCATTTGGCAATATTTGAAAATACACACACAAAAATTACAGTATATATGTTCTATGAAATATATATACTGATGGCTACTAATATTGGAGAATGCACTAGTAATGGGGGGTGTAGGTCAAATATGATTTAGCATTTTAATTCTCTCACTTTTACAAGACAAAAGTATTCATGTTACTTTTGAAATGTAAAGCTATATTTATAATCCTATAAATGTGATCTACTACACTGACACTCAAAAATATTCATGACAAATTATTAGCACTAATACCAGAGTCAAGAAGGTGGTACAATAAAAGATCAGCAACAAAAAAAAAGATCAAAGAAATTCCTATTCCTGAACAAGCATTAATTAGAACAGAAAACAGAAAAAGAAACTACTTATGATCATGAAAACTATAGAATACAGAGAAAACTATAGAAAAAAAATGTGAAATGAACAAAACCTATAAGAAGAAAACTGTAGGACTTTACCAATGGAAAGATAGCCATAAAATGAATACATAAAAGAAGATTTGAAAAATTCCATTTCCTTGTATTACTTGATAAAGATGTCATTTCTCTTCATATTAAACTAATTTCAGATTAAATTTCTTTCAGTGAATGAAATAATCAAAATACAGTATGTAAGTAATTAAGAGAATACAGAAATAGACCCATGGATATATAAACAATGAGCTTATGATTAACACAGCATTTCAAATGAATGTAAATAATAAACTATTCAATATATACTTGGGGTTTGTTATTTATTAGGAAGAGGAGGGCATAGCAAGCCACTCCAGTATTCTTGCCTGGAGAATCCCCAGAATCCTGGACAGAGGAGCCTGGCAAGCTACAGTCCATGGGGTCACAAACAGTCTGACATGACTGAACAACTAAGCACATCATTCATTAGGAAAGAATAGCAAAGTCAGATCCCTACATCGTGTCAGAAAAATAAGTTACAGGTGGATCAAAGAGCTCGATACTTAAAAAATCTAGTTAAATATTTAAAGATTCTCCACCCATTGCCTTCCTCTGTCCCTTTCTCTTCCTCTTCCTGAACATTTCAGTCCTAAAGATATTAGAGTGCAGAGTAAGGTAGGTTTTCAGAAGAAGAGGTTGCCCGGCATGAAAATTTGAGCTAATTAGGAGTTAGTCCTGGTGGGAAGAGTCAGAGCCCAAGTGGGATGACAATAGTACAGAAGGTTAACCCAGCATGAGATACCTAGAGCCCAAGCGAGGTGAGGTGGACACGCATGAATGGGGATCACCTGGTTGTGGTGCATTAGAGTCCAAAAAAGGTGAAGAGATTGTTCTCATTAGGGGAGAGCCTGCCACTTGGTATTAGAGCCTGGGGAAAGTAATGATAGCATTCACTCAGGGATCAGCAAAAGACACTGAAAAGACCAAGAGAAATATTAGAAGTAGCAGGAGAACCAGGACAGAGGTATATCCTAGAAACAATACAGAAGGGAATTTCAATATGGAGAACCATTCAGAGAAGTCAAAGGATAGGCTGAAGTCAAGACAAATGGAAAAGTGAGAAACAGGATGTTGACACTTCCAACGAGTATATTTTAGCCTGGATGCATTGCCATAAATCATTTCTATTGGTTCATAAAAACTATCATCCAAGTTCCAACTCTAATTACAGTAAAAATCCTGCCACCAAATTGACTTACCCCAAGAGACATCAGAAGTTTCCAAAATCTCTTAGGAAATTTAGCAATTCGGACTTCCCTGGTGGCACAGTGGTTGAGAATCTATCTGCCAATGCAAGGGACATGGGTTTGGTCTCTGGTCCAGGAATATCCTACATGCCAAGGAGCAACTAAACCTTTGTATCCCAACCACTGAGCCCTCGATCTAGAACCCGTGAGCTGCAGTTACTGAGCTCTTGAACCTAGAGCCTGTGTTCCAGAACAAGAAAAGCCATCCCAATGAGAAGGCTATGCACTACAATGAAAGAGTAGCCTCTGCTCACCACAGCTAGAGAAAAGTCCAAGACCAGCAATGAAGATCCAGTGCTGCTGCTGCTAAGTTGCATCAGTCATGCCCGACTCTGTGCGACCCCATGGACGGCAGCCCACCAGGCTCCCCCATCCCTGGGATTCTCTAGGCAAGAACACTGGAGTGGGTTGCCATTTCCTTCTCCAATGCATGAAAGTGAAAAGTGAAAGTGAAGTCGCTCAGTCGGTCCCACTCTTCTCAACCCCATGGACTGCAGCCTATCAGGCTCCTCTGTCCATGGGATTTTCCAGGCAAGAGTACTGGAGTAGGTTGCCATTGCCTTCTCCAAGATCCAGTGCAGCCAAAATTAAATAAATAAAAGAAAGAAAGTTAGCAACTAGGAACTTGGTGTTTGTTTGGACCTTGATTCCTCACCTGCAGAACAATTAAAACACAATTTTCTGTCTGAATCTGCTTTGTTTTGTGTTTTGTGTGAAAATTTAAATGTCTTATGTTCTTTCTGTCAATGTTTTGTTAATAAAGCAGAACATCAGTACTAAGTTCCTTGTCTCTTCCTTTTTTAAGAAGTTTTTCCATTGAGAAATAGTTTATTTCCAGAGAAATGGACAGATCTTAAATGACCAGTTTCTTCAGTTATACAAATGCAAACATCTGTATAACTCACATCCCCATCAAGATATATTAATAGAACAAGGGTCAGCCAACTACAGGCGATGGGCCAAATCTGGTACACAGCCTAGTTTTCTACAGCCTGGCAACTGTCTTGATAGTCCAGTAGTTAAGACTCAGTGCTTTCACTGTCGAGACTTGGGGTTGGTCCCTGCTCAGGAAACTAAGATCCTGCAAGTCATACAGTGCAGCCCAAAACAATAGTAATAAAACCAGAAGTGTAAAAGCATTTTATGCCCATGCAAATCATACAGAATTCAAATTTCAGTGTCTATAATAAAATTAGAACAAGCCTCTAAACAGAGGGACCTCATAACTTATTTTCTTCTGTAATTGCCTTAATGTCTTCATAATGTGTTCCCTAAAGATCCCTAAACTTCCCAAAAAGGCTCATACTCCCTCCAGCCCCCACATGAAAAAATCTCTTTCTTAAAATCATATATTTAAGTTTCTGACTTCTCAGCATCTGGCTGAATGACTCTGAAAGTGACATAACATTGTTTCAAAGTTGTTTCTGACTTCTCAGCATCTGGCTGAATGACTCTGAAAGTGACATAACATTGTTTCAAAGTTTTGTTGAACTTGTCTTTTAGTCAGTTGACTTATGACTGAATACATTGCTATTTCTCCAGCTGTTTTCTGTTCTACCAGCCCCCACATCTACCATCTGTACAGTGAATGGAAAAGGGAAAAATGGAAAATTTCACATGAGAGTTCTTAAATGCAATCTCTTGTTTGTTTTTCTTCCTAATGCTTTATTATAAATGATTTTAAATATTACCTATATGACAACCATCTAAGTTCAACAATTAACATTTTGCCATGATTGATTTATTTATGTAATTTCATTTATATGTGTATAGATGGGCTTCCCAGGTGACTCTAGTGGTAAAGAACTAGCCTGCCAATGCAGGAAACATAACAGACATGGTTTCAAACCCTGGGGCAGGAAGATCCCCCAGAGGAGGACGTAGTAACCTGCTCCAGTGTTCTTGCCTGGGAAATCCCACGGACAGAGGAGCCTGGCAGGCTACAGTCCATTGACTAGCAAAGAGTTGGAGAAGATTGAAGCAACTTAGCACACATATATGTAGATATAATATTTTTTCTGAACCAGGCAAATTTGTAAACATCATTTAAATATACCAGTGTGCATCTCCTAAAAAACAGTTTTTTCTTTAATTTTTATTTTGAGTATAATTGCTTTACAATGTGTTGGTTTCTGCTGCACAACAATGTGAATCAGCTGTAAGTATACACATGCCCCCTCCCTCTGGAGCCTCCCTCCCCATCACCACCCCCATCCCAACCCTCTAGGTCATCACAGAGCACAGAGTTAAGCTCCCTGTGCTATACAACAGCTTCCCACTAGTTAGATATTTTACACATGGTAATGTATACAGTGCTAATGTTTCAATTCATCTCACCATCTCCTTCCCCACTGTGTCCACAAGTTTGTTCTCTATGTCTCCATCTCTATTTCTGCCCTGCAAATAGGTTCATCAGTGCCATTTTTCTAAATTCCATATATATGCATTAACATACAATAAAAAATAATCTTTTCTTACAAAACTATAATATTGTTATCTAGTGTAATTTAAAATCCTGTCCATTTTCAACTTTATCCAATTATTTTGAGTTTAGTTTGAAGAATAACATTCTTGGATCTCAAATATTCCCTGAAAGAAAGAGGTGATGAATAATTCATAACTAAGAAGTTTGAGTAATTCCCTGGAGATCTGGGGGCTTCCTAGATGGCAGTAGCTGTAAAGAACCCACCTGCCAATGCAGGAGACACAAGAGACGCAGGTTTGATCCCTGGGCCAGGAAGATCCCCTGGAGCAGGACATGGCAACCCACTCTAGCATTCTTGCCTGGTGAATCCCATGGACAGAGGAGCCTGGCAGGCTACAGTTCATAGGGTTGCAAAGAGTCAGACATGACTGAGCAATTTATCACACCAGTGGTTTGGACTCTACACTTTCACTGCCAGTGGCCCAAGATGAATCCTTGGTTGAGGAACTAAGATTCCACAAGCCATGTGGTGCAGCTCCCCATCCAAAAAAAAGGTTGAGTCTTTTCCCTGTCTCTAAAGTGAGGACTAAAGGGATTCAAAAGTTGAACAGATAGCTATTTTTTGCAAATCTTTCTGTCTCCCCCTAAGAAAGCAGAGGGTAATAATCATTCCTGAGAAGTTTTCTAAATAAAAGATTGTACATATTTGAATTCTTAATATTTACCCCTCTCTCCAACAAGTGATTAACTGATTTTATATCCTGATGACAATAATTTCTGGCTTTTCATAATTAAATGGTTTGAGTTGCCTAACAAAAATTTAGAACACAGCCACACCCATTTGTTTGTTTTATCTATGACTAATTTTACGATACAATACAGACTGTATGACCCCCAAAACCTAAAATATTTGCTCTTTACCTCCTTACAGAAAGTTTGCCAAACTCTGATAGAGAACATTTCGTGACTCTTGAATGTTCCTAAGTGTTATATTCTAGTCAATACCCCTGCCCAGAGTAGCCTTTGTTCCAATTTCTATTACTAGAAATCGATTTTGCCTGTTTTTGCATTTAATTTAAATGACATATTATGTATGTATTCCTTTGTTTCTAGCTTCCTTTACTCAGCATGTCTTTGAGATTCATCCATATGATTACATTTGTAAAACACTTATTTCCTTTCATTGCTAGCTATTATTCCATTGTCTAAATATGCCATATTTTGTATGTCCATGCTCTGTTAAATATATGAACGATTTTCAGTTCTTAGTTATTATGAATATGTTTGAGTTTAAGTCTACTATTTTAGTGTTCGACTTCTGTTTGTCTCATCTGTCCTACCTTTATACTTTCTAATATTTTAACTCTGCTATTGTTCATTCATTCCTGTAAAATCAGTTTTTATTTCATACAATTTTCTTCCAGCCTAATGAAGTTAAAAAAAAAATGGATTAACAATGTATTCAGTCATTTAGATGGCATGTTGTTCAGTCACTAGTTCATGTCTGACTCTTTGCAACCTCATGGACTGCAGCACTCCAGAGGACCAATAAAAGGAATTATCTGATAATTGTTCACTGTGTAATTCTATTGATAATACTAAACCAAGGATGTGTTATATATTCCACTCAGTTGTATTACGAGTTTCTATGTGTGTGATTTGAACGACAACAACAAAAATTATGTACATGATATAAAGCTGCTTTTCTTTTTTAGTTTTAAGAGTAGCTCAATGATTTGGGGAATGTTAGTACAGCATAGCACATACATAAGAAGAAAAGTACAAAATGATATTTAGCATTTTGCACAGCACATACATAAGAAGAAAAGTACAAAATAATATTTAGCATTTTACTCTGGAAAGAATCCATAAGAAGGATAATTGGAAGGTAAGACTTCTTTGTTTTCAAATGAGTGATTTTAATTTTTCTCTATGAAGAAAAAGTTTAATTAAATCTATCAAAAAACTGACTCATTGGAAAAGACCCTGATACTGGTAAAGACTGAAAGCAGGAAGACAAGGGGATGACAGAGAATGAGATGGTTGTATGGCATCACCAACTCAATGGATAAGAGTTTAAACAAACTCCAGGAGTTGGAGAAGGACAGGAAGCCTGGCACGCTGCAGTCCATGGGGTCACAAAGAGATAGACATGACTTAGCCACTGAACAACAACAAATTTATTATCAATTTACCTAAACCATTAATTTTTGCTGTTCAGGTAGAGCTCAGCACTTTCACACTGATGAACTAATTTTAGTAGATCTTATAGTGTACAGATGTGCTGGAGATAAATACTTTCAGCTTTTATTTGTTTAAAAAGCCATAATTTTAGAAAATTTCCCGGTGGTACAGTGGTTAGGACTCAGCATTCTCACTGCTGGGGCCTGGGTTCAGTCCCTGGTCAGGGAACTAAGATTCTGAAAGCTTTGTGGCAAAGAAAAAAAAGTCATAACTTTACCTTCATTTCAAAGGATATTTTTGCTAGATACAGAATTCTAGATTGACAAAATTTTTCCCCCTTTTAACTTTAAAGATGCCAAATACATTATCTTTTGGTCTCTATTATTCCTGATAAGAAGTAGGAATGATATTTTTCTTATCATTGTTCCCCTGTATGTAATGTATCTTTTAGTCTTTGCTGTCAAAATTTTCTCTTTACCTCTGGTTTTTAGCATTTTGACTCTGATGTGCCTAGGTGTGGTTTTCTTTGTATTTAAACTACTGTAGATTTACTGAGCTTCTTAGATTCATGTTAATATCTTTAATTTTAGTAAAATTCTTAGCCAATATCTCCTTAAATGTTTTCATTTCATCTCTCCCCTTGTAGGAATTCATTCACACATGTATTAAACTGTTCAATATTGTTTTATGCACTCAGGTATTTTGTTTTCACTCTTTTCTTCTTTGTATTTTGGTTTGGGTATTTCTAATGACTTGTCTTAAAGTTAACTAATGTCTGTATCTAACCTCCTCTTTTTAAAAATTCTTTATTTCTTATATTACTTTTTTTATACCTAGCATTTACACTTGGCCCTTTATTATAGTTTTCCTCTCTCCATAAAAAGTCCCCATCAGTTAACAATGTTGTCCACTTTTCTCACTAAATCTTTTATTTATATCTCATGATTATTTTTAATATCAATTTTTATTTTGCCAACATATGGGACAGCTCTGTGATTCTACTGACAGTTTTCTCTCCTGACAATGAATTTAATTTGAAAAGAATGAAACAATGTCATTTGCAGCACCATGAATACAACTAGAGATTATCAGACTAAGAGAAGTAAGTTAGAAAGAAAAAGAAAAATACCATATGATATCATTTATATGTGGAATCCTAAACTATGACCCAAATGAACCTATCTATGAAGCAGAAGGAGAATCACAGATATAGAGAACAAACTGGTTGTTGCCAAGGCGGGAGGAGGTTGGGGAAGGATGGAGTGGCAGAGTCGGGTTAGCAGATGTAAGTTTTTACATACAAACTGGATAAAAAACAGTGTCCTACTGTATACCACAGTGAAATATATTTAATATCTTGTGACATAAGATAATAATGGAAATAATATTTTTAAAAAGAATTATATATATGTATAACTGAATCACTGCTGTAATTACAGCATAATTAAGACAACGTTGTAAATCAACTATACTTCAATTAAAAGAGCAAAAATAACAGAGACACTAAAATGGACCAATGAAATGCTGATGACCTATGAAATAAACAGAAGTCCAACTCAATGGCTCTGCCTTAGGCATAGGCTGTACTAGTAGGGTCTGGGCGGGTGTTTCAGAGCCTACACCATTTTCTTGACAAAATATCTACAACCAATCAACTGTGCTTCTGAGTCTCACCCTCTAGAGTCTCTATTTTTGTCATCAGGTACATATCCAACAGAGTCCCTTTAGCTTTAAGATTCTGCACTTTTACTGCCAAAGGTCCCAGGTTCAATCCCTGGTTGGGGAACTATGATCCTGCAAGCTGTGTGCTACAGCCAAAAAAAAAAAAGATCTGGAGGTGAGGGCCATTTCTTGAGGTGTTATTAACAGTGTTGCTGGAGGTTCTTAATTGCACTATAGAAAAACAGACACAGTAGAGGCACTGGTACAGTGGCAAGAGCAAGGGCTTTGACTCATGAGCCCGGGTTTGTGTCCTGACTCCATCACTTACTGGATGACTGAGCATGATATCTAATCTCTATGGAGCTCAGTGTCCTCACAGATAAAAATGCCCCATTAATACCTACCACACTGGGTTATTCATGAGGACAAGATAAAAATAACATATATGCAATCTTATCTTTATTAAAGATGAGATGATTAGTTATGAATATTTTAAAAATATTTATTTATTTATTTGGTTTGCTGGTCTTAGTTGCAGCATGTGGGATCTAGTTCCCTGACCAGGGATCAAACCTGGGCACTCTGCATTTGGGTCATGGAGTCTTAGCCACTGGACCACCAGGAAAGCTTCTAGTTATGCATACTTTAATGCATGCATATTCAACTACAATATAAAATCAATTTTAAAATAGCACTACCCTTTGAAGAATGAGGAAAATTTTCCTCCTAATATATCAAAGAAGACATGGTTTGCATTGTGGACTATGAAACACATATATAAGTCATATATTTTTTAATGATCCAGGGGCTCATGGTTGAACTGGTAAGATCAGGGGTTAAAAAAAATTGAGATGAAATGAGAGGTTTCCACTGTTTCACTAATTTTCACAAAATTTCACTAATTTTAGACTCTGATAGTCTTTCAGAATTCCATCTCCTTTGCCTACAATTAGAGAAGTATCCCCTTCATTTCTTATTACAAGGCTCTGCTAAAGTAAAACTGGCTTTACCCATTCTATATTTGGAGAAACATGAGTTTCATCCTTGAAGTTCCTGGTTTAACAAGAGCTGCAGGGAAGTAATATTAGGTTGGTACAAAAGTAATTGTGGTTTCAATCTGAATTTTAAATCATTATAACTAAGCTTAAGCATATCTTTATTAATTACAATAGGAATCATTACAATCAACACATTTTCACCAACAAGAAATAAGTTTGTTTATTCCCATAGCATAAAAGTCTATGCTTTGGGATTTGACAAACTCTTGGAAAGCATTTTCTGCATCCTGCTGGTTGTGGAAGTGTTTTGTGTGCAAAAAGTTATTGAGAACATGGCGAATGAGGCAAAACTTCATAGCTCAATTTGTTCAACTTTTGAAGCCTCGGTTTTGTGACAAGCAGTCAGACGTTGTTGTGGAGAAGAATTGGGCCCTTTCTGTTGAACAATGCTGGCTGCAGTCATTGCAGTTTTCGGTGCATCTCATCGATTTGCTGAGCATACTTCTCAGATGTAATGCTTTTGCTGGGATTCAGAAAGCTGTAATGGATCTGACCAGCAGCAGATCACCAAACAATGACCATGACCATTTTTGGTGCAAGTTTGGCTATGGGAAGTGCTTTGGAGCTTCTACCTGGCTGAACTACTGACCTGGTCATAGCCAGTTGTCCTATAGAGTCCACTTTTCATTGTATGTCACAATCTGATCAAGAAATGGTTCATTGTTTTTGCACAGAATAAGAGAAGACAACACTTCAAAACAATGATTTTTTTTTTATTTTCAGTCAGCTCATGAGACATCCACTTAATGAACTTTTTCACCTTTCCAATTTGCTTTAAATGCTGAATGATCACAGAATGGTTGATGTTGAGTTCTTCAGCAACTTCTCATGTAGTTGTAAGAGGATCTGCTTCGACGACGGCTCTCAACTTGTCGTTGTCACCTTCCAATGACTGAACACTATGCTCCTCATCTTCAAGGCTCTTGTCTCCTTTGCAAAACTCCTTGAACCACCACTGCACTGTATGTTCATTGGCAGCTCCTGAACCAAATGTGTTGTTGATGTTTCAAGTTATCTCCACTGCTTTACAACTCATTTTGAACTCAAATAAGAAAACTGCTTGAATTTGATTTTTGTCTAACATCATTTCCCTAGTCTAAAATAAATAGAAAATAAACAGAAAGTAATCTCATTAGCAGAAAAACATAAAGCCAGAAACGTGCATTAAAATGATATCTAATGTAACCACATTTGTTTAAAAATGTATTCCCATATCAAACAGCAAATTTCAACAACACAAAAACAGCAGTTACTTTCACACCAATCCAATACCTATCCTTGGAAATTTGAGAATGTATCATGAAAAATGAATAAACCCACTCATTTTTAGGTCCATTCCTTCATTTCAAAATAGACCTTAACTCTATTTTCCAATGGAGAAATTATTATGAACATATCACCTCCAAAACACAAGCATATTGTTGGCTTGATTATTTGACTCAACAGTGACCTCGTTTGGTAGAACCAATAATAAGGCTGGTTTGAGGATACTGTTGCCATGATCTGGCTCTAGAAAAGTGAAATCCCCTCTGGTCTACATACTTGCCACATGGCATCCTTGAAATCATGTTTCATACTACTGCACACCTATCAGAATGACCAAAATTGAAATCAACAACACCACAAAATGCTGATACAAAGATGCAGAACCATTGTTGATGGGAATGCAAAATAGTACAGTTACTTTGGAAGACAGTCTGGCAATTTCTTACAAAACTAAACACACTCTTGCCATGGGATCTAGCAGTTATGCTGCTTGGTATTTCCCAAAGGAGTTGAAAACTATGTCTACATAAAAACCTGCAAATAGATGTTTGCACAAAATTTATTCATAATTGCCAAAACCTGACAGCAACTAAGATATCTTTCAGCAGGTGAATGGATAAATGGCTCTGTCCAGACAGTGGAATAATATTCAGTGCTTAAAAACCATCAAGCCATGAAAAGATTTGGAGGGGACCTTACCTGGTGGTCCAGTGGTTAGCAATCTGCCTACCAATGCAGGAGACACAGGTTCAGTCCCTGGTCTGGGAACTAGGATCCAACATGCAGTGGGGCAACTAAGCCCATGTGCCATGACTACTGAGTCCCATTTAGGGCTCCCAAGGTAGCACTAGTGACAAAGAATTCACCTGCCAATGCAGGAGATGCAAGAGACACAGGTTTAACCCCTGGGTCAGGAAGATCCCCTGGAGAAGGAAATGGAAACCCATTCCAGTATTATTTCCTGGAAAATTCCATGGACAGAGAAGCCTGGCAGGCTACAGTCCATAGGGTCGCAAAGAGTTGAACACAACTGAAGCAACTTAGCAGGCAGGCGGGCATAGCTGATTTACAATGTTGCATTAGTTTCTACTGTATAGCAAAGTGAATCGGTTATATATATACATATATCCACTCTTTTTAAGATTCTATTCCCGTATAAGTCATTACAGAGTATTGAGTAGAGTTTCCTGTACTATATAATATATCTTTATTCATTATTTATTTTATATATAGTGGTGTTTATGTGTTAGTGANTTCCTGTTGGATCAGACAGTAAAAAAAAAATTGCAGGTCTGCCTGCAATTCAGGAGACCCAGGTTTGATCTCTAGATCAGGAAGATCCTCTGGAGAAGGAAATATCCACTCCACTATTCTTGCCTGGAGAATTCCATGGACAGAGGAGCCTGGCGGGCTACAGTCCATGGGTCGCAAAGAGTCGGAGACGACTCAGTGACTAACACTTTCGCTTTCCCTTGTCATATGTTAATCCTAATCTCTTAATTCATCACTCCCCAATCAAACCAAAAGTTTGATTTCCAGGTCTGTGAGTCTATTTCTGTTTTGTAAATACGTTGATTTGTACCATTGTGTTTTAGATTCCACATGTAAATTATATCATATTATACTGAATATCTTTCTCTGTGTGATTTGTAACAATCTCTAGGTCCATTCCTGTTGCTGAAAATAGCATTTTCATTTTTTTAATGGCTGATTAATATTCCATTGTGTGTGTGTGTGTGTGTGTGTGTNCCATTGTGTGTGTGTGTGTATATATATATATATTCCACTTAATATTTTAAGTATCAGCTACAGTGGAGTAATTCAAAATTTAACAAAAATTTACTGAGCATCTACTATGTGCCAGACTATGTTCTAGGCATTGAGGATAGAGTAATAAATAAAACAGAAAAGAAATTCTTGCCTCTCCGGGGCTTTTGTGCTAATGGGGAGATGGAAGGAAAATTAGTTTACTGTACAGAATAAGAGAAGACAATAAGTTCTACGAAGACAAAAAAAAGTAGGATAGGGTCCTAAGCGAGACCTCGCAGCAGATACCTAAGGATGCAGAGGAACAAGTCATGAGCTGCATTTTCAAAATATTTTGACCACATTGTCATTTAAAACAAATATCAAAATTGAGGATATTCTGGGACTTCCCTGGTGGTCCACTGGCTAAGACTCCACGATCCCAATGCAGGAGGCCCAGGTTCCATACCTAGTTAGGAAACTAGATCCCACTTGCTGCAACTAAGGGTTTACATGCCTCAATTAAAAGATCTCAAATGCCTCAACTAAAGATCCTGCATGCTGTAACTAAGACCTGCATGGTCAAATAAGCAAATATTTAAAAAAAAAAAAAGAACTGACAATTACTGTAAGCACCATGGATTTTCATCTTAATGAAATGGGAAGCCACTGGAAGGCTTTCAGACAAAGAGAGAAATGACTTAATATACGTTTGCCCAGGATGCTCCTTGGATTGAGAATGGAAGTTAGGGCTCTGGGTATGAGGCTGTTGCTGTGGTCCAGGTGGGAGATGGGCTAGCAGTGGAGGTGGCAAGAGGCAGTCAGATGATAGGTGTGTTCTGAAGGCTCTGCTGACTGATTGAATGTGAGGCGTGAGAGAAGGGAAGAGTCAGGATCTCGTTCTGTGTTCACACAGTAGCCTCGCTCACATTTACTCTTCCTGAGTGGCATTCCCTCAGTGACTGCGCTGACTCCTGTGGTTCACCACAAAGTCTATTTCCATGAAAATTTGAGCTTGACAGTGTCAATTGTGGTGTCTTTATCCTCACCACAGAATGATTGATCCATGTCCTGTATCCTCTGAGCATGGTCCTCAAGAAGCGTGTGCTTTCTGTTCTTATGTGCTGCATAATGTTTGGACATACTTAATTCTTTGATTCTCCCTGAATGTCCCCCTTTCTTTTTCCTCTTTGAAAGCTCTCACTCCCACCCTGTTGAACTCAGGAGTGATATTTGCTGGCAAATGGGAAGTGGATCACTTGGAAGTTGAAGCTTTAACTAGGCCATACACTTTCCTGGTGGTTCAGTGGTTAAGAATCCATCTGTTAATGCGTGAAATATGGGTTCGCTCACTGGTCCAGAAAGACCCCACAAGTCTCAGAACAACTAAGCACATGTGCCACTACTACTGAGCCCATGCTCTAGAGCCCGGGCTTCACAATGAAGAGTAGCCCCCACTGACCACAACTAGAGAAATCCCTCACAGCAATGACGACCCAGTGCAGCCAAAAATAAATAAATAGAATTAGACCATGCTTCTCCACACTTCCTCCCCCTCAGCCACAATGACTGACAATATTTCATACAGATGCTGCTCCATCAACATGGGTCCTGAAGTGAAAACAACATGGAACAGAGACACAGCATACTCCTCAATAAATATGTAGCCCTAGGGAAGAAAATAAAAACAGACCTTAGCTGCTGTAAAGAGAGATTTGGGGATCATTTGTTCCCACAGCATCATTTAGCCTATGCCAAATGATAAACTCACCTAAGGACATGTCACGATAAGCAGGGTTGCTGGGATTTTTCTGGGGCTCAAACCTAGACAGTCTCACTGCAGTTGTTGACAAGTCACCAAATGTATAATAACACTGTCTCTTTATACAAACCCAAAAGTTGCAGCCCACAGCAGCTTAGGGAAGCAACAGGTATTAACTTTTTCAATAATGCCACCTCATTTTTATTTCAAGCCTCTTTTCCATCAAGATGTTATAAGCTTCAGTGCAGGATTAGGTCTATAACACTGTACCATGGATATACTTTTAACTTAGTAGATATAGAGTTACAGAATGATCTTAATTCCTATCACTCCCCTGTTTAGACTTATCTAATGACTTCCTTCACATCCAAAATAAAACCCAAACCCTTACCATGGCATGGACATCCTCCTGCTGTGTCCCTGACCACCTTTGGTCTCCCCTCTGACCTCTTGACACTGCATGAGGCTTCAGCCACTTCCTAGACTCACTAGGCAGGTCCCCGCTCAAATCTGGAACTCTCTTCTCCTAGATGTACTTAAGACTCATGCAAGTTTCAACTCAGCATTTATTCCTTTTAAAAGGCCTTCCCTGGCAAGCCCCTCTCTGCACTGCCTTCCCTCTCCCCACCCCCATCCACCACTAACACAATTATTCTACTTCTGAAACTCAGAATACCTGAAATTATCCTGTTGATTTATTTACCTGTTAATTATCCACTGTCACCCTCTTTCACACACCAGAAAGAGAAGAACTGTTGTGTATCTTGTTTACTGAAATTCTGGCCAAAAACTGCAGGAAGAGGGCTTGTGTGCTCAGTTGCTAATTCGTGTCTAACTCCTTGCAACCCCATGGACTATAGCCCACAACGCTCCTCTGTCCATGGGATTCTCCAAGCAAGAGTACTGGAGTGAGCTGTCATTTCCTTCTCCAGGGGATCTTCCTGACCCAGGGATCAAACCCACATCTCTTATGTGTCCTGCTTTAGCAGGTATTCTTTACCACTGGGAAGCCTGGAAAAGGGTTTAGCACATGGAAATGCCCAATTGTGGAAATATTACTAACATTATAAGCAGTCTTGATACATATTGTCGAAATGCCTTCCAAAAAGACTGGACAACTTACATCTTTCCTGCATCCTTGATAGAATTGGAGATTTGCAAGTTCTGTTTTTGCAAATTTTCTAGTAACCAAATTTAAACCTGGTTTCCCAAATCTACTTTTATTTGACTATTAGTAAGGCTGAACATTTCTTTTTTCTAAAAATCATTTATTTATATTATTTGTCCATTGATAAGTTAGAGAGTTAGTACTTCTACTACAGATCTACATGTCTTCTTTACAAAGATGGGTAGAATTTCAAAGATCAGTAACTTACTGGGAGCTTGAAATCTGTTTTAAAATATCTCACTACAAGCCCAGGATAAACCATGCTCACATGGTTTGTTTTGTTTTGTTTGTCTTTACTGGAGGGAGAGTGCCTACTTAGCTAATAGCCATGTCAAGAGGGTGACTGCAGGTGTAAACAAAATACTTTTCACAATACTGTAAAAAAAGAAGAAGAAGAAATCCTACTGAAAACAGGCAGGAAAAGTGAGTCTGGTAGGTAAGTGGAAGTCCTAGTCCCAGGCTTCAAAATAAGATTCAAGGTGAATCCCAAAGGGAATTGCAAAATCAATGTCTCCATTTGAGACAAAGATTAGATAAAGCTACATTTAATAATATTAAGGATGGGGACTTCCCTGGTGGTCCAGTGACTGAGAATCCATCTGCAATGTAGGGCACATGGGTTTTATTCCTGCTCTGGGAAGATCCCACATGCCAAGGGGCAACTAAGCCTGACAGCAGCAATTATTGAGCACTCACACCACAACTACTGAAGCCCATGCACTCTAGAGCCCATGCTCCACAACAAGAGAAGTCAAAATGAGAAGCCTGCTCATGGCAATGAAAAGAAGCCCCCGCTTGTACAACTAGATAAAGCCCACATGCAGCAATGAAGACCCAGCATAACCAAAAAAAAAAGAAGAATCTGCCTTCCAATGCAGGGGACGAGAGTTCAATCCCTGGTCTGGGAACTGAGATCCCACATGCTGTTGAAACAACTAAGCCTATGCACCACAACTACTGGGCCTGAGTGCTCTGGAGTGGAGCCTGTTGCCACAACTGAGCCCTGACACAGCCAATAAGAAATAAATAATAAATAGTAATACTGGTTCAGTTCAGCCGCTCAGTTGTGTCCAACTCTTTGCGACCCCATGAATTGCAGCATGGCAGGCTTCCTTGTCCATCACCAACTCCCAGAGCTTACTCAAATTCACGTCCACTGAATTGGTGATGCCATCCAACCATCTCATCCTCTGTTGTCCCCCTCTCCTCTGGCCTTTGGTTTTTCCCAGCATCGGTATCTTTTCCAATGAGTCAGCTCTTCACATCAGTTGGCCAAAGTATTGGAGTTTCAGCTTCAGTATCAGTCCTTCCAATGAATATTCAGGACTGATTGCCTTTAGTAATACTAAGGCTAATTTAAAAGGTAAAAATAGGCTTTCCTGTTGGCTCAGACAGTAAAGAATCTACCTGTAATGCAGAAGACCCAGGTTTAATCAGTGGGTTGGGAAGATCTCCTAGAGAAAGAAATGGCAACTCACTCCAGTATTCTTGCCTGGAGAATCCCACGGACAGAGGAGCCTGGTAGGCTACAGTCCATAGGGTCACAAAGAGTTGGACATGACTGATTCTTTACCGTCTGAGCCACCAGAGAAGCACCCTACTTACATCATATCCCTGTAATTAAATACATCCCTCTTTACCACATATGTGGGCAGAGACAGCTAGTTATCTCTGAATATCCATTAATGTCTCTTTTAGGGAAAAATACCCACGTTTTAGCTGACTCGTAGTCATCCAGGTCAAGATTACATTTCTGAGCCTGCTCTGTAACTAGACATGACCATATGACTAAGTGCTGGTGAATATGATATGAACAGAAACAGTAAAGTGGACTTCCAGGTCATGCCTTTAAAGGGAAGGTACGACCTCCAAGCCTCCCCCCTGCATCCTGCTGGATGGAGTATTAAAGGGGGACCAATGGTCCCAGTTTGTATAGATTCCTGAGTTGTAGGACATTCTGAGCTAAAACTGGGGAAGCCTCAGGCAAACTGGGACAAGCTGGTCACTCTAAGTGTGGATGTGATGGTAGAGACTGGAGCAGCCATTTTGGAAGCTGTTAACGACAGAGAAGAAATTGGGTTCCTGACCCCATGACTCTTATATAAGTGAAAAACAAACTCTTTTCAAGCTATTGTTCTTTTGGCTTCTTATAAGAGATACAGATTCAGTCCCTGAGTTTGGAAGATCCCCTGGAGAAGGGCATGGCTACCTATTCCAGTATTCTTGCCTGGAGAATCCCATGGATAGAGGAGCCTGGCAGGCTACACTCCATGGGTTCGCAAAGAGTTGGACACAACTCAAGTGACTTAGCACACACATACATATGGCAAAGGGACTTTGTAGATATGAGTAAATTAAAGATTTTGAGATGAGGAGATTACCCTGGTTTATCCAAGCAGGCTTGATATAATCCACAACAGTCTTCATGTAAAAGTTGGCAGGAGGATCAGAGAAGGAGGGATGATGACAGAAATGAGAGACAGAAAGAGGTTTGAAGATATTCTGTTCACTTTGAAAATGGAGGAGGAAAAAGACAGAAAGAGAGAGGTCTGAAGATATTCTGATCACTTTGAAAATGGAGGAGGAAGGGACCATAATCCCAGGAATGCAGGAGAGCCGGAAAAGGCAAGAAAATAGATTCTTCCCCCTAGCCTGCAGAAAGAATTTAGCTCTGTTGACACTTTGATTTGAGGACTTGTGGGCTTCAGAACTATACAATAAATTTGTGTTTTAAATAAACAAACAAAAATCCCATGGTTGAACCTATTCTTTTTCTCCCTCAAGAAAATCCTACAGAGAAGAAAAAGAAATAAAAGACTGGAAAAGAAGAAGTAAAACTCTCACTGTTTGCAGATGACATGATCCTCTACAAAGAAAACCCTAAAGACTCCAGCAGAAAATTACTAGAGCTAATCAATGAATATAGTAAAGTTGCAGGATATAAAATTAACACACAGAAATCCCTTGCATTCCTATACACTAATAATGAGAAAACAGAAAGAGAAATTAAGGAAACAATTCCATTCACCATTGCAATGAAAAGAATAAAACATTTGGGAATAAATCTACCTAAAGAAACAAAAGACCTATATATAGAAAACTATAAAACACTGATGAAAGAAATCAAAGATGACACAAATAGATGGAGAAATACACCATGTTCATGGATTGGAATAATCAATATAGAGAAAATGAGTATACTACCCAAAGCAATCTTTGCAATCCCTATCAAGCTACCAATGGTATTTTTCAGAGAACTAAAACAAATAATTTCATGATTTGTATGGAAATACAAAAAAACCTCGAATAGCCAAAGCAATCTTGAGAAAGAAGAATGGAACTGGAGGAATCAACCTGCCTGACTTCAGGCTATACTACAAAGCCACAGTCATCAGGACAGTATGGTACTGGCACAAAGACAGAAACATAGATCAGTGGAACAAAATAGAAAGCACAGGGATAAATCCACGCATCTATGGACACCTTATCTTTGACAAAGNTTTAACAAGTGGTGCTAGGAAAACTGGTCAACCACTTGTAAAAGAATGAAACTAGAACATTTTCTAACACCATACACAAAAGTAAACTCAAAATGGATTAAAGATCTAAATGTGAGATTAAAAACTATAAAGCTCCTAGAGA
This sequence comes from Redunca redunca, assembly GCA_006410935.1. Classification (NCBI taxonomy): domain Eukaryota; kingdom Metazoa; phylum Chordata; class Mammalia; order Artiodactyla; family Bovidae; genus Redunca; species Redunca redunca. The sequence goes on along the minus strand of SJYQ01011139.1, from coordinate 381,737 downwards.
ACATAGGCAAAACACTCTCTGACGTAAATCACAGCAGGATCCTCCATGACCCACCTCCTAGAGTAATGGAAATGAAAGCAAAAATAAACAAATGGGACCTAATTAAACTTAAAAGCTTTTGCACAACAAAGGAAACTATAAGCAAGGTGGAAAGACAGCCTTCAGAATGGGAGAAAATGATAGCAAATGAAGCAACTGACAAAGAATTAATCTCAAAAATATACAAGCAACTCCTGCAGCTCAGTTCCAGAAAAATGAGTGACCCAATCAAAAAAAATGGGCCAAAGAACTAAACAGACATTTCTCCNAGCAACTCCTGCAGCTCAGTTCCAGAAAAATGAGTGACCCAATCAAAAAAAATGGGCCAAAGAACTAAACAGACATTTCTCCAAGGAAGACATACAGATGGCTAACAAATACATGAAAAGATGCTCAACATCACTCATTATCAGAGAAATGCAAATCAAAACCACAATGAGGTACCATCTCATGTGGGTCAGAATGGCTGCTATCAAAAAGTCTACAAATAAATGCTGGAGAGAGTGTGGAGAAAATGGAATCCTCTTACACTGTTGGTGGAAATGCAAGCTAGTACAACCACTATGGAGAACAGTGTGAAGATTCCTTAAAAACTGGAAGTAGAACTGCCATACAACCCAGCAATCCCACTGCTGGGCATACACACTGAGGAAATCAGAATTGAAAGAGATACGTGTACTGCAATGTTCATCGCAGCACTGTTTACAAAGCCAGGACATGGAAGCAACCTAGATGTCCATCAGCAGACGAATGGATAAGAAAGCTATGGTACATATACACAATGGAATATTACTCAGCTATTAAAAAGAATGCATTTGAATCAGTTCTGAGGTGGATGAAACTGGAGGTGATTATACAGAGTGAAGTCAGTCAGAAAGAAAAACACCAGTACAGTATATTAACGCATATATATGGAATTTAGAAAGAGAAATGGCAACCCACTCCAGTGTTCTTGCCTGGAGAATCCCAGGGACAGGGGAGCCGGGGGGGCTGCCCATCTATGGGGTCGCACAGAATTGGACACAACTGAAGCAACTTAGCAGCAGCAGCAGCAACGATGACCCTATATGCGAAACAGCAAAAGAGGCACAGATGTATAGAACAGTCTTTTGGGCTCTGTGGGGGAAGGCGAGGGTGGGATGATTTGAGAGAATAGTGTTGAAACAAGTGTATTATCATATGTGAACTAGATCGCCAGTCCAGGTTCGATGCATGAGACAGCGTGCTCAGATCTGGTGCACTGGGATGACCCTGAGGGATGGGATGGGGAGGGAGGTTGGGGGGAGGGTCAGGATGGGGAACACATGTATACCCATAGCTGATTTATGTGAATGTATGGCAAAAACCACCACAATATTGTAAAGTAATTAGCCTCCAGTTAAAATAAATCAAAAAAAGAAAATCCTAATATTTAAAAAATGCTTCCCCTCCTCATATAACTGTGATGAAAATGAACTTTTTTCTTCTAATGAGTTAGTAACAAAGGCTAGCCTTTGTTAATTGCTGATTACATAATATGTAAGCTTTATCATCTCATAGAATCTTCAAGATAGACTTATAAGGTAGATATATTACTCTCACTTTTCTTACAGGCAGCTGGAGGCTCTGAAAGATTAGAAAACTTGCCTAAGAGCATGTAGCTAAGAAAGGTGAGTTGGTGTGTCTTTGTGAGTTGCTCAGTTGCTCAGTGTGTCCAGTTCTTTGCAACCCCATGGACTGTAACTCACCAGGCTCTTCTGTCCATAGAATTCCCCAGGTGAGAATAGTGGAGTGGGTTGCCATTTCCTATTCCAGGGGATATTCCTGATATGTCTCATACAATGTGTGACCCTGAGTGTGAAAAGGTGCCTGACTCTGCTGTAGACCATTATTGACTGCTGCAGCTGTGACAGAGTGTACAGGGGGCTGAGAGGGGCCTCCTGGCAGCACAGTTGGCTTGACAGATTTGGCTGCCAGCTGCCTACAATCGCAGTGTGCTTTCTCTCAAAGAGCACCCTGCAAGGGGCTCCCACTGGGGACCATAGCCAGAACACAGGGGTCCTGCTCTCTTGCTCTATGCCCCTCCCACTTCGGATACCTCTCTGCGGGCTGTTTCAGGCCTAAGAAAGAAAGTGAAGTTTCTCAGTCATGTCTGACTCTTTGGGACCCCATAGACTGCAGCCTGCCAGGCTCCTCCATCCACAGAGTTCTCCAGGCAAGAATACTGGAATGGGTAGCCATTCCCTTCTCCAGGGGATCTTACTGACCCAGGGATCGAACCCAGGTCTCCCTCATTGCAGGCAGACTGTACTGTCTGAGCCCACTTCAGGGAATCCCACTTCAGTCCTAAATCCCTTCTTAAATATTCACCTTTGATTATTTTTCATAAGTATATCTTTCTTTTTTAAGAGTTTAGTCTAAAATATTTTTAACTCTGTACTTTGTTCTTTTTATCCTGATTTATGTTGCTCTGACTTATTTTAAAAATTTTATTGGAATAGAGTTGATTTACTCCAATAGAGTTGTGGGGTTAGTTTCAGATGTACAGCAAAGTGAATCTGTTATAAATATACATATATCCACTCTTTTTAAAGTTCTTTCCCGTATAGTTCATTATAGAGTATTCAGTAGAGTTCCCTGTGCTATACAGTAGGTTCTTACTAGTTAGCTACTTTACAAATTAGTAGTGTATATATGGCTCTGACTTATTTTCATCATCAGATCAGTCACTCAGTCGTGTCTGAATCTTTGCGACCTCATAGACTGCAGCACAACAGGCTTCCATGTACTCTATCTCCCAGAATTGGCTCAAGTTCATGTTCACTGAGTCAGTGATGCTATCTAACCAGCTCATCCTCTGCCACCCCCTTCCCCTTTTGTCTTCAAACTTTCTGGTGGCTCAGACAGTAAAGAATCTGCCTGCAATGCAAGTGACCTGGGCTTGATCCATGGGTTGGGAAGATGCCCTGGAGAAAGGAATGGCTACCCACTCCACTATTCCTACCTGGAGAATTCCGTGGACAGGGGAGCCTGGTGGGCTATAGTCCATGGGGTCACAAGTAGTCTGACATGACTGAGCAACTGACACTTTCAATTTCACTACTATACTTTAGCACTCACTATATTATCCTCAACATTTTTGATCTTCTGGTTTTACTTGTTTCAATCTGTTTTTTTTTTTTTTTTAGTTCTTTACATTTTAAATTCCTTGTTTTGACTTATTTTATAATTTCTATTCTCAAGCTCGTTTTCTCCTTTGTACCTGAACACTATTTTAGCTTTAGGATTTATTTAAGGATTATTTGCTACTTTTCTATTGGTATTTATTTTCATATTTTACATTATTTTAAATTCCTTTAAAATAATTTTGTATTTAAACTGTACCATTGTTTTGACCAGATCAATTATTAAATTTCTGTGTTTGTTTTGAATTTGTTTCATGAATTTGAATCACAATTCTTTCCCTTTCCTTTTCATTTTATTTCTTTATCTCCTTAAAAAAAATAACTTTATCCTAATAGCTTCATCTGTTTCTTCTTTTCTTAACTTCTACATCTTACTGTTTGTTTTTGTAACAGTTATCAAGAAGTTGCTGGGAGGTTGAAAACTTCCACAAAAACTCTCACCATAAGCTGGCAAGATTTCAGCTTTGGCTACAGCTGTCCCTCAGGCTTCTCTTAATAGATTTCACATGAGCCTGCACTGCTCAAAAGATTAAAAAAACAACAATAAGGGAAACAAATTACCCTTCCTGAAAAGAATGCCTTCCTGACCATGGAGAGTTTGCTGTGCATCATTGGAGGGCATGGATTTATCCGACACCATCACTGGACTTGGGGAGCGGCTTGTCAGAATGCAGCCACTGCAGCAATGCCAGAGCTACACATTGTAGTCAGATGGTGAGCTTTTACCTGGGATTGTTTTGTGCTGAAGTTCACTGTTCTTGGTCTTTGTTGTTTAGTTGCTAAGTTCTGTCTGACTCTTTTGTGAACGTATGGACTGTAGTCTGCCAGGCTCATCAGTCCACGAGATTTCCCAGGCAAAATACTGGAGTAGGTTGCCATTTCTTACTCCAAGGGATCTTCCTGACCCAGGGATCGAACCCACGTCTCCTGCATTGGTAGGCAGATTCTCTACCACTGAGCCACCTGGGAAGCCACTTGGTCCTTATGTTCCTGGAAAAAAAGCTTTCTGCAAGAAGTAGGTGTGAATCTCAGGTCTGTAAGAAATTGAAGCTTCTTTGCTTTTGGGGGAGGGGAGGGGTCGCGCTCCAGGGTATTTGGGATCTTTGTTCTCCAACTAGGGATTGAATTTCTCTCTCTGCAGTGGAAGCCAGAATCTGTTACTTACCTGGACTACCAGGTAAGTCCCAGAGCTTCTTTACTTTCTATGAAGGGAAGTGAAGTGAAGTCGCTCAGTTGTGTCCGACTCTTTGCGACCCCATGGACTGTAGCCTACCAGGCTCCTCCATCCGTGGGATTCTCCAGGCAAGAATCCTGGAGTGGGTTTCCCTTTTCTTCTCCAAGAGATCTTCCCAACCCAGGGATCGAACTCAGGTCTCCCGCATTGCAGGCAGACACTTTACCATCTGAGCAACTTACCTTAAATTCCATATCCAGCCTAGCAGAAGAATCTAACTTGAGTCCTGGCCAAGGTCCCCCATCCACAAAGTTGTATCATGGTTTGAGAACCTTACTCCGATCTAAGTCAGCTCCCTAGTGGCTCAGACAGTAAAGCATCTGCCTGAAATGCAGGAGACCCGGGTTGGATCCCTGCAACCCACTCCAGTACTCTTGCCTGGAAAAGTCCATGGATGGGGGAGCCTGGTGGGCTACAGTCCATGGGGTCGCAAAGAGTCAGACACGACTGAGAGACTTCACTTTCATTTTCACATGCTTGGATTCTGTTCAGTCATTAGTCATCTCAGCCAAGTCTCTGCTCACCTATTCCATGCCTTCTAAAGACAGAGGCATCTTTTCAAGACTGAAAAAAAGTCAGGATATCCATTCCTCCAAACTTTTGCACTTCTTTTGCTAAATTGACACCTGGTTTATTCTTTTTAAGTGGAATTGTTTTAATTTCATTTTTAAATTATTCACTGAAAGAATATAGAAATATAATTGATTTTTTAATATTGATCTTATGGCCTGCAACCATGCTGAATTTGTTTTAGTTCTAATAGTTTCTTAAGTGGATTCCTTAGAATTTTCTACATACATTTTTTCTACATACAATTTTCTACCTATCATCTGTACGTAGAGATGACTTTGCTTCATCCTCTACAATCTGGATGACTTTTATTTCTTTTTCTTGCCTAATTGCCCTGATTAGAAGCTTCAATACAGTGTTCACCAGAAATGGTGAAAGTGGGCATCCTTAATCTTGCTCCTTGTCATAGGGGAAAAGCATTTGGTCTTTCACTATTAAGTATGAGGTTAAAGTGGGTTTTGGGGTAGATACCCTGTATAACATTGACTTCCTTCTTCCCTAGTGGCTCAGATGGTAAAGAATCTCGCTGCAATGCAGGAGACCTGGGTTGATCCATGGGTTGGGAAGATCCCCTGGAGAATGAAATGGCAACCCACTCTAGAGTTCTTGCCTGGAGAATTCCATGGACAGAGGAGCCTGGCGGGCTAGAGTCCTTGGGGTTGCAAAGAGTGTACATGACTGGGTGACTAGCACTTTCGCTTTCATTCCTAGTTTATTCAGTATTTTACCATTAAAGGCTGTTGGATTTTTGTCAAATAATTTTTCTGTGTATATTGAGATAATTATGTGGTTTTTGTTTTTTTTCTATTAATATGGTATATTATATAACTGATTTTAGATGGTAAATCAATTTCATTCCTGGAATAAATCCCACTTGGTCATGGTGGATAATTCTTTTTATATGTTGATGGTTCTGTTTGGTAATATTCTGTTGTGTCCCTGTTCGTTAGAGATATTGGTCTATAGTTGTTGTTTTTTTTTCTTGTGATGTCTTCACCTGGTTTTGGTGTCTGGTTATTACTGGCTTCATAGAATGATTTGGGAAGTGTATTGTCCCCTTCTGTTTATTAGAAGAGCTTGTGAGAAACTGATACCACTTCTTTTTAAAATGCTTGTTAGAATTCAGCAGAGATGAATTTTCTTTGTGTGTAGTTTTTTTAATTATGAATTCAATCTCTTCACTTGTTATAAGCCTATTCAGGATGTTTTCTTAAGTCAGTTTTGGTAGTTTGTGTCTTTCTAGGAATTTGTCCATTTTATCTAAGTCATCTAATTTATTGGCATACAATTGTTCATGATAGTCACTCAGTTGTGTCCAACTCTCTGTGACCCCATGGACTGTAGCCCACCAGGCTCCTCTGTCCATGGATTCTCCAGGCAAGAATACTGGAGTGGGTTGCCATGTTCTTCTCCAGGGAATCTTTCTGACTCAAGAATTGAACCCAGGTCTCCTGCATTGCAGGCAGATTCTTTACCATCTGAGTCAACAGGGAAACCCTCAATTATTCATAATATTCTTTTATAATCCTTTTTATTTCTGTATGGTAAGTAACAATGTCTCCTCTAACTTTGGTTTCTAGCAACTTAAGTCTTCTCTCTTTTTTCTCTGTAAATCTAAGATTTACTAAATATTTGTCAACTTTGTTGAACTTTCAGGCAAATAACTTTTAACTTAATTTTCTATGTTGTCTATTTTGTTTCATTATATTCCACTCTAATCTTTAATATTGCCTTCCTTCTGCTTTCTTTAGGTTTAGTTTGATCTTCCTTTTCCAATGTCCCCCCCCNTCGGTCGGTTTTCGCCTCTTATTTTGGGTGCCTATATGTTTATAACTGTTTTGTCTTCCTGATGAACTCTTTTAGCATTATTAAGTGACTTTTTAAATCTCTAGTAACATTTTTTTTTTTACTTAAAATCCATTTGTCTGGTAGTAGTGTAGCTACTCCAGCTTTCTTATGATTGTTGCTTGCATGCTATTTTTCATTCTTCTACTTTCAATCTATTGTATTTTTGAATTTAACATATATATATATTTTTAGAGAACATATAGTTAAGATCTTATTTGGCTTTTTAAATTCAAGTCTGATAATCTCTGCCTTTTCAATGGATTGTTTCATTCATTCACATTCAATATTTTTACTGATACAGTTGGATTTACATTTACCATTTACTTACCTGTTTTCTGTTCCTCTATTCCTCATTTCCTGCTTTCTTTTGTATTAAGCAAACATTTACTAATGTGGCATTTTAATTACTATAATGATTTTTTCACTACATTTTTTTAGGTGTTTCCTAATTTGGCTTATCATATACATCTTAACTTATTAGAGACAGCTTCAGATTTATATTAACTTAGTTCCAATCAGATGTAGAATAATTACTCCTATATAGCTCTTCCCTTTTCTCCCTTTTTGTGGTATTGTTATACCTACTGCATCTATAATTGTTATAATGTTTACTTTATAAAATTTGATGTTTTATACAAGCTGATGTTTTATACAGAGAAGAAAGAACAAGTATATATTAATACTTTCCATTATATTAATCTTTTACTTGTCGTTTGTGGTTATTTTTATTTGTTCTTATGGATTCCAGTTACAATTTGAGTCATTTCCTTAGCTCAGTACAGTTTTGCTCCCGCCTACCTCCTTTGGGCTTTTACTGGCAAATGTATTTCTATACACTATAGACCAAACAATACATTATAGTCATATTATTTATATATATGTGTGTTGTTTTTTAAATCAGTTGAAAAGAAGAAACTACGTGCATTTATATCATCTTTATAAGTTACTTACCTTCACTGATGTTCTTTCCTCCCACTGTTAACACCCACCTTATGGATTCAAATTCTGTGGTCACTTGCTTTCAGCCTGAAGAACTTCCTTTAGTATTTAGTAAAGCAGGTGTACTAGCTACAGATTCTCTAAATGTTTTGTTTATCTGGGAATAAAAAGATGGCTTTGCTGGATATAGGGTCCTTAGTTGACAGCTTATTTTTTGATCTTTGTATATGTGATCTTTTCGTGGTCCCACTGCCTTCTAGTCTCTGTTGTTTCTGCTGAGAAGTAAGCTGTTTATTTTGTTCCCTTTTAGCTGATGCATCATTTTTCTCTTGCTGCTTTCAAGATTTTTGCCTTGTTTTTGGCTTTCAGCATTTTTATTATGATGTGCCTGTAGAGCCTTTTATGTTTATCATACTTGGGATTCATTTAGCTTCCTGGAGGGGTAAATGACTGTTTTTCAATAAATATGAGAGATTTTTTAGCCACTATTTCCTTAAATATATTTTCTATTCCTTTCTCTCTTCTACTTCTGTTACTTCCATTACATGTATATTGGTACTTAATAATTTCCCATATTTCTCAAAGGCTCTGTTCATTTTCCTCATTCTTTTTTTTTCCTTGCTGTTCTTCCGACTGCATTATCTCTATTGATACAGTTTTTTTTTTTAATTGATGCAGTTTTAAGTACTTTAATTCTTTCTTCTATTAGTTCAAATCTTCTGTTGAGTCCCTCTAGCTAAGCTGTCATTTCATTCACTGTACTTTAAAACTTCAGAATTTCCATTTGCTTCTTTTCACAATTTGCATCTCTTTATGGATACTGTCAGTTTGCTGCAACACTGTAATAACATTTTCCCTTACTTCTTTAATCATACTTTCTTTTAGTTTATTGAACATACTTATAATAGCTATTTTGAAATCTTTGTAAAATGTGACATTCATTCACTCTCACAGGTAGTTTCTCGACTGCTTTTTTTCCCAGAGGATGAGTCATACTTTCATTTTGTTGTTGATGTTGTTGTTGTTATTGTTGTTCTGCTGTGCCTGCAAGCTCAGTCATGTCTGACTCTTTGCGACCCCATAGACTATAGCCCATCAGGCTCCTCTGTCCATTGGATTTTCCAGGCAAGAATCCTGGAGTGGGTTGCCATTTCCTCCTCGGGGAGATCTTCCCAACCCAGGAATGAAACCCTTGTCTCTTGTGTCTCTTGCATTGGCAGGCAGATTCTTTGTCATTTGGGCCACCTGAGAATATTTTTTAGAAACTGGATATTTTAGGTATATATTGTAGCAACCTCCCCAATCTAAGGATTGTTATTATTTGCAACTTTGTGTTTAGTGACTAGCTGGATTATTTGATGTAGTCTCTCCTGCCCATGGGCTTTCCAGGTGGCTCAGTGGTAAAGAATCTCTCTGCAATGCAGGAGACTCAGGAAATGGCAACCCACTCTAGGATTCTTGCCTCGGAAATCCCAATGGACAGAAGAGTCTGGTGGGTTACAGTCCCTGGGGTCACAAAGGGTCTGAGCAACTAAACAAGAACATCCCACCCATTCCCACTGTTTAGCTTCTGATGCTGTTCCTTGGAGATGCAGCCTTGGGGTCTTGCAGTCCCCCAGGGATGAAGGTAGTTTTGGTAGGGCTCTTTTTTACTATCTCTTTTCCTGACCACACCCAGTAGTGTGGAATATGTAAAACAAGACCGGGAGCTGACTGTGGCTCAGATCATGAACTCCTTTTTGCCAAATTCAGACTTAAATTGAAGAAAGTGGGGAAAACCACTAGACCATTCAGGTATGACCTTAATNTTATGAACTCCTTTTTGCCAAATTCAGACTTAAATTGAAGAAAGTGGGGAAAACCACTAGGCCATTCAGGTATGACCTAAATCAAATCCCTTATGATTATACAATGGAAGTGAGAAATAGATTTAAGGGACTAGATCTGATAGACAGAGTGTCTGATGAACTATGGACAGAGGTTCGTGACATTGTACAGGAGATAGGGATCAAGACCATCTCCATGGAAAAGAAATGCAAAAAAGCAAAATGGGTGTCTGAGGAGGCCTTACAAATAGCTGTGAAAAGAAGAGAAGTGAAAGGCAAAGGAGAAAAGGACAGATACAAGCATCTGAATAAGAGTTCCAAAGAATAGCAAAGAGAGATAAGAAAGCCTTCCTCAGCGATCAATGCAAAGAAATAGAGGAAAACAACAGAATGGGAAAGACTAGAGATCTTTTCAAGAAAATTAGAGATACCAAGGGAATATTTAAAGGACAGAAATGGTATGGATCTAACAGAAACAGAAGATTTTAAGAAAAGGTGGCAAGAATACACAGAAGAACTGTACAAAAAAGACCTTCACGACCAAGATAATCACCATGGTGTGATCACTCATCTAGAGCCAGACGTCCTGCAATGTGGAGTCAAGTGGGCCTTAGAAAGCAGCACTATGAAAAAAGCTAGTGGAGGTGATGGAATTCCAGTTGAGCTATTTCAAATCCTGAAAGATGATGCTGTGAAAGTGCTATACTCAATATGCCAGCAATTTTGGAAAACTCAGCAGTGGCCACAGGACTGGAAAAAGTCAGTTTTCATTCCAATCCCAAAGAAAAACAATGCCAAAGAATGCTCAAACTACCACACAATTGCACTCATCTCACAGGCTAGTAATGCTCAAAATTCTCCAAGCCAGGCTTCAGCAATACAGGAACCACAAACTTCCAGATGTTCAAGCTGGTTTTCGAAAAGGCAGAGGAACCAGAGATCAAATTGCCAACATCCGCTGGATCTTGGAAAAAGCAAGAGAGTCCCAGAAAAACATCTATTTCTGCTTTATTGACTATGCCAAAGCCTTTGACTGTGTGGATCACCACAAACTGTGGAAAATTCTTCAAGAGATGGGAATACCAGACCACCTGACCTGCCTCTTGAGAAACCTGTATGCAGGTCAAGGAGGCAACAGTTAAAACTGGACATGGAACAACAGGTTTGGAACAGGTTCCAAACAGGAAAAGGAGTACATCAAGGCTGTATATTGTCACCCTGCTTATTTAACTTATATGCAGAGTACATCATGAGAAATGCTAGGCTGGAAGAAGCACAAGCTGGAATCAAGATTGCTGGGAGAAATATCAATAACCTCAGATATGCAGATGATACCACCTTTATGGCAGAAAGTGAAGAGGAACTAAAACGCCTCTTGATAAAAGCAAAAGAGAGTGAAAATGTTGGCCTAAAGCTCAACATTCAGAAAACAAAGATCATGGCATCCGGTCCCATCACTTCATGGAAAATAGATGGGGAAACAGTAGAAATAGTGTCAGACTTTATTTTTTGGGGCTCCAA
>SJYQ01011139.1:280784-369936 GCA_006410935.1 Redunca redunca | reverse complement strand
GACTGATGCTGAAGCTGAAACTCCAGTACTTTGGCCACCTCAGGTGGACAGTTGACTCATTGGAAAAGACCCTGATGCTAGGAGTGATTGGGGGCAGGAGAAGGGGACGACCAAGGATGAGATGGCTGGATGGCATCATCGACTCGATGGACATGAGTTTGAGTGAACTCTGGGGGTTGGTGATGGACAGGGAGGTCTGGCATGTTGTGATTCATGGGGTCACAGAGTTGGACACGACTGAGCGACTGAACTGAACTGAACTGAACTATCATCTGATTTCTCCATTGTTTTCAACAATGTCCTGGGGGCATAAACTGCTCCTTAGACTAAACCAATAAAATCTGGCTTCTAAGAAGGGATAGTTCTCAAAGTCAGCTTTTAAGATTTGATCTCAGGCTGGTTGGATGGCATCACAGACTCAGTGGACATGAGTTTGAGCAAACTCTGGGAGATGGCGAAGGACAGAGAAGACTGGCGTGCTTCAGTCCATGGGGTTGCAAAGAGTAGGACACAAAACAACAAGAAGCTCCTTTCAGCTGCTTCTCTCCTCCAGACTTTTGGAAAAACCAGCTGGCCTCCAATTTAACCTATATGCCCAGTGAGGCCACTAATCTTCCTAGCTGCCTTTCACCACAACCTCCTCTGTTTCTGATAGTGTTCTTAGGCTTGAAGTTCTTGGTACTCTGTTCGTAATAAAGTTGGTTCCTTGAGAAGAGATTAGGAACTATTTGTTTTACGGCTTATTTCTCTTCCCAGGCAAAAATCTCTGAGTCATAGTTCTGGATCTGGGAGTAAAGACAGAAGAGACCCTCTTCTCTCTGAGTGATACTCCCATTTCGGAGTCTGACATTTGGTAGATGGGTGGAATGAGGGTGGGTGGGAAATCGGGGCAGTTGTCTCAGATCTCCTTGTCTTCTTTCTGTTGGTGTGAAATGACTGCCTTATGAGCTGGGACAAGGGTAGTTGGGGTCCCAGTATTCTCAGTGGCCCCATGCTCAAGGTAGAGCTTCCTCCTCATGAGTGGCAGCTGGGTGAAAAATGGCAGCCTCCACCAGCCAGCCACTTACCCAACAGAGGTAACTGGGGGCCAGATGAGAAATGCTGATGTCCTGCCTGTTCTGCTGCACCATTCAGGCCTGCAAGGCCTGTCCAAACCCAAAGAGCCAAGATCAGTGAGAGACATCAATGGTTTAATGGATGGAGGAGTTTACATATCTGAAGCAAGGAGTGACACACCACTGTGTACGGTGGACAGCAGGCAGGACATGGCAGCAGTCTTTGCTCCCAGGAGGAAGTGGAGATTGCCCGTTATCAGGGAAATGGACATCAGGTTGGTTCCTGTGTTACCAGGGAAACCAGCAGAGGAGCACGCCCCTCAATGCTTCTTTGATAAGAATAATCATTATCTGGTGCCTGGGGTAAGTTTGTGTAAGTTCAGTCATGTGAGTAGGATATGTGTGAAGCAAACACTGGTCAAGCAGGAATGTACAGAGAGCAAGAGAACAGATGGCTTTGAGTGGCCTGACCATACACTGCCCCTTTCAGGAAGACAGTTCTCCAACTGGAGCTGAGGAAGAGAGGTGGGAGCCCTGAGTTCTTGGCTGAACCAGTCTGGAGTAGAGTCTCCATCCTGCCAAGTTGGAAAGCTGAAGGCAGGGAGCACATCTGGGTTCAAATACCTTAGAATTATTCATACTGATTTTTAAAAAAAAAAAAATTGAATTTTAATAGATTTTTGTGAATAAGTATTTGTTCAAGGACTTTGCTAGTGGTCCAGTGGTTAAGAATCTGCCTGCCAATGCAGGGAACATGGGTTCTATCCCTGGTCCTGGAAGATCCCACAGGCCTTGGGGTTACTAAATTCTTGTGTCGCAAATACTGAGCCTGTGCTCTAGAGCCCAAGATTCACAAATACTGAGTCCTACACACCCTAGAGAAGCCGCTGCAATGAGAAGCCCATCCACTGCAACTACAGAGTAGCCTCTGCTCACTGCAACTAGAGAAAGCCTGCTTGCAGCAGGGAAGACCCAGTGCAGTCAAAAATAAAGAAATAAAATCTTAAAAATATGTGTTCATTTGCTGTACGTCTTTGGGACCATTTCTAGAGACTTTAAATGATTTTTTAAAAAATTTTACCAGTTTCACTAGGAAGTGGGTCCACAGAGCTCCAGAAGTCCCTTTTTCAAGGTCTTTCTTTTCATATTGGCTCAAGTTAGTAAATCTTTGGTTGTGGGTCACCCTTGGATGGGGAGTAAATGAAAGTGTTAGTCACTTAGTCATGTCTGACTCTTTGTGACCCCCATGGACTATAACCTACCAGGCTCCTTGGTCCATGGGATTCTCCAGGCAAGGATCCTGGAGTGGGTTGCCATTTCCTTCTCCAGGGGATCTTCCCAACCCACAGATCAAACCGAGATCTCCCACATGGCAGGCAGATTTTCTATCTTCTGAGCCACCAGGGAAGCCCAGAAGAGAGCAAAATATCCCAGCTGCTCTCCTTGTCTCAGGTTACTGGCAAGTCAACACGGCACTGCTTGCCAGTCAGGAATGCTTCCCCAGTGTGAGGTTTTCTTCTCTGTTACTGCCTTCCAAACAAACTCCGTGGATTCCAGGGACAGGTGGGGTGGGGTGGGTGGTGATCATGTTCTCACCTGGCCAGAGGGCCTGGGATGTGGCCTTGGCACTTGACACACAGCATTTACCTTCATACCCCATTGTGAGTCTGGACCCGGCTCACAGCAGCGTTTTCTTAGACAGTGATTCCAAATCTCAGTTGTCCCAGAGTCCAGAAAATTCTGTGCCAGGATAGTCGGACCCTTAGAAATGGGGAAGGGAGAGCCAGGCTCAGCCCCTCTCACCCATGTTGGCTGCCCCTTGCCAGTCTAACATCTTTTGTTTGTTTGTTTGTTTTGGCCAAGCTGCATGTGGGATCTTAGTTCCCTGACCGGGGATCAAACCCAGGACCCCGGCAGTGGGTCTTAACCTCTGGACCACAAGGTAAGTCCTGAGCTTTTTCAGTAGCAAACTACAGCGGGCTGTCATTGCCTCCTATTCCCACCACCCTGGCCTCTGGGCTGTAGTTACAGAGGCTGCAGGACTTTGAAAAAGGAGTCTCAAACCAACATAACCTTTAAAGCCTCAGAAGGGAAATGCTGTTCTAAGTTAGGGGATCTCAAACAGGCCTATCAGCCACCGGGTTGTTAGCAAAGTCTCTCTAGGCCTTGAGTCTACGGACTCTCATCCTTGCGTCTGGTCTTAAGGCAAGTTGCACAGTATGTTTCCACAGTCACCCGAATGATTCAGCTTAACGGCACTGACAATGGGGCTCGCTGCCATAATGTGTGCTATAACTGAATGTGCATCCCTCCACTGAAGCCCAACCCCAATGTGATAGTGCTTGGAAGTGGGGCCTTTGGGAGGTAATTATGGTAATTTGGGTGGAGTCCTCATGAATAGGGGCTTCACTGATAGCTCAGGTGGTAAAGAATCTGCCTGCAATGCTGGAGACCCTGGTTTGATTCCTGGGTTGGGAAGATCCACTGGAGAAAGAATAGGCTACCCACTCCAGTATTCTTGGGCTTCCCTTGTGGCTCAGCTGGTAAAGAATCCACCTGCAATGCAGGAGACCTGGGTTCAATCCCAGGGTTGGGAAGATCCCCTGGAGAAGGGAAAGGCTACCCACTCCAGTACTCTGGCCTGGAGAATTTCATGGACTGCATAGTCCATGAGGTCACAAAGAGTTGAACATGACTGAGCAACTGTCACTTCATGCTTCTCATGAATAGGATTAGAGCACTTATAAGAAGAGGTTCCAGGCTTCTCTGGTGGCTCAATGATAAAGAATCCACCTGCAATGCAGGAGACACGGGAGATGCAGGTTCGGTCCCTGGGTTGGGAAGATTCCCTGGAGAAGGGCATGGCAACCCACTCCAGCATTTTTGTCTGGGAAATCCCACGGACAGAGGAGCCTGGCAGGCTAGAATCCATGGGGTCACAAAACAGTCAGACGTGACCTAACAACTAAACAACAAGAGGCTTTGGAGAGCTCCCTGCTCCGTTTTGCCATGTGAAGTTGTAGGGAGAAGACAGACATTGATGAACTAGTAAGAGAGCTCTCACCAGACACCAAGTGTGTCCATACCTTGGCCTTTGACTTCCCAGCATCTAAAACTATGAGAAACATTAATAACTTCTGCTATTATTAATGTAATCCACCAAGTCTGTAGGATTTTGTCAACTCTTTATATGCTGTCCTAAGAGCAACATGACATCATCTGTGAAACATTCCTCCTAAAAATATTGAACCTGGGACTTCCCTGGTTTTCCAGTGGTTGAGAGTCTGCCTTGCAATACAGGGGACACAGGTTCAATCCCTGGTGGGGGAACTAAGATCCCACATGCCGTGGGGCAGCTAAACCTGTGTGCCAGAACTTCTGAGCCCACGAGCCACAGCAAGGGAGTCAGTGTATCACAAGGAAAATCCCACATGCCACAACTAAGACCCAACACAGCTAAATAAATAAATATTTTTTAAATATATTGAGCTTAAATGTGATCATGAGAAAACAGCCAGACAAATATGTTGAGGGATATCCTGCAAACTAGCCTGGAATCATCAAAAATGGCAGTCCACCCCTCCCTGAGTGTGTGTGCCTCGGGGTAGGAGGTGGGCTGGTCCTGGGACACTAGGGAGCCCAGAAGTTCCTGGGCATCTGTCGCCTGCCCACTGCAGTTCTCAGCCCATCTCTGACCTGAGCACAACAGACTCCCCAGCAAAGCCACTGCAGGATCAC
Source organism: Redunca redunca (assembly GCA_006410935.1). NCBI lineage: Eukaryota > Metazoa > Chordata > Mammalia > Artiodactyla > Bovidae > Redunca > Redunca redunca. Next base: position 365,143 of record SJYQ01011139.1, on the reverse strand, counting down.
CCAAAGATGATTCTGTCCAAGGCAGAATCAGGCTGCAGCACCGCTCCCTGAGACATGGTGGAAGCTACATTCTTGCTTCCCCTTCCTTTCCCTGTTCTGCTGGCCCCACTCTGTGATGACTTCTTCCTTGGGAAGTCTCTTGCACAGGAATTCTCCTCTCTGGGTCTGCTTCTGGGGAATCTCTCCAAAGTGGGGACACCCCAACCTAACAGAGATTTTTCTGTGTGCCCTCAGGAACTCCTCCTCAGGCTCCACTCAACATTTGACACCCTGGCCACTCTCCTAGGCACAGATCTTCTCTAAAACCTGTGTCCTGACTCCTTCCTTCCTCTTCCTAACGCTGCCTCCTCTGCTTCCCTCTCTGGCTGAGATCGCTTGCTCTACCCATGAATGGAGTGTTCCCCAGAAGCTTTATTTTTTTTCTTTTCTCTCTACATTTCCTCACTTGACAAACTCACGTACTATCAGAGTTCAGCTGTTACCTTCACACTCTATGTGTTAGTTATTCAACTGTGTCTAACTCTTTGTGACACCATGGATGGTAGCCCACCTGGTTCCTCTGTCCATGGGACTTCTCAGGAGTGAGTTGCTTTTTCTTTCCCAGGGAATCTTCCCGACCCAGGGATCAAACCTGAGTCTCCTGCATTGCAGGCAGATTCTTTACTACCTGAGCCACCAGGGAAGCTGCCAAATCCATCTTCTTTCCTGAGTTTCAGTCTTGTGCTACTACCGGATACTGGCAGCTCATTCTCACTGTCTAAAATGGAACTCTTGGTATTTCCCTGGGGTCCAGTGGTTAGGACTCTGTGCTTCGACTCCAGGGGACACTGGTTCGATCATTGCTCAGTAAACCAAGATAAGATTCTGCAAACCACTCAGTCAAAATAAATAAATAAAATGGGACTCTCCTTCAACAGACTTTGCCTCCCTGTCTCCTAGTTCTGGTACCAGTACCTCCACCCTACTTCAGTATCATTCCAGGCTCCTCACTCTACTTTGTCCCCTTTTCCCAAGCATTTGCCAAGGACTATTGGTCTTGTCTCCACAATTCTTGACTCATTGGCCCACCTTTCCCATTGTCCACCACATCAGCAAATCAAGTTCATATCCAGGTCTAAGCCCCTCCCATTCTTTGTGGTCTTGGGTACTTCTGGTTCTACCCCAAGACATCACAAAAGTTGGAACAGATCCCAGGATCCCAAATTTCTCTCTGAAAGCATCATTAATGAATTCAAAGACTATTATATCTGTTTAGATCTAGTAGATTCACATTATGATATTGATGTCAGAAAATGTTAATATCAGGATTGATAGGCATTTAGGGTCACAGAAAGAATCCCTATGAAGTATGGGCAGACTGGAAAAGCAACATAATTCAATTTACCCCAAATCATGACATTCTAAAGCCCTTTATAAAAGGTTACTATAAGGTAAATGAGAAACATTCATCTCACGGACATGCATTGAGTTGTGAAGCTATGGTAATTTGCTGAAAATAACTGGATACATTTTTTTCTAAAATTTTTAAGTTTTTTAAAATTAGTTTTATATATTTATTTTTGGCTGTGCTGGGTCTTCACTGCTTCTCAGACTTTTCTCAAGTTGCAGAGAGCAGGGGCTACTCTCCAGCTGCAGTTCACAGACTTCTCATTGCAGTGGCTTCTCTTGTGGACCATGGGCCCTAGGGTGTGTGGGTTTCAGTAGGTGGCACATGGGCTTAGTTGCTCCATGGCATGTGGGATCTTCCTGGACCAGGGATTGAACCTGTGTCTCCTGCATTGACTGGCAGATTCTTTACNTCATCTCACGGACATGCATTGAGTTGTGAAGCTATGGTAATTTGCTGGAAATAACTGGATACATTTTTTCTAAAATTTTTAAGTTTTTTAAAATTAGTTTTATATATTTATTTTTGGCTGTGCTGGGTCTTCACTGCTTCTAGACTTTTCTCAAGTTGCAGAGAGCAGGGGCAACTCTCCAGCTGCAGTTCACAAACTTCTCATTGCAGTGGCTTCTCTTGTGGACCATGGGCCCTAGGGTGTGTGGGTTTCAGTAGGTGGCACACGGGCTTAGTTGCTCCATGGCATGTGGGATCTTCCTGGACCAGGGATTGAACCTGTGTCTCCTGCATTGACTGGCAGATTCTTTACCACTGAGCCACTAGGGAAGCCCTTTCTAAAAGTTTTAAATCCATTGTCAGTTTCTATTATCAAAAGACAAACACCTTGTTCTAATTGTGTAGAAGACAATCTATTACTGACACTATCAAAATAGAATTTAAGAATATTGACTTTTTCACTAGTTATGTCACTGACATGTATTTCCTCCATAGCAACATGTAACATGCATCTGTGTGACAGATTATTACTTATATCATCTGCCCATAACTGTAACTTCCTTCTGGGAAATTGCCCTGCCCTCCAGACACACAAGTCTGTCATTCTTGATACCTTGCACTTCCAGCTACCATTGAGGGTAGATCCTAAGGATTCCTGGACCCAATTCCAGTGTGTGTGTGTGTTTCTGTGAGTGTGTTTGTGTGTCTGTGTGTGTGTGTGTCTGTGTGTGTGTGCTCACATGTGTATGTGTTCATGTGTGCACACACGAACTTCCCCACACCAACAAGGAATTCTTGGATGCCAGCAAGATGTCAGAGACTTCAGCTCAGTTCTGACACTATCTACCTAGAGATAGAATCAGATTCCACAGGTATAGGGCTCTGTCCCACAAGACTGCCCTCCACTTCAGACCAATCACAAGCCCAAGTTGCTACCTGTACTTCTCGCTGATTGGCTCTAAACCAGAGGTTTCCATGATCTCCTCTTGGGGTTCAGTTAATTTGCTAGAATGACTCATAGAACTCAGGAAAACCCGTTTACTCACTAGATTGCCAAGTTATTATAAAAGGATTATTCTGCATGCTCACTTATGTCCAACACTTTGCAACCCCATGGAACTGCAGCCTGCCAGGCTCCTCTGTTCATGGGATTCTCTGGGCAAGAATACTGGAGTGGGTTGCCATACTTTCCTCCGCGAGATCTTTGGAACCTGTGTCTCTTATGTCTCCTGTATTAGCAGGTGGGTTCTTTATAATTAGCACCACTGAGAAGCCCCAATAAAAGGATATCAAAGGTTACAAATCAACAGCCAGATGAAGAGATGCTCCCAAACAAAGGAGCTTCTCTCCTCATGGAGCCTGAAACCTGGCATGGTGGCACTTGGAACTGTTGTTGTTCTCCAATGTGGAAGCTCTCCAAAAAGGGCCAAAAAGTTATCCTTTGGGGTTTTATGGAGGTTGCTTCCCTGGTGGTTCAGAGGATAAAGCATCTGCCTGCAATGCAGGAGACCTGGGTTCAGTCCCTGGGTTGGGAAGATCCCCTGGAGAAGGAAATGGCAACCCACTCCAGTATTCTTGCCTGGAGAATCCCATGGACAGAGGAGCCTGGTGGGCTACAGTCCACGGGGTCACAAAGAATCAGACACGACTGAGCGACTTCACTTTCTTTCATTTTCATTCCATAGTTATGATTGATTAAATCATTGGCAAATGAGAATTGATTCAACTTCCAGCCCTTCTTCCCTCCCTGAGGTTCAAGAATAGGGAAGGACTGAAAGTTCTACCCTCTAATCACATGATTGGTTCCTCTTGCATTCAACCCCCATCCATAGCTACTTCTAAAAATCACCTCTCTCATGCAAAAAAGACAGCTTTATCACTTAGGAAATTCCAAGATTTTTGGAAGTTGTGAACCAGGAACTGTGGATGAAGACCTAATATACATGAGAAATGTATTTTGGTTATCTGAATGGCCAAATATATATTTCTTATAAATTACAATATCACAGTGGGCAGTGTAAGCCAAACACTAGTGATCCCTGGAACCTCCCTGGTGAGTTCAGTGGTTAAGAATGTCTTGCAATTTAGGGGATGAGGGTTTGATCCCTAGTTAAGGACCTAAGACCCCACACGCTGCTGAGCAACTAAGCCTGTGCACAGCAACTACTGAGCCAGAGCACCACAGATATAGAATACATGCCCCACAATGCAAGGTCCCCCATGATGGAGCAAAGAGCCTGTGTGCTACAACTAAAGTCCAACACAGCCAAATAAATAAAATATTAATTAATATTTTAAAAATTACACCAAAAAACATCGATTCCTGGGACTTCCCTAGTGTTCCAATGGTTGGGACTTCATGCTTATTCCAGAGGGTTCTGTCCCTGATCAGGGAACTAAGATCCCACACGCTGTGCAGTATGGCCGAAATAAACAACAAAACAACAACAACAACAAAAACCCATTATTGATTCCTAAGGCATAGTGATTGGGCCAGCAATGAATACATGGAAATAGATGGGGAAACAGTGTCAGACTTTATTCTTTTGGGCTCCAAAATCACGCAGATGGTGACTGCAGACATAAAACTAAAAGACATTTAATCCTTGGAAGGAAAGTTATGACCAACCTGGATAGTATATTCAAAAGCAGAGACATTACTTTGCCAACAAAGGTCTGTCTAGTCAAGGCTATGGTTTTTCCAGTGGTCATGTATGGATGTGAGAGTTGGACTGTGAAGAAAGCTGAGTGCCAAAGAATTGATGCTTTTGAATTGTGATGTTGGAGAAGACTCTTGAGAGTCCCGTGGACTGCAAGGAGATCCAACCAGTCCATTCTGAAGGAGATCAGCCCTGGGATTTCTTTGGAAGGAATGATGCTAAAGCTGAAACTCCAGTACTTTGGCCACCTCATGCAAAGAGTTGACTCATTGGAAAAGACTCTGATGCTGGGAGGGATTAGGGGTAGGAGGAGAAGGAGACGACCGAGGATGAGATGGAGGGATGGAATCACTGACTCAATGGACATGAGTTTTAGTGAATTCTGGGAGATGGTGATGGACAGGGAGGCCTGGCGTGCTGCGATTCATGGGGTCATAAAGAGTCAGACATGACTGAGTGACTGAACTGAACTGAAACCTAGACAATCAGAGCTTTTCTGTAGGACTTCTCTCATTAGAACTTGCAGGAAAGAGCCTTGTTTTCTCTCTGGTTGTATGCTCTGAAGATGCAAGATTGAGGCTGCCCTATGGCCATATATCCTACCCCATGGAGGAGCCAGTCTAAGCAAAAGTTAGAATGAAGAAAGGAAAAGAGATTCAAACACAAGAAGGAAAATCCTGACAGAGTTTAAGCCCTGGATCCAGCCAAATCTGAAAGCAGATCGACTTCTACTCTTCCTGTAGTCTTTCAACTTGAGCCAGTATATTTCTGCATCTTGAAGCTAGTTTGAAGAGTCTTGACTAGTAAATCCTTGTAGGCAGAAAGCATTATCTCATATTGATTTTTGCTTCATGGAATCTAGAGCAAGCATAAAGTAAGGTCTTAATGATGACCCGCTTTAAAAACTAACAGACAATGATCTGAGTCAGGTTTAACGGACTCATTTTCTTGGGCTCTCCAAGATAAGCATGCAAATACACACAAACATACTCACATACACACCAGACTGACTTTGACCTTCTCCCTTTCAGCAGAACTGGAGAATATGCATGTGTACACAGGCATACAGAAACATACACATAAATGCTGTTTTCTGGAAATAGAGAAACAAAGGCCAAATTGCCAAAGTGAAGTTTTTTAGGGAATATATCTAGCATTATATTCAAGACATGGAAGAAAAATTGGTATTTTTGAAGTCTTGTTTTCCCAGGACTGGGTTTTGTGCTGCTTTCTCTTCCCTTTCATTTGCTGCCCATGGAATCCTGTCAGGTAGTTATTATTATCCCCATTTCACAGATCAGTGAGCTGGAGGCTCAGAGGCATGAAGCTCAAGGCCACACAGCTAATAGGTAGATTGGAATTCAGAACCAAGCCTGGGTCCGGACTTCCCTGGCAGTCTAAGATTCTATAATTCTAATGCAGGGGGCATGAGTTTGATCACTAGTTGGGGAGTTAAGATCCCACATGCTTTGTGGCACAGTAAAAAAAAAAAAAAAAAAAGTTTGTTTCCAAGCTCCTGGATCATACTTTGTAGATTATGAACTGCTCTGAGATGAAACAGAACATAACAGTTCATTTCTGAAAACACACCTCATATTTCCAGAATCACAAGAGGAACGTAGGTAAGGTCTCAGGCTAACCCAACTTCTGGGGACTCATCCTCGTGGAAAGAGGTGGGCCCCCTCTTTATGGGTGTAGAGTGGTATCTGTGGCATTGGGGCTGGTTTGCCCTGTGAGTCTGTGGAAGCTGCACTGTGAGGAGCAGGAACAAGAAGACAGAGTTGGGGGTTGGGGGCGGTGGGAGGACCAGGGTTATAAAGGGGAAAGAGGTGAAGGCAGAGAGGGAGAGACAGAGACCCAGACTTCCTTGTCCCCAGTCTTCTAGTTTTGTTCCTCAAATGCCAATGACTATCTTCCAACTCATGAACAACTATTGACTGTAAATTGATACTTACATACCCTGGGCCATCTCTCCGTTAATAGGATGACAGATGCAGACTTATAACACTCTCAGGGCTTCACTGGTGGCTCAGCGGTAAATAATCTGCCTGCTAATGTAGGAGAGCCAGTTCAATCCCTGATCTGGGAAGAGCCCACATGCCAACGAGTAGCTTAGTCCATGCACCACAATTGAGCCTAAGCTCTAGAGCCCAGGAGCCACGACTCCTGAGCCCACCTGCGACAGATACTGAAGCCTGCTCACCCTAGTGCCCGAGCTCCGCAACAAGAGATGCCGCTGCAAGGAGAAGCCCATGTACTCGCAACTAGAGAGTGACCCCTGCTCACTGCAGCTAGAGAGAAGCTGGTGCAGCAACAAGACCCAGCACAGCCAGAAATAAATAAACACGTAAAATAAAATAAAAACAACAATAACAAAAAACCCAACACTGTCTACTGGGAGGATTTCCCTCCCTTCCTGTCTATCAGACTTGTTTCTGAAGGAAGAGGTAAACAGCATCTGTTCACTTGAGGCCATATCATACACACCCATCTGTAAATTAAGCCTGTCCTTTTCCTTCCACTGTCAATTAGTAATAATTCCCCATGAGGCTATGGATATGTGCTGAGAGAGAAACGGTAGAACAGTAGAAGCGAGAACCATGGGAGTACGGCTGACCTGCTCATGCAATTTTCTTTAGCTTCTAGACCTGCTGGAGCCCTATCTTCTGATTACTATTTCCATTAGACACTGAATGCTGTTCCAACTTTATGTCTCAAGTGGATCAAATAACATCCAGTTCATGAGGGAGAGTTTGGGTTGCTTAGTGTCCCATGTTCAAGATTCAATCTCTATCGGGCCCAAACTCAGCCTTGTTCTGATAATTGGTGCCTGGGGACTTGTGGGTTCATGGAATTTCTAGGCTTCTTTAAAGATCACAGGGCTTCCTATGCAAAAGAGGACCTTGTACAAAAAAGCTAACTGAAAACCTCCATCCTTAACATGGTTTTGTTGCTGCATAAATCAGGATAATAATGACTAGCATGGTGTTCATTTCTACCACCTTAGTTAAGCTTCATAACAATTTGGTGAAATAGGTTTTATAATCTGTATTTAATCAGAGAGGAAAGCTAAGACATGGCTCTAGAAGTTAAAGGCCTTTTTCAAGTTCAAGTGTCTCAAAAGTGGTGACACCTGGGACTTTCCTAATAGTTTAGTAATTAAGACTTCAAGGGTTCAATGCAGGGGGCAAAGGTTCAATCTGGAAAGAGGAATAACATTCCACATGCTGCATGGTATAGCCAAAAGATAAATAAATAAAATAAAAATAAATAAAAGTGATGGAACCTGGATTCAAACTGCCAACTGCAACATTATTGCTTTGCCCATCCAAAGTAGCTGCCTAAGATCATGTACACATCATCAGCTTCTGGAGTCTTCTCAATGCAAAGAGTCAAAGTAGATTGATCCAGCTTTGGTCAAGGGAGAAGGCACAGGGTGGCGTGGGTAAAGGTAGGATATCCATGAAAATCAATGAGTATCGGTGGGCACAGGCTGATTTTGTTGAGCTTAGAAGGACCACATTCTCAGGGGTGATGACTACACTCTGATATATATCGAAGTATTTATGGATAAAATAATATTGTCTAAAATTTGCTTTATAAGGACTTCCCTGGTGGTCCAGTGTTTAAGAATCCACTTTGCAATACAGGCAATGCAGGTTTGATCCCTAGTAGGAAACTAAGATCCCACATGCCTCGGAGTGACCAAGACCCAGAGCTGCAACTACTGAGCTCATGGGCCATGACTAGAAAGTCTGTGCACTGCAATGAAAGATCCCACGTGATGTGATGAAGATCCTGTGTGCTGGAACTAAGACCAGATGCAGCCAAACACATGAATAGATGTTTAAAAATAAATAAATAAAATTTGCTTTACAATGGCCAGGAGAAATCAGTAAGGAAATAAGATTGGTCATGTGTGGATAACAGCTGAAGATGAGTGATGAAAATATAACTCATTATGCTATTCTTTTCACATAATTAAAAAATGTATTATATTCACCAAGATATATCACATTTGGGACCACAAAACACACCTTAACAAGGTGAAAAGTATAGAGATCATGTAATATCTGCTCGGATAACAATGGAATTCAACTAGAAATCAATAACAACAAAATATCTGGGAAAATCTCCAAATATTTGGAGACTAAACAACATGCTTCTAAATAACAAGTCAGTCCAAAAGAGAATTTTAACACGTTTTAAAATATTTTGAACTACATGAAAAGACAAACTATATTTCATTAAAAAGTTCTACTCTGTGAAAGAGAATGTTAAGAGAATGAAAAGTCGAGCCACAGAAAATGTTTGCAAAAGACACATCTGATAAAGGACTATTATCCAAAATATACAAAGAACAGAATGTTCAACGATAAAAAAAAACAACCTGTTTAAAAAAATAGATCAAAAACCGGAACAGATACCTCACTAAAGAAGATATATTAGATGGCAAGTAAGCATATGAAAGGATGTTCAACATCATATGTCATTAGAAAGTTGCAAATTAAAACAACAGCAAGATACCACAACATGCCTATTAGAAAGTCCAAAATCCAAAACACTGATAAACACCAAATGCTGGCAAGGAGGTGGAGCAATAACAACTCTCATTTACTGCTGATGGGAATACAGAATTGTACAGCCACTTTGAAAGACAGTTTGTCAAATGAGTTTAGTTTAAGTTTAGTTTTAAAAACTAAACATACTCTAACCATACGATCCAGTGATAGCCCCTCCTTGGTATTTACCCAAAGGAATTCAAAGTTTATGTTCATGCAAAAACCTGCACATGGAGGTTTATAACATCTTCATTCATAATTGCCAAAACTTAAAACAACCAACATGATCTTCAGTAGGTGAATGGATGAATAAACATTGGTACATTTAAACCGAGATGTTTATTTAGCACTAAAAAGAAATGAGCTATCTAACTGTGAAAAGACATGCATATTACTAAGTGAAAGAAGTCAGTCTGAAAGGGCTACATATAGTAAAATTCCAACTATATAACATTCTGGAAAAGGCAGTAAAAAGATTAATTGTTGTGGGGAGGTGGGGAAGGGAGGGATGAACAGGCAGAGCACAGAGAAGCTTTAAGGCAGTGAAACTTCTTCTGTCTGATACTGCAATGGTAGATACATGTCATTATACACTTGTCAAAACCCGTAGAATGTTCATCGAGAGTGAACTACAGGAACTTTCCTGGTGGTGCAATGGCTAAGGCTCTGCACTCCCAACACAGGGGACCCTGTTTGGATCCCTAGTTGGAGAACTAGATCCCACACTCTGCAATGAAGATCCTGCTTGCTGCAACTAAGACCTGGTCGGTCAGTCAGTCAGTCAATTCAGTCGTTCAGTTGTGTCCGATTCTTTGCAACCCCATGAACCGCAGCACGCCAGGCCTCCCTGTCCATCACCAACTCCCGGAGTTCACCCAAACTCATGTGCATTGAGTCAGTGATGCCATCCAGCCATCTCATCCTCTGTCATCCCCTTCTCCTCCTGTCCCTAATCCCTCCCAGCATCAAGGTCTTTTCCAATGAGTCAACTCTTCACATGAGGTGGCCAAAGTATTGGAGTTTCAGCCTCAGCATCAGTCCTTCCAATGAACGCCCGGGACTGGTCTCCTTTAGGATGGACTGGTTGGATCTCCTTGCAGTCTCAAGAGTCTTCTCTAACACCACAATTCAAAAGCATCAATTCTTTGGCACTCAGCTTTCTTCACAGTCCAACTCTCACATTCATACATGACCACAGGAAAAACCATAGCCTTGACTAAACAGACCTTTGTTGGCAAAGTAATATCTCTGCTTTTCAATATGCTATCTAGGTTGGTCATAACTTTCCTTCCAAGGAGTAAGCATCTTTTAATTTCATGGCTGCAGTCACCATCTGCAGTGATTTTGGAGCCCAAAATAATCAGCCTAATAAATAAATAAATTTTAAAAAATATTTTTTAAAAAGGTAAACCACAGACTTTGGGTGATAATGATGAGTCAATATAGGTTCATCAATTGTAACAAATACACCATTTTGGTGTGGGATGTAGGGAGTAGGGAAGGCTACGAATGTGTGAGGAGCAGGGGTATATGGGGAAAATACATGTATATATTATAGCTTTTACAAATGGTAATCTACTATTAAGAGGGGTGAAGTAGGAAAGAAAGTCCCTTGGACTGCAAGGAGATCCAACCAGTCCATCCTAAAGGGGACCAGTCCTGGGTATTCATTGGAAGGACTGATGCTGAGGCTGAAACTCCAATACTTTGGCCACCTCATGTGAAGAGTTGACTCATTGGAAAAGACCTTGATGCTGGGAGGGATTGGGGGCAGGAGGAGAAGGGGACGACAGAGGATGAGATGGCCGGATAGCATCACTGACTCGATGGACATGAGTTTGAGTAAACTCCGGGAGTTGGTGATGGACAGGGAGGCCTGGTGTGCTGTGATTCATGGGGCTGCAAAGAGTCGGACACGACTGAGCAACTAAACTGAATTGAACTGAAGTAGGAAAGAGGGAGCTACACAATCAAGCAAATATAATGGGTATGAATCTTAGTTTGCTAAATTTGTTTTCTTTAAATCTACTTAATTCTGACTCTAAGACTTCATCCTTCCCACAAAATCCATCTTGAACACTCTTGAGCCCCTCCCCGTGATGTGGAAAGCTCAGCTTCTTTGTGCTCTGATACCAAATTGAATCTCTAAGACAGTTTAGGATGAAGTAGACAAGGATTCTTTTGTTGACTATGATGGCTACTACATTTCTTCTAAAGGATTCTTGCCCACAGTAGTAGATATAATGGTCATCTGAGTTAAATTCACCTATTCCAGTCCATTTTAGTTCGCTGATTCCTAGACTGTCGACATTCACTCTTGCCATCTCCTGTTTGACCACTTCCAATTTGCCTTGATTCATGGACCTAACGTTCCAGGTTCCTATGCCATATTGCTCTTTACAGCATCAAACTTTACTTCTGTCACCAGTCACATCCACAACTGGGTGCTGATTTTGCTTTGGCTCTGTCTCATCATTCTTTCTGGAGTTATTTCTCCACTGATCTCCAGTAGCATATTGGGCACCTACCAACCTAGGGAATTCATCTTTCAGTGTCCTGTCTTTCTGCCTTTTCATACTGTTCATGGGATTCTCAAGGCAAGAATACTGAATTGGTTTGCCATTCCTTTCTCCAGTGGACCACATTTTGTCAGAACTCTCCACCATGACCCGTGCATCTTGGGTGGCCCTACACAGCATTGCTCATAGTTTCATTGAGTTAGACAAGGCTGTTGTCCATGTGATCAGATCAGTTAGTTTCCTGTGATTGTGATTTTCAATCTGTCTGTCCTCTGATGGAGAAGGATAAGGGGCTTATGGAAGCTTCCTGATGGGAGACTAAGAGGGAAACTGGATCTTGTTCTGATGGTTGAGGCCATGCTCAATAAATCTTTAATACAATTTTCTGTAGATGGGTGAGGCTCTGTTCCCTCCCTGTTATTTATCTGGGGCCAAACTGTGGTGGAGGTCATGAAGATAATGGCAACCTCCTTCAAAAGGTCCCATGCATAGACTGCTACACTCAGTGCCCCCAGCCCTGCAGCAGGCCACCGCCGACCCACATCTCTGCCAGAGACTCCTGGACACTCATGGGCAAGTCTGAGTCAGTCTCTTGTGGGGTCACTGCTCCTTTCTCCTGGGTCCTGCTATGCACAAAGTTCTGTTTGTACCCTCCAAGAGTCTATTTCCCCAGTCCTGTGTAAGTTCTGGAAGCTCTATGGTGGGGTTAATGGCAACCTCCTCCAAGAGGGCTTATGCCATACCCAGGTCTATTGCACCCAGAGTCCCTGCCCCTGTGGCAGTCCACTGCTGACCGTATCTCCACGGGAGACACTCAAACACAGCTCTGTCTCAGTCTCTGTGGGGTCTTTGTGTCCTGGTGTGCACAAGGTTTGTTTGAGCCCTTTGAGCATCTCTGGCAGGTATGGGGTTTGATTCTGAACATGATTTCACCCCTTCTACCATCTTGCTGGGGCTTCTCTGCCCTTGGACGTGGAGTGTCTCCTCATAGTCACTCCAGCACCAGCCACGCAGCTGTGCAAAGAGTAGCAAGGGGAGATGAGAAAGCCTTCCTCAGTGATCAATGTAAAGACATAGAGGGAAAAAATAGGATGGGAAAGATGAGATCTCTTCAAGAAAATCAGAGATACCAAGGGAACATTTCATGCAAAGATGGGATAAAGGACAGAAATGGTATGGACCTAACAGAAGCAGAAGATATTAAGAAGAGGTGGCAAGAATACACAGAAGAACTGTACAAAAAAGACCTTCACGACCAAGATAATCACCATGGTGTGATCACTCACCTAGAGTCAGACATCCTGCTATGTGAAGTCAAGTAGGCCTTAGAAAGCATCACTATGAAAAGAGCTAGTGGAGGTGATGGAATTCCAGTTGAGCTATTTCAAATCCTGAAAGATGCTGTGAAAGTGCTTCACTCAATGTGCCAGCATATTTGGAAAACTCAGCAGTGGCCACAGGACTGGAAAAGGTCAGTTTTCATTCCAATCCCAAAGAAAGGCAATGCCAAAGAATGTTCAAACTACCATACAGTTGCACTCATCTCACACACTAGTAAAGTAATGCTCAAAATTCTTCAAGCCAGGCTTCAACAGTATGTGAACCATGAACTTCCAGATGTTCAAGCTGGTTTTAGGAAAGGCAGAGGAACCAGAGATCAAATTGCCAACATCCACTGGATCATCGAAAAAGCAAGAGAGTTCCAGAAAAACATCTATTTCTGTTTTATTGACTATGCCAAAGCCTTTGACTGTGTGGATCTCAACAAACTGTGGGAAATTCTTAAAGAGATGGGAATACCAGACCACCTGACCTGCCTCTTGAGAAATCTGTATGCAGGTCAGGAAGCAGCAGTTAGAACCTGACATGGAACAACAGACTGGTTCCAAATTGGGAAAGCAGTACGTCAAGGCTATATATTGTCTCCCTGCTTGTTTAAATTATATGCAGAGTACGTCATGAGAAACACTGGGCTGGATGAAGAACAAGCTGGAATCAAGACTGCCAGGAGAAATATCAGTAACATCAGATATGCAGACGACGCCACCCTTATGGCAGGAAGTGAAGAACTAAAGAGCCTCTTGATGAAAGTGAAAGAGGAGAGTGAAAAATTTGGCTTAAAACTCAACATTCAGAAAACTAAGATCATGGCAACTGGTCCCATCACTTCATGGCAAATAGATGCAGAAACAGTGGAAACAGTGTCAGGCTTTATTTTGGGGGGCTCCAAAATCACTGCAGATGGTGACTGCAGCCATGAAATTAACAGACACAGCTCTTTGGAAGAAAAGTTATGACCAACTTAGAAAGAATATTAAAAAACAGAGACATTACTTTCCCAACAAAGGTCCATCTAGTCAAAGCTATGGTTTTTCCAATAGTCAGGTATGGATGTGAGAGTTGGACTATAAAGAAAGCTGAGTGCTGAAGAATTGATGCTTTTGAACTGTGGTGTTGGAGAAGACTCTTGAGAGTCCCTGGGACTGCAAGGAGATCCTAAAGGAAATCAGTCCTGAGTGTTCATTGGAAGGACTGATGCTGAAGCTGAAGCTCCAATATTCTGGCCACTTGATGCGAAGAGCTGACTCATTTGAAAGGACCCTGATGCTGGGAAAGATTGAAGGCCGGAGGAGAAGGGGATGACAGAGGATGAGCTGGTTGGATGGCATCACTGACTCAATGGGCATGAGTTTGAGTAAACTCTGGGAGTTGGTGACGGACAGGGAGGCCCGGTGTGCTGCAGTTCATGGGGTTGCAGAGTCAGACACGACTAAGCGAATGAACTGACTGAGGAAAGGATAGCTTTATTGTATCACCAGTCAGAGGGGGACAGCAGGCTCCTATTCTCGAAAACTATTGTGCCCACCCAAGAGGATTTTGTGAGGAGTTTTATAGCAATAGTTCAAGGGTGGGGTTGCTGACAAGATTAGGGTGTGTGCAGGATCTCAGGTAATTGGTCTCCTATCTGGATGAGCTTCTCTGATCCTTTTAATCCTGCCTCAGGTGGTTTCTTGGCTGTCCCTCCCTTGATTAGCAACTGTTCACATCTGCCCTTTGGAACTCAGGGAATGTCTCAGAGGCTGGAGTCTTACCTTTGTTGTTGTTTAGTCGCTAAATTGACTCTTTTGTGACCCCATGGACTGTAGCTCACCAGACTCCTCTATCCGTGGGATTTCCCAGGCAAGAATACCAGAGTAGGTTGCCATTTCCTTCTCCAGGAGGTCTTCCCAACCCAGGGATCGAACCCCCATCTCTGGCATCTCCTGCATTGGCATGCAGATTCTTTACCACTGCTCCACTTGGGAAGCCTTGCCTACAAGAAACAAAAAATGTTTCTGTGTCCAGGAGCCCCATAGGGTCCTTCTTTGTTTCACCCTTTCCCCTTCCCCTGCTAAGCTGTCTTGGCACTCCAGAAAGCTGATAGAGCCCTGAAAATCAGAGAAGGGTCTTTACTCTCTGGTGGTGGTGGTGCTCAGTCACTCAGTCATGTCTGGCCAGGCTCATCTGCCCATGGAATTTTTTCAGGCAAGAATACTGTAGTGGGGTGCTATTTCCTACTCCCAGGGATCTTCCTGACCCAAGGATTGAACCCACAATTCTTGAGTCTCCTCCACTGACAGGCAGATTCTTTACCATTAGCACCACCTGGTTGTCCGCATTTGCCACTGTCCCCAAGAGAGGGAAGAAAAGCTTGGATAAAAAGCTATGACAAACCTAGACAGCGTATTAAAAAAGCAGAGACATTACTTTGCTGACAAAGGTCCATTTAGTCAAAGCTATGGTTTTTCACTGGACTTCCCTGGTGGCTCAGACGGTAAAATGTCTGTCTACAATGTGGGAGACTTGGGTTTGATCCCTGGGCCGGGAGGATCCCCTGGAGAAGGAAATGGCAATCCACTCCAGTGCTATTGCCTGGAAAATCCCATGGACAGAGGAGCCTGGTAGGCTGCAGTCAGTCCATGTGGTCGCAAAGAGTTGGACACGACTGTGCGACTTCACTCACTCACTCATGGTTTTTCCAGTAGTTGTGTATGGATATGAGAGTTGGACCATAATGAAGGTTGAGCACAGAAGAATTGATGTTTTTGAACTCTGGTGTTGGAGAAGACTCTTGAGTGTCCCTTGCACTGCAAGGAGATCTAACCAGTCAATCCTAAAGGAAATCGGTCCTTAATATTTATTGGAAGGACTGAAGCTAGAACTGAAGCTCCAATACTTTGGCCACCTGATGTGAAGAACTGACTCACTGGAAAAGACCATGAAGCTGGGAATGACTGAAGGCAGGAGGAGAAGGGGATGACAGAGGATGAGGTGGCTGGATGGCATCACCAACTTGATGGACATGAGTTTGAGCAAGCTCCAGGAGATGGCGAAGGACAGGGAAGCCTGGCATGCTGCAGTACACAAGGTCGCAAAGAGTCAGACATGACTGAGCAACTGGACAATAACCAAGAGGGGGAACAACGTGGGGGGTAAGGTGGGGGGAAGCACTACATTATCCATAAAGTGAGGCTTCTAGCTCTTGGTGGTGTTCTTATACAGCCATGGTCCTGGAGCTCACACCACTTTCTAAGGCAGCATCCCCTCTTTAAGACTGAATGTGACCCTTGGAGGTTAGCATTCCTCTTTTTTTAATCTAACTTCTGCACCTTCTGGGGGAAGGGGGCTGAGGAATGTGTGACTGGCTGTTCCTGCAACACTATGGAAAGAGTCATGGGAAATTAGGGGAGGCTCTCCTAGCATCCCTGTTGTCCCAGCCAGCCACTTTTCCTCTATGGCTGCTACTGCAGGAAGGCTTGAGGAACTGCTGTATGGTGCCAGAGTTCTGGAGATAAAAGGGGAGCAGAGCTCTTCTGCTTTCAGATCTCTCAGATCTCCAAACTTATATCTCTTTCTGTCCTGCCCATACAGTAGCCACTAGCCATGTGTGGGTTATTTAATTTTAAATTCATTTACATAACATAGAATCTGGGGGAAGGATAAATCAGGAGGTTGGGATTAACATATACACATTACTATATACAAATAGATAAACAACAAGGACCTACATAAAGAGCACAGGGAACTCTACTCAATACTCTGTAAAAACCTGTATGGGAAAAGAATCTGAACAAGAATAGATATATGTATATGTATACCTGAATCAATTTGCTGTACACCTGAAACTAACACATTGTAAATCAACTATACTCCAATATAAAATAAAAATTTAAAAATAAAATTTAAAAATTAAGTAAAATCTGAGACTTCCCTGGTGATCCCATGGCTAAGACTCCACATTCCCAATGCAGGGGGCCTGAGTTCAATCCCTGGTCAGGGAACTAGATCCTACATGTTGCAACTAAAGATCAAATACCACAGATAAGGAGCCTCAGTGGTAAAGAATCTGCCTGCCCATGCAGAAGATGTGGGTTTGATCCCTGGGTGGGGAAGGTCCCCTGGAGGAGAACACGGCAACCCACTCCAGTATTCTTACCTGGGTAATGCCATGGACAGAGAGGCCTGGTAGGGGCAACCCCTACCAGGTCCTACCCCAAGTCCAAGGGGTCATAGAGTCGGACCCGACTAAGCACAAGCATGACATCTAAGACCTGGCGCAGCCAAATAAGTAAACATTTTTAATAATGAAATAAAATCTAAAGCTCAGTCCTCAGTCACACTCGCCACACCTCAGGGGGCTCAACAGTCACATGTGGCTACTGCATTGGATAGTACAGATATAGCATGGTCCCATCAGCACTCAGAGTCCCACTAGACACCTCTAAAGTACTATTTTCCATTTCGTTTGGATCTGACTCGGGTGAGAAACTACCGGTTCTCTTGCTTCCTCACCAGCTGTCTTCTATTTCACAGGCCAAAGGAGAATTTTTTATCTCCTTTCATCTCCCATCAAGGGCATGTTTGTGTGTGCGTGTGTGTTGCAGGAGGCACACACTGGTTCATGACAATACCCCTCTCCTCAGCTTTCCCATTCTTCTCCTCCCGTTATTTCCTCAGTGATTCCTGTCATTAAATTGCTGACCTTCCCTCAGATTCATGAGAAGAGGAAGGAGTCTTCACATGGTGATTTATTAAAAGTGTCGTATCACAATGCAGTTCCTTTTATTACAAAGGAAGCTATTAAAATAACTATTGATTCCTACTCTTTATTGTTCGACATGATCATTAGACTTTATTGTTGTGCCGCATGCATAACTGAGGTCGATTAAAAAACAAGATTCTTGGATGCTGATCTGACCATTCATCCCATCCGAGTGGTTGTTTCAGAGGGAACACTGAAAACAAATGAATCAGTAAATATCTAGCAAATCAGGAGGAAGGTCTTGAGAAGGAGGGAAGCGGGGGTTTTGCAGTTAGTTAATAAACCAAAATGCCCTGCTGTCGGCTGTGACTGTCAGACACAGAGTTTTATGAGATCATGTTATCATCCTGCTGCATGATTTTGCTCTCTCTCTCCTCTTGCACAAAGAGAAGAAGGATTCAAGGGAAATGAGAAGGGCAGAAATAGACCACTGCTCTCACCCCAGTGGACTGTAAATAGTTCAATGTCTGTGCCCCTGGAGGGAAATCGGGTCTTAAATGTAAGGCTCCAGAAGGAATTGTGAAGTCAAGCTTTCCTCCTGCTACTGAACGCTGGAGATGTGCATATTCCTTAAAATATAGCATGCATTTTCTTTTTAAAAATTTGTATTTATTTGTTTTTGGCTGTGCTGGGTCTTCGTTGCTGCACAGGCTTTTCTCTGGTTGCAGTGAGTGGGGGCTATTTTCTGGCTGCAGTGCTTGGGCTTCTCATTGCCATGGCTTCTCTTGTTGTGGACCACGGGCTCTAGGGTGCATAGGTTACAGTAGTTGCATTTCCTGGGCTCTAGGGCACAGGCTCGATAGTTGTGGCACATGGGCTTAGTTGCTTCATGGCATGTGGGATCTTCCTGGACCAGGGATTGAACCCGTGTCTTCTGCATTGGCAGGCAGATCCTTTAACACTGACTCACCAGGTAAGCCCCACATTTTCTTTTAATTATGAAAGCCACATATGCTCAGTTTAGGAAACATGAAAAATATAAATAAATATGAAAAAGAAATGAAAATTGTATCACTACATAGAGATAAACACTAGTATGATTTCCTTCTGCTTCATTATACACACTCCCACACACCTTTTTTATTTGAACATAATTGGAATATACTATACATAATTTGGATCCTTTTTCTCTTTTTACGTTGCATCCTCTTTTCCCATTTCATTAAAAAATTGTTTAAAAATGTCATTAATTTTTAATGACCACATAATATTCCATTCTGTAAACACACTACAATTTAGCTGTTCTCCTGTTGTCATACTTTTAAGGACTTTTTTTCTTATAAAGCATGGTGGGACTGTCAAGGGCACGGACTCGATCTTTGATAGGGGAATTAAGATCCTGCAAGCTGGGAGGTGCGACCCAAAACAAAACAAAACATGGGCAATGAACTTTTTTGTTTGTTTGTTTTGCCTGTGCTTATTGTGAGTCTTCAGAAGCAGAAATTCTTCATCAAACATGAATTTTTATATAGTTTTTGGTGCATTTCACAGCCAGATACTCATCAGGCAGGTCTTCACCTGCCAAAATTCCAATTTATTCACATTTGAGCTGCTTTCTGGGCTTCCCTGATAGCTCAGTTGGTAAAGAATCTGCCTGCAATGCAGGAGACGCTGGTTTGATTCCTGGGTCGGGAAGATCCGCTGGAGAAGGGATAGGCTACCCACTCCAGTATTCTGAGGCTTCCCTTGTGGCTTAGCTAGTAGAGAATCTGCCAGCAATGTGAGAGACCTGGGTTCAATCCTTGGGGTGGGAAGATCCCCTGGAGAAGGGAAAGGCTACCCACTCCAATATTCTGGCTTGGAAAATTCCATAGACTGTATAGTCCATGAAGTTGCAAAGAGTCTGACATGACTGAGCGAGTTTCACTTTCACTTTCAAGCTGTTTCCTAAGGCAGTGTGCATGTATGCGTACATGCTTAGTCGTGTCTGACCCCTTGTGACCCCATGGGCTGCAGCTTGCCAGGCTCCTCTCTCCATTGAATTTTCCAGGCAAGAATACTGGAGTGGGTTGCCATTTCCTTCTCCAGGAGACCTTCCCAACCCGGGGATCAAACCCATGGCTCCTGTGTCTTCTGCACTGGCAGGCAGATTCTTTAGTACTGAACCACCTGGGAATCCCAAGGCAACATCAGTCTCATGAAAATCAAAGAAAACTATTGTTTTCATGTCCTGAACGTTCTAAAATTGTTACAGAGTATGCCAGTTATCAGTTGATTGTTTCTTAACTCCAAATTCACCCTTTTTGACTGCTCTCTGAAAATGAGGCTGGGACCTTGAAATATTTTTTTCCTTTCCCAACTGGCTGTAAAGCTTTGTCAGTAGAGGGTGCTGGAGAGACACTACAGAAGGGAAGCTTTGCTTCCTCATTCCAATGTGCCTGTCCAGCAGGTTCCTGCAGCAGGCACAGTGTCCCCAGCCCCAGGCTCTGGCAGCACTGAAGGGTGTAGCTTTCCCCGGCACCCTACCTCTGGTTATTTGTAGCAGAATGCCTCCTGTGTCACCTCCCGTGAGCAGCTTTCCCTAGTGCCCTAGAGGGCTGATTCCCAGCAAGTTCTGCTACTGCAGTATCAGCACCCCTGCCATCCCATGCATCATGGCAGCCCTAGGGGTCGCAGCTGCTCCTTGTATCCATCTGCTATGGCTCTGTTCTCTTTGCTTCTTACTAGCCAATCCTTTGTTATTCCAATCCGCTATTATAGTTAATAATTCTTTGCATTAAACCCTTCCTATTCAAACTGCTCTGTGGTTTCTCTTTGCTTTAAGAATTAAAAAAATTTGGGGGGCTGTGCTGGGTCTTTGTTGCTGTGCAAGGGCTTTCTCTAGTTGCAGCACGTCAGGGCTACTCTCTAGTTGCGGTAAGCAGACTTCTCATTTCAGTGGCTTCTCTTGTTGCAGAGCAGTAGTCGCAGTGCGTAGGCTCCGTAGTTGTAGCTCTCAGGCTCCACAGCACAGGCTCAGTATTTGTGGTGCACTGGCAGAGATGCCCCATGGCATGTGGGATCTTCCTCCATTACAGATCAAACCCAAGTCCCCTGCAGTGGCAGGTGGATTCTTAACCACTGGACCACCAGCAAAGTCCAGTTTCTCTTTTCTGATCAGACCCTAACTGATCCTGGGGCTAGATTGCCCTGACCTCTCTCATGTGTGACGCGGCCTGACTCCACAGGCCAACCTAGATCTCAGCTCTGACCCAGACCCAAATATTCTGTGTTGTAGTATTAAATAATCAAAACACTGATTTAAATGGTCTTTTAGGCTTTCAGGTTGAAAGTTGTATTGATGTTTAATTTAGAAGGCAAAGTATATGGACCACTGAACTATTGTTTCCTCCTCTTTTCTGATGGCCTCTATTCAGCAGCCCCAAATTCAGTCAATTCCTCCTGCATCCTTCTTTGCACATTTCAGGCATTTAACCCTCTACACATAGCAATGCATTCCTGCTGTCACTGGGTAATTCTCCTTTCCACCTACTGCTCTATTCAAAACCAATGGCATCTGACTTAACAGTCCTCAACCATGACCTTGGGTGATCAGTGACCTAGTGAACTAATGAAGATCATACATTTTCCCTTTTCTGTTTTCAGAGCACCAGCAAATGAGGCTGTCTGACATATTGGGTAAATACGAGATATCAAGGATAACAGCTATTCTGCTCTGTTGAACATAAAAGAAAACCCTCAGTTTAAGGATGGGCTTCCCTGGTGGCTCAGATGGTATTTAGTCTGCTTGCGATGTGGGAGACCAGAGTTCAATCCCTGGGTTGGGAAGATCTCCTGGAGAAGGAAATGGCAACCCATCCAGTACTCTTGCCTGGAAAATCCCACGGAGAGAGGAGCCTGGTAGGCTACATTCCATGGGGTCGCAAGCAAAAGGTCGACACGACTGAGCGACTTCACTTTCACTTTTTCACTTTCAGTTTAAGGATATATTAAATATTATTGAATGTGTGCGTGCTAAGTTACTTCAATTGTGTCTGACTCTTTGGGACCCTATGGACTGTAGCCTGCCAGGCTTCTCTGTCCATGGCATTACCCACATAAGAATACTGGAATGGGTTGCCATGTTCTCCTCCAGGGGACCTTTCTGACCCAGGGATCAAACCCACATCTCCTACTGGGGTGAGGTTGTGTGGTTGTGCTTTGTCACTCAGTTGTTTCCAACTCTTTGCGACCCCATAGACTATAGTCTGCCAGGCTCCTCTGTCCATGGGGATTTTCCAGGCAAGAATACTGGAGTGGGTTGCCATGCTCTCCTCCAGGAGATATTCCTTACCCCGGGATTGAGCCGTGTCTCTTGTGTCTCCAGCATTGGCCAGTGGGCTGTTTACCACTAGTGCCATTTGGGAAGCTCTTAAATACTATTAAGTAATAATAAATTCCTCCTTCTCTGGCTTTCTGGAAATTGCACAGTCCTTCAAGATCCAAAGTACATGTCACTGTTTTGCTACCTGAAACCTAGGTTTGTCTTTGATGAGTGTTGAGCCAAAAGACACAATCAAGTCAAAGAGCTGAAGGAAGAATTTATTACTTGCAGCAAGTAAGGAGAACCCCAAGGATCTTTCCCAAAGCAGGTCTCCCGGGCAGCAATACTGGAGGAGTTTTAAGGTACGGGTACCTGCATCTTCATGAGGAGGCTTGCGCAGTTGAGAATTCAGCATAGAATTGGGGCAAAGGTTGACAGAGTCCAAGCTGTAGTTGACAGAAGTCATAACAGTCAGAAAAATTCGAGTCATTATTCCTTAGATTCCAGTTGATCTGGTTGTTGAGCGCTGGAGGGGGTTTTGCATTTGGGAAAACAGCTCAGGAAAACGCTTCAGGCTCCTCTTTACCATTGAAACAGAACTGGGAGTCTTTATAACTAATATATCACCTTTGCTTTCATTATTTCTCTTGCCTGAAAACAATTGTTTGTTCCTGCATTCTTTTGTTCCCTTAAGATCATTAGTTACTGAGACCTGTTCAAGAGCAAGCATTGTGACCAGGCTTAGACCCCAAATGGCTTCTCTTATGTCAAGAAAGTCATGCCTGATTCTCTTCCTCTGGGACCTCTTACCCTACATACTTACATTTCAGTGATGCTTTCTCTCAGCTTATTGGTGGGAGTAAATTCCTTCTTTGCTCTGTGTCCTTAATACGTTTATCCCTTGGCTGCAGAGCAGATCATAGTATGTCTATGGTATGTTTGTCTTGATGGGAAATCAAGTTTCCCATCAAATTGTGAACTCCAGCTGAAAAGTTACTGTATCTTGTTCACTTCTGTGTTGACTCCTAAGTGAAATCAAGTTTCCCATCAAATTGTGAATTCCAGCTGAAAAGTTACTGTATCTTGTTCACTTCTGTGTTGACTCCTAAGTGCCTATTAATGAATACTATGTTGTTATATTAATGGGTAATAAAATTGATACTATGTGATCAACATTCAGAGGACAAGAACAACTAGTATAAGATGCACTCTAGACAAGTGGTTCTCAAACTGTAGCTTGCATCAGAATCTTGGAGTGAAGGTGAGGTGGGATAGGGTGAAGAAGGGAGGATTGTTAAAACACAGATTTCTGAGCCCCACCAATTTAGAGTTTCTAAATCATTAGGTCTGGGTAAGGGTCCCCAGATCTGCATCTTCAACAAATTCCCAGGTGATGCTGAAGCTGCTGGTTTGGAACCACATTTTGAGAACCTCTATGAGACAAGAGGGCAGGGGGCAGGGCACAATCATTAAAAGAATGACATAGCCATTGAGAACTGGATTCACCAAAAACTGATTAGAACTGATTAGGTCCGAGATGGCAAAAGACTGACTTCCAGTGGATTTCAAGCCTCATTTTACGCTCATTGTAACACATCAGCTAAATGACACACTACAGGTGCCATGACAGTTCCGAGGCCCAGCAAAAGAGGCTAAAAATGGGCAGCGGCTCACTTCCTGGAAATCCATGCCCCTTCCCTGAAAGCCTCCCATAATCCTCCCACTCGTTAGCCTATGACATTAGCCAACCCGTAAAAAAGAACCACTCCCCAAAACCTTGAGGCTCTCTCACCTTTTGAGACAGATGGCGTTCAGTCTCTGGAATGTGTACCTCTGGTTTCATTTTACTGTGACTGCCTTTGAATTATTTCCAGCTCACCTGGTTACCTGTCCCAGGAACTTGTCAGAGACCCGGGACACAGCCATCCTCTCACACCCCATTTTCCTGTAACTTCTTTATAAAGGATATCAATAAGTCTGCTTCTTGCCTATCACTTTGCATCTTTCTGAATCCCTTCTGCATGGAGACTTAAAGAACCTGAGCTTCATTAAGTCCTGAGATGAGTTGTATAGTTTCAGATGGAAGATTGTGGGTTCGAGTCCCATATGAGTTGAGGTTTCAACTAGGTTAGCCCACCCCCACTTTCTCAGTCTTTCCTCCAAATGTGCTTCTGTCAGCCTCAATGAACTCAATGAACCCCAGGTGTGAGAAGACTCCCAAAATGTGCTTTTCCCTAAAGCGGCACCTGCCACAGATTCTTTTATTATTATTATTAATTTTAATAAATAAGCCACCTGGCTTGCTGGATCTTAGTTCCCCACCGAGGGATTGACCCCAAGCCCTTGGCAGTATAATCACAGGTGCTTGATACAGAAACTTCAATTAGAGAAACTTCAGGGGCTTCCCCAGTGGCTCAGCTAGTTAAGAATCTGCCCTTAGTGTGGGAGACTTAGGTTCAATCCCTGGGTGGGAAAGATTCCCCGGAGAAGGGAATGGCAACCCACTCCTGTTTTCTTGCCTGGAAAAATCCCATGGACAGAGGAGCCTAGAGGGCTGCAGTCCATGAAAGCCTACTAGCATGAAAACCAGACAAACCTAGCAACTTTCACTTTCAGGCTTTTCTATTAATTCCTATTTTGTATACAATGCGGGAATCCTTTTGACTGTCCAGTGGTCCACTACACTTAAAATTTCACCTTCTGTAACAGTCAGCGGTCCTATTTCCCTCAGGTTCGGACACTCTCTGAGTTGGATCTCACATGGCCACCTCTGACCAGCTCCAGGAACCTCCCTGTTTTGTTATTCTCACCCACATATTCCCGATGCATTCTAGATCCTCCCAGGGCATAAGTGTTGGAACGGTCCGGGTTTGAACCCAGGTTTCACTTGGGGACTTGACTGAATTGCCCTGCCTGGTGAAGAGCAGAGCTCCTCCTGAAGGCAGCGGGGTCCTCAGTGTCTTGCCCTTCCTCCCAACCCGGCCCGGTGACTTTTTTCGAGCCCTCCCCTCCGGCTCCCCTAGGGGGCGCAGGCGCCCCAGGCCAGTCCCAGCGGCATCCCCTCTCAGGGCGCACGGTGCGGGCTTTCTATTAGCGGGACTGTCTTCTTTGGAGGAGAAACTGGGTCCGCTTGGGCTTAGGAGTCAGATTGCTGGGTCCTGTCTGACCCTGTATTCCTGCGTGACCATAAACAAGTTATTCACCATTTCTGAAACCTTAGGAAACCCTGCAGGATTAGTGGGAGAAAAATACATTTAAAGCACTTGCCACTAGCCTGGTAAAACACCTATTTCTGCTTCATTGACTACACTAAAGCCTCTGACTGTGTGGATCACAGCAAACTGTGGAAAATTCTTAAAAAGATGGGAATGCCAGACCACCTTACCTGTCTTCTGAGAAATCTGTATGTAGGTCAAGAAGCAACAGTTAGAAACAGACATGGAACAATGGACTGATTCCAAATTGGGAAAGGAGTATGTCAAGGCTGTATATTGTCACCCTGCTCATTTAACTTCTATGCAGAGTACATCATGAGAAACGCTGGGCTGGAAGAAGCACAAGCTGGAATCAAGATTACCAGGAGAAATATCAGTAACTTCAGATATGCAGATGACGCCACCCTTATGGCAGAAAATGAAGAGGAACTAAAGAGCCTCTTGATGAAAGTGAGAGAGTGAAAAAGCTGGCTGAAAACTCAACATTCAGAAAACAAAGATCATGGCATCCGGTCCCATCACTTCATGGGAAATAGATGGGGAAACAATGGAAACAGTGACAGACTTTATTTTCTTGGGCTCCAAAATCATTGTAGATGGAGACTGCAGCCTTGAAATTATAAGACATTTGCTCCTTAGACGAAAAGCTATGACCAACTTAGACAGCATATTAAAAAGCAGAGACAAATCTCTGCTGACAAAGGTCTATCTAGTCAAAGCTATTGTTTTTCCAGATGTAAAAGTTGGACCATAAAGAGAGCTGAGCGCCGAAGAATTGATGCTTTTGAACTGCGGTGTTGGAGAAGACTCTTGAGAGTCCCTTGGACAGCACGGAGATCCAACCAGTTCATCCTAAAGGAAAAAGGCCCTGAATATTCATTGGAAGGACTGATGCTGAAGCTGAAGCTCCAATACTCTGGCCACCTGATGCTAAGAGCTGACTCATTTGAAAAGACCTGATGCTGGGAAAGATTGAAGGTGGGAGGAGAAGGGGACGACAGAGGATGAGATGGCTGGATGGCATCACCAACTCGATGGACATGAGTTTGAGCAAGCCCTAGGAGTTGGTGAAGGACAGGGAAGCCTGGAGTGTATTCTTGTGTGTTCTTGCCTGGGAAATCCCATGGACAGAGAAGCCTGGCAGCCTGCAGTCCATGATGATCACAAGAGAGTCAGACATGATGTAGTGACTAAACAACAAAAATTTACTTTAGTCACACATCTGTTTTCTCCATCTCCATATTCAGTGTAGACACCTGACTCCAGAAAAAAATACTCACTCCTGAATCTCTACTTTTCATTGGATAATCTTTCCATCTAGAAAGTTCTAGCTCTCTGCCCTACTCGTTTTAATAGTAAATAGAATACCTAGTATTTACTGACAGCTTACTCTCTGTGAGATACTTTAGAAAAAAATCCTCTGAAACATGAGCTCCTATAGACTTCAGAACAACCCATGAGGTTGGAATTAATTTTGTCTCTATTTTACAGATTTCTCTGCACTGAGTGTTGATCATGTTCTACTTGATCATATTCTGAAAGTGTTAGTCGCTCAGTCATGTCCAACTCTTTGCGACCCCATGGACTGTGCAGCCCTCCATGGAATTCTCCAGGCGAGAATACTTGAGTGGATAGCCATTCCCTTCTTCAGGGCATCTTCCTGATCCAGGGATCAAACCCAGGTCTCCTGCATTGAGAGAGGATTCTTTACACTCTGAGCCATCAGGGAAGCCCAAATCACGTTCTAAGCACATATTATCTTTAGCTCTGTTGTCTCTTTCTTTCTTTTTATGTGCCCTTGTCTTATCTGCCCTTCTCTGTTTGCTCCTGGCTTTTTTACTTTGGGCATGTTATTTATTTCCAAAGGCCTGATGTGAGGCTAAAATGGGAGAATGCTTGTAAAGTGCACAGCACGCTGCCTGGAGTGCTACGTGCTCAGTAAATGGTAGTTTTTATCATTACATTAGTAACAAGAGCTGGAGCATAACCTCTAAGTGCTTTTGCCTCCTCATTGTCTCCCCAGCACCCAACCTTGCGTATTTTTAGTAATGATCTGCTCATTCACTAATATCACCTACACACTGGCTCATTTCATCACTTCTACAGTAGAGAGAGGGTGGCTGAGCTGTGGATGGCCTCCTGGCCCTGGGCCCGAGACTGGACTTTGCACGGAGCTGTTTTCCGAGGGCGGCCTTGTGGCTGGCTGTCACAAACCCAGGACCCTGTATGCTTTGCTCACGTGACCGTGATTCCCAGTCTGTGCCCTGCCAAGGATGCAAGAAGAGCCCAGCCTCCAGAGAACACAGAGAAAACAAAGGCAGATCCCCTGGGGATTCTGAAAGTACTGCCTGTATCAGTTTCCTAGAACAGCCGTAACAAATTATTACAAACTTGGTGGCTTAAGACAACAGAAAGTTATTCTCATGACTTCAGGCTAGAAGTCTGAAATCAAGGTGTGGACGGGACTGGTTTCTTTTGGAGGCACTGGAGGACAGTGGGTGGGGGGCCTCACCAGTGCCTCTGTTCTAGGTTATTTTTTTCAATATTCACTTTTAAATTTTATTTATTTATTTGGCTGCACGGGGTCTCAGTTGTGGCAGGCAATTTGATCTTGACTGTTGACCTTGATCTTCACTGTTGAATGCCAGAACTATAGTTGTAGCATATGGGATCTAGTTCCCTGACTAGGGATTGACCCTGGGCCCCCTGCATGAGGAGCATAGAGTCTCAGTCACTGGACCACCAGGAAGTCCCTGCCTTATCTTCCTATCATGGCTGGTGATCCTTGGTATTTCTTGGCTTAGAGATGTATCACTCCCAACATCCCTGTCTCCATCATCACAGGGGCTTCTTCCCTGTGTGTGTCTGTGTGTCCTTGCCTCTTCACCTAAGGACAGCAGTTATCAGATTTAGGGCCCAGCCTAATTTAGTATAGCCTCATTTTAACCACTTACATCTATAAGACTCTATTTCCAAGTAAGGTCATATTTTGATTTCCCAGGGGGATATAAATGCCGGGGGACCATTACTCATCCCACAGTGTCCCCTCACCTCCCCATCTCACCAGTGGGGTTGCTGCTGTTCCTAGGATGTGGTCCTGGTCCCTCACAGAGAGAGGGTTACATGGTCTACAAAGCTGTGACTGCGCTTGAGTGCGTGCCTGTGCGGTCACGTTTGACTCTGTGATGCTGTGGACTGTAGTCCACCAAGCACCTCTGTCCCTGGGATTTCCCAGGCAAGAATACTGGAGTGGATTGCCATTTCTTTCTCCAGGGAATCTTCTTGACCCAGGGATCAAACCTGAGTTTCCTGCATTGGAGATAGTCCTATAAGTAAAGAAAGAACAGGTCTCAAGAAGCAGCTCTAGGGAAGACTCCCAGGTAACTCAGGGTGTCTTTTGACCAACTGCCCCCCTCCCCACTGCCCTGCCCAACACCTCAAATGGATTTCTCCAGTGGCTTAGCAGTAAAGAATCTGCCTGCAATGCAGGAGACCCAAGTTCGATCTCTGGGTCAGCAAGATCCCCTGGAGGAGGGCATGACTGAAGTGACTGGGCACACATGCTCACCACCTCAAATGGGGAGTAGAGGGGGGAGGTCTGTGTGCAGTGGGGCATGCTGCCACGAGGAGATCCTTGGGAAAAGCAGAACAGAAGGTAAGATGGAGCCAGACTGTCTAAGGTCTGTACTAAGTCAAAGGTTTCTAACCTTTTGGGGTGGGGGTGGGCGGGTGGAGGTGTCATTGACAGTTCTGAGAGGCATGGGAACGCTTTGGAACCGCTCCCCTGATTGAAGCTCAAATGCACACATAAGACAATGTTTGCGGGCTACCCTAGTGGCTTGGTGGTAAAGAATCCCCCTGCCAGTGCCGGAGACTCAGTTCAATCCCTGATCTGGGAAGATTCCACATGCCTCAAAGCAATGAAGCCCATGTGTCACAACTACTGCGCCCGTGCTCTAGAGTCTGGGAGCCACAACAACTGTGCCCCTGTGCCGCAACTACTGAAGCCGCGCTCCGCGAGAAGAGAAGCAACGGCAATGAGAAGCCACACACCACACCCAGAGCACAGCCCATGCAGCAGCAACGAACCCCCAGCACAGCCATAAATGAATAAGTAAAATCAAACAAATGAATATCATTTTCACAGACTTTCTGGGGTCAACAGCAGCAACGTGTACCCTGGAAAAGGGAAACATTACACCAGCACCGTCTCCCTGCCTCCCACATGGGCAGACTCCCTGCTCCTGGGTTCCAGAACTCAGGCTGGAACCCTCAGCTTGGAGGGGTCATCAGAGAAGGCAGTGCTGTTCTGGATGGAGCGTCAGTTTCTGTGGGGAAATGCAAGCTTGCTTCTGTAGAAGGCTTCTGAAGGGCTCTTGCAGCATGGCTGAGTCTGTCATTTGGGGCTTGGTTGTCCTGACAGTAATCCACTTTAATGAGCTCAACAGTAAGAACAGACAAAGCAGCCTTTTCACGTGGTCCTGGCTCTGAGTTGAAACGCTTCCCAACTTCACATCCAAGTGTCCCACAAGCATCACTCTGCCGTGCCTTGGCTAGCCAGCGCTCCTCATAATAGCGGGGCTCTGGGTGGATTAATTAGAGTTTATGGTAACAATTCAGCCACCTTCCACACAACCCGCTTCTGCCTGGAGAGCAAAATAAAAGGCTTTAATTAATTCTGAATTAAAATAACTAGAAAGAAATCTCATCAGTCTACCAATCAGAGAAGGTAAACTTAAAGTTAAGCTAATCACAGAAGCCAGAATTCCACACACTCAGATGGCTCAAATTATGAGTGTTGGTCTTGTATCTGAAGGAACTGTTTCCAACTAAATCAATTAAAATATGAAAGTAAAAGATTGTGTTGTTAAAATAATAATATACAGAAAGTGAAGTAGCTCAGTCGTGTCCGACTCTTTGCAACCTCGTGGACTGTAGCCTACCAGACTCCTCCCTCCATGGGATTCTCCAGGCAAGAATACCGGAGTGGGTTGCCATTTCCTTCTCCAGGGGATCTTCCCAACCCAGGGATCGAATGCAGGTCCCCCGCATTGCAGGGAGATGCTTTAACCTCTGAGCCACCAGGGAAGCCCATCAATAATATACAGTCATTGGATTAAAAAAGAAATCAAATATCCAGAATAAATGTGTGTGTATATGTGTGTGGGGAGGTGGGTGTATCCATTTAGAGTTGTTATTTATGGAGAATTCCCTGGTGGTCCAGTGGTTAGGATTTTGTGCTTTCACTGCTCAGGGCCCAAGTTCAATCCCCAGTCAGGAAACTAAGATCCCACAAGTCTTGATGTATGGCACACAAACAAAAAAGTTACCATTGATGCTTTCATTCTCCAGTTAGGGAAGATAGGGGCTGGTTGTGTCAAGTAACAGGAGAAACTTAGGGAGCGCTTCCTTTGTGCCTACTCCCGTATTTGCTCCACATATATATGGAAAGGAAAGGGAACGGAAAGTGACTAACTCTCAGTCCTGTCCGACCCTTTACAACCCCATGGACTGCAGCCCACCAGACTCCTCTGTCCATGGAATTCTCCAGGCAAAAATACTGGAAAGGGTTGCCATTTCCTTCTCCAGGGGATCTTCCCCACCCAGAGACTGAACCCCGGTCTCCTGCATTGCAGGCAGATTCTTTTACCATCTGAGCCACCAGAGAAGCCCTATTATGAAGTCATATGTATAACTTAATTTAAATCTTATAAATAATCCTGTGGGAGATCACCATTTTGTGGATAAGAAACTGAGTTTCTAAAAGCAAACGTTCAGATAGCTCAACATCATCATTATTGCTGTTGTCGTTTCTACCGAGATAGACTCTTCTTTCCTGGATAGCCTAAGTGTTATGTTCCCTGAAAGTCAGGTGGATGAGCCAGTGAGCGCTGCTTGTTTTCCCGGATGTGTCAGCCAGGTGTTCTGGAATGATGGCATTGCAGGGAAGTGTGAACTTCCTTCACTTTTCTCAGTGGGATGTTACCCTGAAAGCTAATCAGCTGTCTCTGGGCTCCTGCCCAGAGGACCCTGGACCTTTGGGAAAAGAGGAGTATGCAGTGAGCTCATTTCAGCCCTTGTCCAGCCCAGCTGTCTTAGTCCATTCAGGCTACTATGACAGAACATAGTAGGCTGGGTGGCTTAATCAACAAATGTTTATTTCTCAGAGTTCTGGAGGCTGGGAAGTCCAAGACCAAGATGCAGTTTCCATGTCTAGTGAGAACCCACTTCCTAGTTCATAGTCAACCACTCCGGTGTTTTTGCCTGGAGAATCCCAGGGATGGGGGAGCCTGGTGGGCTGCCATCTATGGGGCCGCACGGAGCTGGACACAACTGGAGTGACTTAGCAGCAGCAGCAGCAGCAGCAGTCATTTTGCTGTGCCCTCGCTTGGCAGAAGGGGTGAGGTGGGAGAGTGCTTTTTTGAGGACACTAATCTCATTCTTGAAGACTCCACTGTTAGGGCCTAATCTTGTCCCAAAGGCCCACCTCCAATGGGGATTTTTTTTTTTAGTCACATTTAAAAAGTTTTTAAATTGAAGGATAATTGCTTTACAATGACGTGTTGGTTTCTGCCACATAACCATGTGAATCAGCCATAAGTACGCATGTGTCCCCTCCCTCTTGAACCTCCTTCACATCCCGAAACACTACTTCCCACTAGCTGTCTATTTTACACATGGTAATATACACGTTTCAAAGCTACTGTCTCAGTTTGTCCTGCCCTCTCCTTCCCTCCCTGTGTCCACAAGTCTTTTCTCCATGTCTGAGTCTCTGTTCCTGCCGATGGGGATTATTAACATGCGGATCTGTGGCGTGATGAGGGGAGGACACAGACATTCAGTCTATAGCACCAGCTTTGTGAAGTAGTAAATGAACCCCTTAGATGGTCTCACTGATGAGACTGTAACGCTCTTGGAAACTGTTAACACTCTTGGAAGCTGTCAGGAAGCTAAAGAGGTTGGGTTGAAGCTGGGGATGGGGGAGAAGCAATCAGCTGCTCCTCTGGGTTTGATACAAGGGAACAGAGGTTCTCTGTCTTCTGGAGCTGCTAACCTGGGAGGACAGAAGTCTGGGGCTGCTGGACCATCTGTCTTCAGCCCTCTGTGTGGCTACCACCTCCATGTAGACACAAATATCAGACAGGCAGAGTGAGGGAAATACAGCTCTGGTAAAGTAGGCATAGCCTGGGAGCTTGTCGTGTGTGTGTGTGTGTGTGTGTATGTGTGTGTGTTTAATTGCTTTGCAACACTGGTCTCATTTCTGACGTACATCAACCTGCATTAGCTATAGGTGTACATATGTCCCCTCTTGAACCTCCCTCCCACTTCCCACCCTAGTGTTTTTCATTCTATATTCATTCAACAAGTTTATACGTAATACCTGCCACATGCTTACCACTGGGTCATGAGCCAAGGAGCCCAAAGCCGTGGATGGATAAACTAGGCCTATGTTCTCCAGAATTTCCCAATCTGCTAGGATTGAAGGATGTGTCATCAAATACAAGGCATCTCACTACCCCCTGCTATGTGTGAACGAAACTTCAGAAGAAACAAAGTAGGGAGTGAGCAGCTTTGCTCGTGTATAGGGGTGACATGTCCAACTCTTTGTGACCCCATGGACTGTAGCCTGCCAGGCTCCTCTGCCCATGTTCCAGACAGGATGTTACATAATGCATACGAGTCAGGGTAATGGGAAAAGGATCTGCTTGACCCTGAGCACAGCCAGGGTAAGTACGGTGGATGCTGCAATTTTGTGTGCCATAGAGAGAAAGCCAGCACTGGGAAAAGCAATATTAAGACCCACCTACAAGGGGGCATGCGCTGTGGATCGAAACTCCACTCTTCCATAGCTGACCTGTGGGGAGTCTGGGCTATGGGTGTGGGCATCAGGGTTCTCATCAGAAAAACAAGTACCTGGGGCTGGTTATGCCTGTAGTTGGCTCTTGATGGATATCCCTCAGCATTCTGGTGTCCCCAGCAGTCAGAAAGTCTTTCAGGGGAATTGTTGGTCCTTTGCACACCTTTTTGTCCCTCTGTGATCTCATTTTCTTTTCTGTTCTAGGAATGAATAAACATCTCATGGGAATAATGGGAATCATGTTAAAGACTTAATGGGTCAGTTTCATTTGAGGCTCA
Organism: Redunca redunca; assembly: GCA_006410935.1. NCBI lineage: Eukaryota > Metazoa > Chordata > Mammalia > Artiodactyla > Bovidae > Redunca > Redunca redunca. The sequence goes on along the minus strand of SJYQ01011139.1, from coordinate 331,889 downwards.
CAACCATCTTACCAGGTAAGCAGGGCAAAGATAATTTCCTCTACATTCCAGGTGGAAAACAAAACCCTGCGGCTCAGATAGGTAGTAATTTCTTCCAAGATCAATGGCTCACTTGTTGTGCAGGCAGAACTCTGGAAATTCTGACTTGCAGCACAGTCCACATGGCTTAATCAGCATTGCTTCTCTAGTATGGTATCTTATGAAGCATGCGTTAGTAGCTTCACTTGGGTGGGATGAGTTCAGGGGCCCCATAGGTCCTATATAACTTACCTATACCCCCAAATAACTTCCCTCCTTGCCCAAGTTGAAGTTTTTGTCTCTAAATACCTCTTTTTAAAATGCTAGGCCCTCGGGACTTTCCTGGTGGTTCAGTGGTTAAGACTGGGCTTTCAATGCAGGGGGCTAGGGTTCGATCCCTGGTTGGGGCACTAAGATCACACAGGCCACACCACACAGCCAAAAAAAAAAAAAAAAAATTGCAGGGTTCTTGAAGACCTTGAAGCCTGGGCTTTTATAACAGGAATACCATAAGCTGTGTGGCTTAATCCATAGGAATTTATTTCTCACAGTTCCAGAGGCTGGGAAGTCCAAGATTAATGTGCCAACAAAATGGATGAACGTCCTTATTTTCTTGGAGCTTACATTCCAGTGATGAGAGATGGATGCTAAACAAGAAAATTAGGTAAAAAGACAGTACACTGTAGCCGCCACCTCTTTAGGTCACCTATAACTCATGTTTGCTGAAGGCAGCCTGCTCTAGAACAAAGAGCATGGAAGGCTGGCCTGGGTCACAGTGCTGCCCCTTGCTGGCTGGGTGACCTGGGGTCTCAACAGCCACATCTGTGATTCTGAATGTATAGGCTGTAGGGGTCAGGGGCGGGTGTAACCAACAAGATTACAACTCCCCAGCTGTAGGAACATTTAAACTATCACCAAACATTTCAGGCAGGGGTTTCCCTGGCAGGTCATTGGTAAAGAATCTGCCTGCCAATGTAGGGGCCATGGGCTCAATCTCCAGTCTAGGAAGATTCCATGTGCCATGAGGCAACTAAGCCTGTGCACCGCAGTTACTGAAGCCCCACACCCTAGAGCCCCTGCTCTGCAACAGGAGACGCCATTGCAAAGAGAAGCCTGCACACCACAAGGAAGAGTTGTCCCCACTTGCCATAACTAGAGAAAGCCCACTGGCAGCAACGAAGACCCAGCACCACCAATAAATAAATAAAATTATAAAAAATACATTTCAGGCATACAAAATATATAGGGAGAATAGGCAACTCACTCCAGTATTCTTGCCTGGAGAATCCCAGGGACAGAGGAGCCGGGTGGGCTTCTGTCTACAGGGTCGCACAGAGTCGGACACTACTGATGCTACTTAGCAGCAGCAGCAACACGAACATTTACAGAACTACCTACCAGCTTTAAGACATGAAACTGTAAATTCAAGGCTGGCTTTGTAATGTGTCCACTTGGCTGGCCTTAACTGAATTTCCTGGAATTCCCTTCCCTGGATGTTTATGCTGAATTGGGCCACGAGAGACTTTTCCTGAGATTTGGAGGTCTGAACTGAAGCAGCAGTCATATTATTTCTTACATGTGGGAGGTCAGGACAGTTGCTTTTATTGCACATTCTCGCTTCTCACCTTGGTGACTGTGGCAGCCATCCAGGCCTGCACTGCTCCATCGTGTCCTGCTTCTTCCTTAGTTTCTCTGACTGCTGAGCCAGGTGTTGCTAAGCTCTGTGACAAAGGAGGTCAGCTTCCCCTGCAGGATTCCCTTCATCGGGGTTGGAGGTGATGAGTGACTGACATGGCTTCCTGTCCATCCTTGTGGGTTTCAGCTCAGGCTCAGGGGTTCTACCACATTCTCTCTCTCCCCAACTTTATATCTGTCTTCCTTTCCTTAGCTCAGTTTTCAGCTAGAGTATCATGTTATATACAAACAGGTAGTTTTTGTTGTTGCTGTTGTTGCTTTTGGCTGTATTGGGTCTTTGTTGCAGCACAGGGCCTTCTCCAGTTGAGGCACGGGGGCTTAGCTGCCCCCTGGCATGTGCAATCTTAGTTCCCCAACCAGGAATTGAACCGTGTCCCCTGTTTTGGAAGGCAGATTCTTCTTTTCTTTCTTTGGAAGGCAGATTCTTAACCACTGGACCACCAAGGAAGTCCCAAACAGGTAGATTTTAAAAAATCAATTTCCTGAGGTATAATTTCCATATAATAAAATTCATACATTTTAAGTGTATGGTTGTTTGTATTTTTTAAAATTTTTAATTGGAGGATAATTGCTTTATAATATTGTCTTAGTTTCTGCCCTACCTCAACATGAATCAGCCATAGGTGTCGGGAGCCAGCACGGGAGATCCCACCCATGACAAAGGTTATGAGGAAGAGACCTGACGGGCAAAGGCAAAGATTCATATGTTCCCTCCCTCTTGAACCTCCTTCCCTGGTTGTATTTTTTAAAATGCATACACTGGGCTGCATCCATCACAATATATATACAGAGAAAAATTCCCTTCTGCTCTCCCCCAGTCTTCTCTCTCTACCCTATATAAATAACAGTCTGCTTTCTGTCACTTGATTAGATTTGTCTTCCCTAGTTTTTTTTAATAAATGAATAACATGATATGTACCCTTTGGTTGTTGGCTTTTTAAAATTTTTCTTAGCATAAAGTTTTTTGAGATTCATCCATGTTGTTGCACGTATCAGTAGATTGTGCCTTTTTATAACAGCAGCATTTCACTGTATGGAAACACCACATTTTGTTTATCCATCCACCTGTGGATGGCCATTTACATTGTTTACAGTTTTAGCAGTTACAAATAATGCTACTGTGGCTTTGTGGTAAAGAATCTGCCTGCAATGTAGGAGACTGGGGTTCGACGCCAGGGTCAAGAAGTTCCTCTGGAGAAGGGAATGGCTACCCACTTCAGTATTCTTGCCTAGGGAATCCCATGGTCAGAGGAGCCTGGTGGACTTCAGTTCATGGGGTCACAAAGAGATGGACACGACGGAGCAACTAAACACACATGCACGAGAACATTTGTGTACAAGTCTGTGTGATCATATGCTTTTATTTCTCCTGCGTAAAATATCCAGGAGGTAAATGTATATTGGGCCGTTTGGTAAATACATGTTTCTTTTTTTTTTGTAAAGACATGCATCTTCTAATATTTATGCATTGTATGTGTTTTAAAACACTTCATTTTATGAATGAAATTTAAAAAAAAAACATTTGGCATTTTATAAACTGCCAACATGTTTTCCAAAGTGGCTGTGTCATTTTTCATTCCCATCAACAATGTATGAATTCTACTTGCGCTTCCTGTTCATTAGCAGTTAGTATTGTCATTCTTTTTCATTTTAGTTGTTGTCCTGGGTGGGTGGGCTATCTCATTGTGGGCTTTTTTAATCATTATTTTTATTTTTGGCTGCCCTGGGTCTTCATTGCTTTGAGTGGCCTTTCCCTAGTTGTGATGAGCAGGAGTTACTCTTTCCGCAGTGCGTAGGCTTCTCACTGCAGTGGCTTCTCTTGCTGCGGAACACAGGCTCTAGGCTCACGGGCTTCAGTAGCTGCAGCACGTGGGCTCGGTACTTGCACCTTGCAGGCTGTAGAGCTTGGGCTCAGTAGTTGTGGCTCACTGGCTTAGTTGCTCTGCAGTATGCAAAATCTTCCCAGACCAGGGACCAAACCTGTGTCGCCAGCACCAGCAGGTGGGTTCCTCTCCACTCAGCCACCTGGGAAGTCCTCACTCACGGTGGTTTTAAATGGCCTTTATTGGGCCCTGTTTGTGTTTTTCTGGGGGCTGTATGAGGTCTCGGTTTCAGCATGTGGGACCTTGAGTTGTAGCAGGTGAACTCAGCTGGGGCACATGGGATCTAGTTCCTTGATCAGGGATTGAAGCTGGGCACCCTACATTGGGCATGCAGAGTGTTAGCCACTGGACCTCTGGGGCAGTCCCCAGGCCCTGTGTCGTGACCACCTCATGACGCGTGTTCTGCTGTTATCACCCTCAGTTTACACATGAGGAGACAGAGGCCTGCGAAGGCTCAGTAGCTTGCCCAAGGACATGATATGCCTAGTAAGAGGCAGAACTACGGTTCAATCCAGCCACGATTCCTCCAGAGATCAGACTCTTAATTCCTCTGCTACATTATTCTCCCAAGATGTTTTGGGGTCCTATCATGGGTAGTCATTTATAAGGGGGAGTGACAAGAGCACCCAGTCACCTGAAGGGAAGAGTGTGCCCTCAGTCAAAGCTTTACAGCCCAAAGATAGACGTCTGAAGAACCACATGCCAGGAGACAGGAGCTGCAGCTGCCGGTCCACAGTTGAGGGCTGGGCCAGGACACGTGCCAAGGGCCCCTGGTCTCAATCTCTGCCTTTCCCTGCTGTGCTCTGCCAAACGGCGATGTGGCAGCTCTGCCTGCAATAGATAGCACAAGATCATGCCGCATCCTCCCACTCCTGCTGCTTGAATCCTGTCGGCACCTAGGAAAGGGCCCCATCTGACTCAGTAACTGTTATAAGAGTCTGGGGGGATGCCAGGGGAAAAACTGTCTTGCAGCCTTGAATCCTTATGGAAACAGGTGGGGTATAAATTATAAATCAACACATATGCTAGTTCTACAAGGGAAGATGGAAAAATTAAAAAAAAAAAAACAATACAAAACCCTACAAGAATGTCAAGTGTCCAGTTATTCACCTCTTGAGTCCATGATACCCAAGGACTAGGGCAGAGCAATGGTCCCTGGACTTTTGAATTTCAAGCAACAGTGACACTTGAAAAAAAAGAAAAAAGGAAGACACTGAAGGGAATGACGTTAGTTTGGTAGTTTTTTACTTTGCCAGGAAGGACATTAATAAAATAACAACCACTAATTGCTATCACCATGATGTCATAAAAGAAAGGACATATTAGAAACCCCAAAGGTATAAAAGACAATCTCAGAATAAGACATGGTCTTTTAGATGGCATACATTAGCTTTATGAAAAGTGCACTATATTGTCTTGATATTTCTCACTGAAAATGCTATAATTGCAATTTTTTTTCATCACCCAAAAGTTCCTTCTTGCCCTTTTGCAGTCAATTCCCTTCACCCATTCTTGGCATCTGGGAAACACTGATGTATTTTCTGTTACTCTGATAGTTTAGGTAGAAAACTAGAATTTGCAGAGCCAAAGGTTTTGTCTTGACTACAATTTCATATAAATGGATGAAAAATTGAAGTTTCTCTTTCCTATTTTCAACTTTAAAAATCCCAGGGGAGAACCTTGGCTCAGCTTGTGTCCAGCGCTCACCTGTGGCCAGTCAAGGTAGCAAGGACCTGTGAGAAAATGACATTTGAAGGACCGGACAATTAACACAACATTGTAAATTAGCTATAAATTTTAATTTAAAAAAAAAAGCTTGGAGGGTAGGGAAAATCACTCCTCTATGCAAAATGGATTGATCTTCCCAGAAGAAAGGGTATGGGGGAAACAGATTGTAAGTATCCACCTAAGTATCCACGGCAACAGCAATTCATGTGAGAAATAACTTAAAGCGAACCAGCTGATAGGGCTGCAAGAGTCTCATTGTTTCAAAGGCTCTTTCTATTTCCCTGGCCTGAAGTTTTCCAGGGTCAAGGACAAACTGGAAGGAGTCTATGAAGGAGAGAGTTAACATATGTAACAGTTACCCTGAAAGAGATAGAAAGAAATAGAAAAGCAACTTTCTTCTCTCTGTGTTCTTTCCCCTCCCCTGCTTGTTTGTGCTTTTTTTTTTTCCCAACCCTTGAATGAAATCTGGTTGGTCCCACTAGCTTTTTGGTACTCTTCAGATAACAGAAAGATCTTCAGATATTTTAATCCCAAGAATAGTCTCATTTCGTTAATGAAAATGTCCAGTTGTGTGCATCAGTCAAACCTGAGAATTCTATTTCTAGGAATAGGGGGCATCTTCAGGAGAGAAGGGCTTCCCTGGTGGCTCAGTGGTAAAGAACCCTCCTGCCAATACAGGGGACGCAGGTTCAATCCCTGGGCCAGGAAGATCCCCTGGAGGAGGAATTAGCAAACCCACTCCAATATTCTTGCCTGGGAAATCTCACAGAAAAAGGAGCCTGGCAGGCTATGTCCATGTGGTCACAAAAGAGCTGGACACGACTTAGCAACTAAACAACAAAAACAACTAGAAGAAAAAAAGCATGTGACCAGCTTCTCTAATTTCCCACCAAAAGTCTCTCTTTAAACTACGATTTTCCTCCCATATCCACCCCACAACACCACTAACAGCATTTTCTGACCTGGATGCTGGGAGGGATGGAGGAAATTCCTATTAGCTTGGTACTGTCCTGATCTGTCTAGTAGGTATTCCAAGCTTTTTCCTGTGGGATACTGTTTTCATCAGGCTTCTCTGGTGGCTCAGTGGTAAAGAATCCACTTATCAATGCAGGAGACATCCGTTTGATCCCTGACCTGGGAAGATCCCCTGGAGAAGGAAATGGCAACCCACTCTAGTATTCTTGCCTAGGAAATCCCATGGACAGAGGAGCCTGGTGGGCTACAGTCCATGGGGTCACAGAGTCAGACATGATTTGGCAGCTGAACAACTATGTTCACTATATTACCTTGAGTCAGGTATGATGAGGCTGGATCAGGAGGGAGAAAGCAAAAAGGTTTACAGCTTTGTTACACTCACTGTTCCCTGGATAGAGCATACTCCACGCATAGGGCTACTCGCTGTAAACATGGGGGTGGATGACAAGGCAGACAGATAGAGGGAAGTTGTGGTTTCCATGGGAAGGAAAAAGCAAGGCAGGAAAAACAGGTTTGGGACTGGCTAATTTGAATAATTTCGGTGGGCTGGAGGACATAGAAGCTGTCCCTGGCCATCTGGTACTTGGCCCCAGAGTGATAAGCTGGGTTATGGTGGCCTGTGCCAGACTCTGATAAGGCAGGTGGTGGGGTGTGCACTTATTTGGCTGCCGACTAAGGGGAACTGACTAGTTCCTGCTGGGCCTCAAACCTGGGTCAAAACAGCGTTAAACAACAACTCTATTACAGGTATTTTATGGGTTCTTTGGTGGTTTAGACGCCAAGTTGTGTCCAACTCTGGTGACCCTGTGGACTGGATCCCATCAGGCTCCTCTGTCCATGGATTTCCCAGCAAGAATACTGGAGTGGGCTGCCATTTCCCTCCCCAGGGAATCTTCCCAACCCAGGGATCGAACTCAGGTCTCCTGCATTGCAGGCGGATTCTTCACTGATTGAGGCACCTGGGAAAGCCCATGCACTCTTAGGAGACCCCTCATCATAGAGAATGTCTTTTTTCCAGTTCCCTTATTGTGGGCAAGGTCTTTTTTCTGCCTGTATCGCACCCTTACTGTCTCTCTGCTCCCTCTGAAGGAACATTTTCAGCCTCTTTCCAAGGTCTGAGGTCTCCTCTTCTCTGCTAGGAAGCTGTCTTGGGGCAAGTTTCCTTTAAAGAAGGCTTTAAGCTGGCTCTTTCCTGTGTCTCTGGCATCTGACACTGAATTATACATGACATCGCATCAGCAAAGCAGAGGCTCTCAGAAGGCACCATGGAGGCAGTGAGGAAAGCAGCAGCCAAGGGTAGGCGCAGTAGACAAAGGTTTTTCAGCCTCCCAAGGAATGATGTGCCAGGGAGCACGTCTATAATAAGGGCCAGGATTTGGGTGAGAAGGTTGAGGCACTTTTTCAGTGGCAAAATGTAAGGGAGTGCCGCAAGACGCAGTTATCAAGATAAATCACATTTAATGCAATGTTTAAAAACAAAACAAATGCTCTAGATGCGTATTTTCCCTTTTGCTTAAGACTCCAAAATGGCTCCACAGGGCACTGGCGCTAGGCAAAACCAGCTTCTCTCTTCCTCCAGGTCACTTGGAGCCACTTCGACACAGAGACGCTGGAGCAGCCTCCAGGAAAGGCTGTCCTTAGGAAATAACCCTTATCTGAGCCTTGAAGAAGGAGACACGGCATGGAGTGTATAAAGGGGGGAGAGGGGACAACGTGGTCTAAGTCCAAAATGCCTGAAGTAAAAAGGCCCGGAGGGGGGATCTGGGCCATGGTGGTAGCTGTGAGTTTGTAGGCAGAGACCAGATTTTGTAGGAACTCTTCAGCATTTTAACCACGGGAGACACAGGCCCAGATTTGTTTCTTAGGCAGATAACGCCTTGCGGGGGGACAATTGGAGCAGTCAGATGTGGATACAGCTAAGTCCTTTAAGAGGCCAGCGCGGTATCCGGGCAAGGGATGACTGTATTCCAATCAGAACAGGTGGACACAGATTCCCAAAGTCCACGCCTCAGGTTATCCCCCGGAGCACAGAGGGTGGGGCGGCCCCGGGGTCTCTGTCCTGCCCATTAGGCCACCGCAGGATCCCCTTGTGAACGGCGGGGGCACCGGGGCGCGCTGAGGAACCGCCGGAATTTAGCCGGGGGACCCGGGGCCAGCGGGGCGGGGCGGGTCCCGCAGGAGCCCGAGCCGCTCGCCGCCCAATCGCCGCGGGCCCGCGGTGCCCCGGGGGGCTGGGGCCGCCGCCGGAACTTGCCGCGGCTGCGCCGACGCGCGAGCGCCAGGCAGGGCGGCGGGCGCGCTCAGTCTGGCGGCGGCGGCCGTGCGCGGACGGACGTGCCCGGAGCGCCGCAGCCGAGCCGCCCCGCGTCGCCGAGCTGCGCCCGCCCGGCCCCCGCCATGGTGGCATGGATCATCTCCAGGCTGGTGGTGTAAGTGCCTCCTTCCCCGCGTCCCTTCCTTCCTTCCTTTCCCTCCTTCGCCGCCGCCGGCCCCGGGGGCTGCGCGCGCCCCTGCAGAACGCCGGCCCGGGTGGCTCCGGCTATTAATACCCGGCGGCCGCTAAATTTAGCAGGTACAGTAGCTGCCGAGGTCGCGGGCGATCGGGCGGCGCAGGACGCGGCTGCTGCCCTGCGGGGCCGGGCCCGGAGCGCGGGGGACCGGTGGGTGGGGCCGCTAGGGCTGGGGCGCACCGGGCTGCGCCGGGGGCCGTGTGTCGCCGCGCCCGGCCGCTTTGTTCCCCCGCTTGATGGGCTTGGTAGAGGCCCCGAGTGGGCGCGCCGCGGGGACACGCGTCCCTCTCCTTGGGGGAGAAACGCTGGCCTGCGGTCGCCCGGCCGCTACGCTTTAGTCGGGTGAAATTGACAGCAGAGGCTGGGCGCTGCCTGGAGGGGTAGTCGCGCAGAAGGGCAGAGAGGCAGAGGCGGGGCTCCCCAGGGGGTTGAAAAAGACTCCTTTTTAGGGTTCTCAAATTGACAGCGTCCAAGGGAAGTGGGACGGAGAAGGACACCTCTGAATCTCGCGTCCCCTTGTCTGGGTCCTTTGGCGGGGGTTTGAAGGAGAGAGAGAGACAGGTATCTCCGGGAAATTTCCGAGTGACAGACCGCCACCCTGACGGTGGCGATGACACCTCCCCGGCCTTGCAGGAGAGCGCAGAGTCATCCGGGGTGAGGCCTGCGTGAAGTCATCGCGGGTGGGCGTGGGGGGTGTTTTCTGCTCTGACAAGCCCCAGAGCTGACTAGACCTTTGAAGAGTTTCTTCTCTCGTGGATTTGCCCTCCTTTGGAGGTAGACATAGCCATCTATTCGAGTTCCTCCCCTTCGTTGACCAGCCTCTCCTGAGTCAGATTTGCCACCTGCTCGGGGAACCCGGGTGAAATTGGTCTGGGAAGGGGGGCCAGGTGGTGCGATTCTGGCTTTTTCTTTGTCTGAGAAAGAGGGGCTCCCGACTCTGGTTGATTCTGCACCATCACCCTCCACGTTTGGAAACACCTCCCATCTCCTACCCTTCTTTCCTGCTTTTCGGAGAAGCCGGTCGGGGCCGCTTTCGGAAGCAGTACTCAGCATTGTCTCCCGGCCACCGTTCTGGGCTTTCCTCCCAAAGCCAGTGCGTGAGCCTTTCAGCCCCCCGCGCTGTTCATTCCTTGCGGGCCTGTCCGCAGCTGTTGCCGCCTGCTGGGGGTTTGTGCTGTACCTAGGGATGGCATGTTAAATATTTAGAAGATTTCTGCGGGCAGGGCTGGCATGAATAACCCAGGGAAGTGGCTGGCACGGTGGCTGGCCCCACCTCATGCCCGATCAAGGCCTGCCTTGCGTTCTGGGTGGTTTTTTTTTTTTTTCTCCTGAAGTAGTGCTGTGATTGTCATATTTTCAAGTGGCTTCTGGGGGGACTTCAGGGTGGGGCCAGAGAGTTGAGCTGGCCAGGCTGGAGGGCTCACTCCCCATAGGTCCTGCTGAGCTGGGGCTGGAACACTGAGGAGCCAGGCTGTGTCATAAGGGGTCCGTGTGACCATCTTTAATTTTATTAGCACCCTCAGCCTGTATATGAGGTCCCCGAGAGGAGTGGAGAAGAGAGGGACATAGGTTTGGGTGGGGTCTTAGGGACTTGCTGTTATTTTCAAAAATAACCACACTTGCCAGAAGTGAACAGTTTCATTTCAGAGAATATTTTGTTTAGTTATTTTTAATTGAAGGATAATTGCTTTGCAGTGTTATGTTGGTTTCTGCTGTTCAACAACATGAATCAGCCATAAGTGTACAAATATCCTTTCCCTCTGGAGCCTCCCTACCCCTCCCTTCCACACCTCTAGGTCATCACTGAGTACTGGCCTGAGCTCCCTGTTTAATACGGCAGCTTCCCACTAGCTATTTTACATATGTGTGCTTAATCGCTTAGTCATGTCCAACTCTTTGCAACTCCGCGCACTGTAGCCCTCCAGGCTTCTCGGTCCGGGTGGATTCTCCAGGCAAGAATGCTGGAGTGGGTTGTCGTGCCCTCCCCCAGGGGATCTTCTCAACCCAGGGATGGAACCCAGGTCTCCTGCATTGTAGATTCTTTACTGTCTGAGCCATAGTAATGTATATATATCCATTCTACTCTCTCAATTCATCCCACCCTCTCCTTCCCCAGCTGTTAAATGATCATGAGAACTGCTCCTTCGCCCAGGGCCCTCTATTCCAAGGGAGAGTTTTTGGAATTTGGGGTTGTTATTCCCACTGTCAACTCCAAAAGTACAGAGATACCACCTATCCCTCCAGCCCCCAATTCTACAGAAACCCAACATGTGTCAGCTGTGAACTGTTAAAACCATTTTAATAAGCAGTACCTGTTTTGTATAAAAATACCTATTCATCGTAGGAAAATTAGAAAATATAGACCATATAGACTATAAATCATCTACATGGCTACCATATTGTGCGTGTGTGCTAAGTCACTTCAATTGTGCCTGACTCTTTTCTGCCCCAAGGACTGTAGCCCACGAGGCTCCTCTGTCCATGGGATTCTCCAGGCAAGAATACTGGAGTGGGTTGCCATGCCCTCCTCCAGGGGATCTTCCCTACCCACCCATTAAATCCGCCTCTCTTGTCTCCTGAATTGGCAGGCAGGTTCTTTACTGCTAGCGCCACCTGGGAAGCCCAGCTAATAATAATTTTAAGAGGAGTATTTGTCAAGATGTGTTTTCCTAGGCATATATGTATGTATGTTTGTATTTACCATTCAAGGAGATTATTGATTCAGCCCACATTTCCACACACCCCTTAGCAAAGAGTAGAAATCCTATGTTTGGAGGCAGAAAACCCTTGATTCAAAACCCAATTCTGCCTCTTGCCAACATCCCAATTCACAGCTCAGATCCAAGGAGATACTAGTTCACAAACACTAGTTGAACTCCTGTTACTGTTGCAGAGATTTCAATGATCCTTGACTAATAAATTGTCAGGGACCACTGAAAGCATTCAGTCAACGAGAATCCCCTCCTTCTGTCCTCCAAGCGAGGGTGTACAAATTCTGGAAGGAGCTTTCAGATGTTATTCCTACAGATTTCAAACTGGCTGCCCTGGTGGCCACCTAGCGTTAGTGGGTTGGCTCTGGGCTTGCAGCCCTGATCCCTCTTCTTTGTTTTATATGTTGGGGTTCTAGATCAAATGTAATTTGGAAACTGTGGGTTTTACTGCTGATAAAAACTGCTGAGCCAGTCCTTCCCTCATCTGTAAAACTCTTAGTGGAGTGTGCCTTGCCTCAGGGCAGGAGGTGAGCTGGAGAAAAACACAGGCACTGGATTTTGGGGTCAGTGCCTTTTCTACCTCTGCTGGCCCTTGACCTAAAATGATGTTTTTTGTGTTGCCATGGACTGTGAGCATTTTGAGGGCAGTGGTGGTGGCTTTTCTTCCTCTCCCACCTCTTGCCCCCTCCCAAGGCTCTTTTATGAAGTCCCTGGTACTCAGTGCCCTCAGTAAATGTTGGTTGTGTTGAATGAGGTCAGAGGCCCTGGGATAAGCCAGGGAGCTGGTCAGGGTTATTCTCTGGGGACGGAGGTTAGTGGGCATTGGTACAGGCTTGTGTCCAATGGGCAAAGCTCTTGGAACGGGAGCCAGTTTGAGATCCTTCTCTCTGGCCAGCTGTCTTCCTCTTAAGTCCCTTCACTTAGCTAGGAAGAATTAAGGAAGAAATATTAGTGCAGTAGCAAGGGAGCCCTTAGGGCTTCCTTGATGGCTCAGTGGTAAAGAATCCTTTTGCAGTACAGGAGATGCATGTTCCACCCCTCGGTTGGGAAGATCCCCTGAGGAGAAAGTGGCACCCCACTCCAGTATTCTTGCCTGGAAAATCCCATCGACACAGGAGCCTGGTGGGCTACAGTCTGTGGGGTCACAAAGAGGCAGACATGACTTAGCAACTAAACAGCAACAGCAACAAAGCTGGCTTTGTTAAAACCTGGTTGATAACTGCGTGGAACGTGGAAGCTCATTTAGGCCTGGGCTGCTAGTCTCTTTAAAATACTTTGTTTTCTTTCCAAACCACTCAAGGCCTAGGTGTGAATGAATTTCAAACTGTGGAGGGTAAATTCATGTGCACTGGGGGGAGCTGGGGGCACACAGAGCATCCTCTGTGCTTCTTGGGAGAATGCACTGTCTTGAAGCATTTATTCTGAGGAGCAGGTGTTGCCTCATTGTCTCTGGACAGAATTTTTTTTGATATTTATTTATATATTTGATTACCTGGTCTCAGTTGTGGCATGTGGAATCTTTAGTTCAGCATGTGGGATCTAGTTCCCCGACCAGGGATTGAACCTGGGCCTCCTGCATTGGGAGCTCAGAGTCTTAGCCACGGGACCACTAAGAAAGTCCCTGGACAGAATTTTGTCTGAGACCCAGGCTGTTGGCTAAATGGATCCAGAGCTTCCCACCACTTAACCGGGTTGTTGTGGTTTAGTCACTAAGTTGTGTCTGACTCTTGTGACTCCATGGACTGTAGCCCGCCAGGCTCCTCTGTCCATGGGATTTTCAGGCAGCAATACTGGAGTGGGTTGCTATTTTCTACTCTAGGGGATCTTTCTGACCCAGGGATTGAACCCTAGTCTCCTGCATTGGCAGATGGATTCTTTACCACTGAGCCACCAAGGAAGCCACTTACTAGGATAGTAGACCAAAACTCCAACGCACTGCTTGGGGAAAAAGAGAGTCCTAATTCACCAATAATTTTAAATAACCAATAGCTATGCCAAAAAATGGGCTTCACTGGTAGCTCAGCTGATAAAGAATCCACCTGCAATGCAGAAGACCCCGCTTCAATTCCTGGCTTGGGAAGATCCCCCAGAGAAGGGTTAGGCTACCCACTCCAGTATTCTTGGGCTTCCCTGTTGGCTCAGATGGTAAAGAATCTGCCTGCAGTGCGGAAGACCTGGGTTCGATCTCTGGGTTCGGAAGATCCCCTGGAGAAGGGCGTGGCAACCCACTCCAGTATTCTTGCCTGGAGAAACCCCATGGACAGAGGAGCCTGGTGGGCTACAGTCCATGGGGTCACAAAGAGTCAGACATGACTGAGCGACCAAGCACACACACACATGCTGAAAAATGCCACTTTTCCGCATTGCACATCTCTTAAAAAATGTTAGGTTTTAGAAAGTGGAAGTCTGATGTTTAAAACAGAGTCTTGGATTGATAGCTGAAGATCTAGCTGAGTCCTAAGGTTGGGATTTGGAGTGTGAAATCTGTGTGCTCTGGGTCAGGGACAGACACATAGAGGAGTCTGGAAGGAATGTGGGTTGTCCTCGGGATATTCCCCAACTGTTGCAACACAAATGGAAAAAAGAAAAAACCATACATGCTTAAATATAAGCTTGCTTTTCTCTGGGGCCTGCTCTGAAAAGTGGAATGCAGAAATGTGATCCTGTTAATGGAGGGTTCAGGTGGGTTAATGATTTTGCTCCTGGCACTGGGTGTGGTACAGGGTAGGAGCCTGGTGAACATTTCAGTTGGACTGTTGAGAGGAAGGATGCCAGGTTCTAGTCCAAGTGCTGATCTGACCTGCCAGCAGGGTCCTGAGGGCAACTCATACCCACGCTAGGGCCCTGCTTCCGGCCTGTTGTTGTTTAGTAGCCAAGTCATGTCTGACTCTGTGTGACCCCATGGACTGTAGTCCACCAGGCTCCTCTGTCCATGGGATTCTCCAGGCAAGAATACTGGAGTGGGTTGCCATGCCCTTCTCCAGCTCCTGGTCTATGAGACAAATTTTTGACCAGCATCATTCTTGGTGACATTCCAAGAGCCATTGCTCCCCTGGGCCCCTTCCTTTTCCCCAGATCCCCCAGCTGGCCCATATGCACCATGTTTGTTTATAAACAGAGGCAAGTATCCGCAAGGAAGTGAAAACTATCAGCTTAGATTCGCTGCTGTTCTGTTGCCCTGATTTTTGTTTGTTAATCCTGCCTGCCTGCTGGGAAGTAGCTTTTGTGCCCTTCTTCCTGCTGGGCCTTAATTTGAAGGGTGGCTGACAAGTGATGGTCTCACCGAGCTAGTAATGGCTCAGTCCTCCCCTTCCTCTTAAAGCGAGCTGTCCTCTTTGGGGTATATATTATCAGCAGGGAAAATGAGCCCTGCAAAGAATGAGCGAAGGGAGGATCAGGCCCTCAAGTAGCCACCTGGAAAGGTTGTTATTTTGTATTGTGTATGTGTGTGTGTGTGAGTGTGTGTTGTCCAAGGGATTTCAAGAGGGTGGGAGGTGGGGTAGACTTGACTGTGCAATAGCCTTTGGAAGTTTTAAAAAATATTTATTTTTGTTTGTTTATTTGGCAGTGCCAGGTCTTAGCTTCAGCCTAGTGGGATCTATTTCCCCAACCAGGGATTGAACCCCGGTCCCCTGCATTGACAGCACAGAGTTTTAGCTTCTGGACCACCAGGGAAGTCCCTGGCATCTTTGGAATTTTATTGCCAACAAAGAGCCATGCACATGCCCAACTGGTGACCAGGATTCTTGGTGTCTGTGGAAATTTTTCCAAGAATGAACAAGTGTTAAGAGAGTTTGCATTTGGGCCAAGAGAATATTTTCCTCTCACTTCTGGGCCTTGGGAAGGCCCTGATGGATTGGAAGTTGGATAGTTACATATATATGGTTTGTTCTGAACTTTCAGATCTCACCCATCTTCACACAGAAGTGCATTGTTTTCCCTTTGGTTCATTTCAGTTTCCTTGGGGGCCTTCCCTTTGATTTATAGAGAAAAAGTAAATATAAAGAACCAAGTATCTGGTATACAGTAGGGGTGTCTGAAAGAATCTGGACAGGTAACCTGGTATTATAGCTCTCAAGCATGGTATGCAAACCTCAACCAGGAAGGCCGGTGGGTTTCATCTCTTATAATTGACAGGAGGTTGCCTGGGACCAGTCTTGAGATGGGGTATAAACCTGAGTTGGGCTCACTGGTGAAGGAGATCAATAAGGATTCATGTAGGGAAGATGGTAATGGAGCATACAGATTAGTTCAGTATTTGCTCTTCCAAACTTAGCCTGTTCCCCATCTCAGAAGATCCATCCCACTGTTCCCTAAATTAGTAAACAGAGAGCAACATCCTTTATCTGACTTAACGTCCCCTCCTCATATCCTGTCTCCACCAGGCCTTGCCAATTACGTGGCAGCACTACACCACAGGTGCCTCCTTGATGCCAGCACAGGGAGCTGTCCAGCCCGTGGCTCTGTAGTCTGCCTCTGTCCTCTTCGGGGGATCACCCATATGCCATGCTTTCCTTTGCCTTTCACCAGCCTCAGCTCAGTCACATTCTCCCTTGGCTTCTCTCATGTACTTGTACACTCATACCCTTTCCACTTCCTTTAGGGATGTGGATGGTACTTTGGGCTTCAAAATGTGTTTCCCCTTCCCACTTGGTAACATACCCCATCCTATCTCCCTCGACTCCACTCCACTGTGGACGTGGGCAGTGGCTCAGGCCTAGCTGCACATTTTCTTGGGCACAGAGATTGGTTCAGGGGTGGGTATGTGACCCAAATGGAACCGCTAGACCCTTCCCCAGGGTTTCTTGATTTGAAGCTGAGAGAGAATAGACTTGCCTGGGGGACCCAGAACTGGAAAGATGTGAAGGTGGGACTGCTGGTGGCTACCCAGCACAAGAAGAATGTGTAGAGACCGAAGGGGTAATTATGGCAAAGCAGAGGTAAGCAGGGATGAGATGCAGGAATAGAAAGCAGGAAGCTGGCACCAGAGTCTTGATTCTGGTTTCTCAGGCTCTGGTTCCTGCAGCTCCTCTTTTGATTCCTTGATCTATCCCACGTCCTACAATAAAGGCCTTGAATAGTGCTTGTAGTTTTTCTTGGCTGTGCCTTGCAGCACTTGAGATCTTAGTTCCTTGACCAGGAATCGAATCTGCATTCCCTGCATTGGGAACTCAGAGTGTTAACCACTGGACCACCAGGGAAGTCCCAAATAGTGCTTGTGTGAATTAAACATTTATTGTAGTGGTAAGGATGGACTGGGTTATGCTGAAGCAACAACCCTTAAATCCCAGTGGCTAGAGACAGCAAAGATTTATTTCTTGTCTTATGCTGCCTGTTCACTGTGGGTTGGCAGAGGCACTCTGCTCATGGTCATCACCAGAGGCTCAGGCTGACTGAGTATTTTTTGTCTCCAGGTGCTATTATTACAACATAAGGCACCAGGATTCACTGGAGTATGGAAAGAAAATGGAGAGTCATGTACCAGCTCTTAAGTACCTCTAACCAGAAGTAAATGTGTCATTTCTGCTCATATTTCATTGGCCAAAGAAGATCGTATGACCAAGCCTGAATTCAACTGGGTGGAGACTTCCAATCTCACAAAATATCTGTAATCAGCCCTAGTGACCACCATATATTTGTTGAATGAATGAATCCTCACCAGCTTTGCAAACCTCTACATGGCCTTTTTTTGTTAAAGTTGGGGTGAGATGGGATTTTCTTTCCTTGTTGCTACCAGGACAGTGCTAACATACTCCTTTACCTCTTCACAGTAGAAAAATCTTTCTCTCTCCTTCTGACCTATTTTCTTTATCCTGTTGGATAGTTTTAAAAGGAGGTCTTAGGACTTCCCTAGCAGTCCAGTGGTTAAGACTCCATGCTTCCACTGCAGAGGGCACGGGTTTGTTCCCTGGTTTTGGAACTAAGATCCCATGTATGGCACAATGTGGCCAAAAAATAAAACATATATATATAAACAAGAAACTACTGTATAGCAGGAACTATATTCAGTATCCACTAATAAACCATAATGGAAAAGAATATGAAAAAGAACACACACATACATATAACACACACATGCATATATATTTATATAACTGAATCACTTTGCTGTAGACCAGAAACTAACACATTATTGTAAATCAACTATATTTCAATAGAGACTTCCTTGGTGGTCCAGTGGCTAAGACTCCATGCTCCTAAAGCAGGGGCCTGGGTTTGACTCCTGGTTAAGGAACTAGATCCCGCATGATGCAACTAAGAGTCTGCATGCCGCAACTAAAGAAGTCCCACTATAACTAAAAGATGCTGTGTGCCACAACTAAGACCCTGTGCAGCCAAATAAATTAAAAAAAAAAACTACTTCCATAAATAAATATTATAGAAGAAAATATTTTTTTCCTTTTTTAAAAATTATACATTCCTTTTTAAAAGTAATTTTTCTTGGAGTATACTTTATTCAGGGAACAGATTTCAAAAAAACAAAATAAAATAGATCACAGCTTTCCCCTACTGTTTAAAAACTGTCTGAAGATCTCCTGTCACACAAAGAATAAAATTCAGACTCCTCACCATTCTCAACAAGACTCAGCAAGGCCCAGCCCTTGCCCACTGCACTGACCTCACCTGGTACTGCTCCCCCATCTCCCACTCAGTTCCATCATCTTCATTATTCCTGGAGGGTGACAAGCTTGTCCCACCCAGAGGCCTTTGCATTTGCTGTACCCTCTGCCCTGAACACCCTGGAGTGGGTGGGCCGTGGCCCTGAACACACTGCCCTGGATCACGCATGGCCCTTTCCCTTTTTCTATCACGTCTCTGCTTACATGTCACGTATTCAGGAGAGGCCTCTTTTGATCACCTTCTCCAAGATATCCCCCACCCACACCTCTGCTCTCGTCCCTCCTGGAAACTATGCTTTTAATTCTTTTCTTACTTGTTTCTGGTCTATCTCTCTACTAGGATATGATCTCCATGGTTTGTTTTGAGACTTTTTTCCTGTTTTAGCTGTTTTTTAGTGTCTAGAGTGGTTCTAAGCTCATAGTAGGTGTTTTAAAAATATCCAGGGACTTCCGTGGTGGTCCAGTGGTTAAGACTCCTTGCTTCCACTGCAGGGTTGGGGGGGCATGGGTTCGATTCCTAGTAGGGGAACTAAGATCCTGTATGCCTCTACTTATAAATAAATAAGTAGATAAAAATATGAATGTTGACTTTGTATTCCCTCTGGGGTTATGACTAGGCCCTCTTGATGTGTTGTCATGCCCTGTCCACCATCTGCATGCCCCACAGAGGAGCTCCTGTCCCTGAGATTTGTGATCAGAATAAGTGATGTCAAAGTGAAACTATATAACTCAGACTGGGACTTGAACCCACAGTCTTTTAATTGAGACTATACCTCGTCTCAGGAATTAATGAAGCTCAAGTTCTTGATATCTTATCATGGAAAGAATTTAGTGAGAGACAAAGTGATCGGTAAGAAGTGGATTTATTTAGAGAGAAACACTCCACAGACTCAACGTGGGCCATCCCAGGAGGTAAGAGCAGCAAGAAGATCCTTTTTTAAACCTAGGTTTGTAGAACCCGGATTCGTGACCATGACACATAGCTTAACCTCTCTAAGCCTCAATTTTCTCATCTGTTAAGGGAAAGATTTGGCTTCTGCCTCTGGTAGTATAGAAAACTATATAGCCTGAAACTCCTCCCATAAGAAAATGGAATGAAACGTTTTTCTAAAACTTTTGGATGAAATTTAAGTGATCCCCTAAAAACATAGCCAAACTTTTAAGTAAGTAAGAAATTTACCAAGAGACAAAACAGAGAGAGAATTGTTTTGCTGGGCTGCACAACAGACTACCCTGAGATTTAGCTTCAAACAGCAGCTGTTTTGTTATCATCTCCTCTGGCTCTGTGAGGAATTTGGGCAGGACACGAACCACAAAACTCATTTCTGCCCCGTGGTATCTGGATCTCAAGTGGGATGATGCAAATGGCAACAAGTGGCAGACTAGCCATCTCTCACTTTTCATGTGTTCCAAGACCTCTCCACTCGGTCTTTTTATGTGATTTCTCCAGCATGGAGGCCTTGGAATAGTCAAGTTTCTTACATGGTAGCTCAGAGCTGCAAAAGTGAGTGTCCAAGAGGGACTTGTTGGATGGTCTTGGTGCAGTACAATGTGGGTTCGATCCCTGGTAGGGGAATTAAGATCCTACTTTCCGTGGAGCAACTAAGCCTGCATGTTGCAACTACTGAGCCCACAACAACTGAGCCTGCACACTGTGAAGCTCGTGTTTCACAACTAGAGAGTCCCTGCACCACAATGAAAGATCCCACGTGATCCCACATGATATTGTCATACGGGATCTTTCCTTGTGGCTTGCAGACTTTCTAGTTGTGCCACCTGGGCTTAACTGCTCCACCTCATTGGGGTCTTAATTCCCCCACTAGGGATCAAACCTGTGTCCCCTGCCTTGCAAGGTGAATTCTTAACCACTGGACCATCAAGGAAGCCCCCTGCAAAACTTTTCATCAGCTGGTCTCAGAAGTCCCAGGACAATATTTCAGCTGCATTCTATTGGCCAAACAAGTTGCTAAGGCTATCCTAGATTTGAAGAGAGAGAGTTTAGACTCTCCCTCTCCATAGGATGGGGAGAAGTAATTTGTAGCCATCTTTAATATACCATCCTGGAGGACTGGCCTAACTTGATTTTAGTATCTCAGTAGAGAAAAGAGGGGTCTTGAGTCTGTGGGGGTAATAAGTCAGAGCTGAACGTTGCATACAGCTCAGACTTGAAGGGCATTTTGCAGCCTAGTCCTGAGGAAAAGCATAGACCCACTGGCACAGGAAGATGGCAGTGAAGTTTGTCTGTCTTCCCCAGCGTTCTTGGTAGGGAGAAAGTCTCCCTTGGGAATTTGAAACTTTCTATGGCCCTGTCCTTATATGGATTTAGGGTTTAAATGAACACATTCTGCATGGTCTCTGTACCCTTAGCTGAGAGATTAACATAAACATTGGTCCTAGAACAGCATTACTCCTGCAGCATCTGATAGAAATTAATCCAGCCTCTTCCCTGGTGGCTCAGATGGTAAAGAATCTGTCTGCAATGTGGGAGAACAGGGTTCAATCCCTGGGTTGGGAAGATCCCCTGGAGAAGGAAATGGCAACCCACTCCAGTATTCTTGCCTGGAGAATTCCATGGACAGGGGAGTCTGGCAGGCAGGCTATAGTCCATTGGGTCACAAAGAGTTGGGCACAACCGAGCACAAGGACAATGGAAACAAAATTCAGCCCACGAAACTGCTGGTTCTGTTGCCGCTAAGCTGAGGGGAGTTAAGAATAGCCTAAAAAGGGACTTCCCTGTCCGTCCAGTGGTTAAGACTTCACCTTCCAGTGCAGGGGGTGTGGATTCCATACCTGTTTGGGGAACTAAGATTCCACATGTCTCGGGGCCAAAAAAAAGGTAAAACAGAAGCAGTATTGTAACATTCAATAAAGACTTTTAAAATGGTCTACGTAAAAAAAAGAATCTAAGAAAAGAACAGCCTAAAGAAAGAACACTCTGATGTTCTTACTTTGTGTCTATTTCCGGATTCTCCTTGATTTGTAAAAAGTAATTATTGAGTCAGTAGAAAAGATTACAAAGAAGTGGTTAGGATACCCAGTAATGGATAATAAATGAATGCTCCTTTACTCCCCAACCAGTTTAAGAAATAGAAAGTTACCTTCATTGTATCAATATATCACTGTTTACAGACATTTGAGGTCTTCCTAGATTTTTGTTTTGCTGTTTTGCTTGTGAAAGGAAAGGATTTCTGCAGTGAACATTCTTGTGTGTGTTTCCTGGTGCACCGGTGCACAAATTTCCGTAAGAATGGAATGGCTGACACATAGGGTATATGTATTGTGATTTCACTAGGCCAAATAACATAAATTAAGTGTCCTAGATGTATGGGTCTCTTTCTGGGCTTTTGATCCTATTTCATTAATCAACTTGTCTGACCCTGCACCAGGATCACACTGTCTTTGATAGCGTAACTTTTACGAAAATTCTTGGTATCTGGCCTGGCAAGTCTCCACATTTTTTCGTTATAAATTGCTATCTGAAATGGTTTTTCTCCAGCGAAATATATTACTTCAGTTGTGCCATGTCTTTACCATCTCTTGCTATTGTCACACTTGGGAATTTTTGCCAGTCTGGTGGATACAGAATGGAATCTCATTATAGGCTTTAATTTGCATTTCCCTGAATACTAATGAGGTTGAACATCTTTTCATATGTTTATTCCCCATTCATGTTCTCTTTTCTGTGAAGAGCCTGTTTAAGTCTTGCCAATTTTTCTCTTATCCTTATCCAACTGATTTGTAGGAGTTCTTTAAATATTTTAGATGCTAATCCTCTGTCACTATGCATTACATGTGTTTTCTCCCAGTTTCTGGTTTATTTTTTCATTTTCTTCGTGGTGTGTTTTGATAAGCAGAAGTTCTTAATATGATTGCAATGGATTTAGCAATTTTTTTCATTTACAATTTATACTTTTTGTGTCCAAGATAAACCTTACTTACCTGAAATCATGACGCTGTTCTCCTTTATTGTTCCTAGCGAGTAGTTTAATAGTTTTGTCATTCACATTAATTTCTTAATGCGTTTTGAGATGATTTTGTTATATGATGTGGAATAGGACTAGAGAGGTTTTTTTTCTATAAAGAAAACCAATTGTCATAGCACCGTTTATTATAAAGTGTGTCCTGTCTCTTTACATCTGTGATTTCCAGCCTGTCATAGAGTAAGTTTCCATGATGTGTAAGTCTATTCTGGGCTCTTTATTCTGTTCCTTTGAACAGTTTGTCTGGCCCTGTACCAATACCACTGTTTTCATTACCATAATTTTATGAAAATTCTTGGAATCTGTCCTGGCAAGTCCCTTCAAAAGTGCCTTAGCCCTTTCTCTTCCATATATATGTTTTGAATTATCTTAAAATTATATGTTACAACACAGATGCATACACACAGAGACGTATACATACTCACTCAAAAATCTTTTGGGGGTTGGATTGTAGTAACATTGATATTCTTGAAGTATTGAGTGTTCCAGTCCATAAACATGGTCTCTGTCTATGTTTATGGTCTTTAATGATTTTCACCATAATTTTTAATGTAAATATCTTATGTATCATTTTTTAGGTTTATTCCCAGTTACTTGATGTTTGTTGACGCCTTTGTATTTGGTATCTTATTAAAATTTTCATCTTCCAGTTGTTTGTTAGACTGCATCCTTGTCAAACTATAGGTCTTTTGGGCTTTTCAGATAGAGTCATGCCATCTGAGAAGAGCACAGTGTTGTGTCTGTCCAGTAATTATCCCCCTTTATCCCTACCCCTCACTATCCTGGTTAAGATCTCTAGTGCAAGATGAAAACCAGTGATGAAGGCAAGCCTTCTTGTCTTGTTCCTGATTTAAAGGGGAATGCTTCAGCATTTCCCCATAAACTATTGTGTTTGCCGTAGGGTTTTCAGAAAACTTTAAAAAGAAAACTTTAAAGAAACTTTTAAAGAAGCTTTAAATGGTAAAGATAACTTTATCGTTGTAAGTTTTGTTTTCATTCTAGTTTGCTGCGAGTTTTTTAATTGAATGATATGGTGTTTTATCTGATGCCTCCTTGGAGATGATAAAGATTTTTTTGGCCTTTCATTTGTTAAGTGGCAAATTGTATTAATTAGTTTTACCTTTGATCAATTTTGCCTTCTTGGATAAAGGCAATTTAGTTATAAAGTTATTTTTCTTTTTTGTTGTTAGGATAACCCGAGATTCAATTTATTAATATTTAGTTTTTCTTTTTAAAATTATATTTGTGAGTGATAGCTGTACTCTCTTGTCTGGTTTGGTTAAAAAGATTATGCTAGCCTTATAAACCAAGTGGAGGGCAGATATATCCTCCTTTTTATACTCTGGAATAATTTGTATAAGATTGGATTTCTTTCTTGTGTGTAAAATAAGTGACCTTACCAGTAAAATTATCAGGGCCAAGTATATTATTCTGTGGGAAAAACTTAACATATCTGTTTGATTTCTTTGATGATTTTAGATTTTCTCTATTTTCCTGGGTCAATGTCAGTTTAGAGTTCATTCATTTTACTAATTTTTCAAATTTATTGATAGTTAACATTGCTTCTGTCCCCCACTCCTTTTTGTTTTTTAGCAATATTTATGATTGAGATTAATGTCACTACTTCAATAAGCAAATTACTCCATTGAGGGAAAAAAGGGAATAAAAAAAATTTTTTTTAAATCTAGCTCTCATTAGATATTTGGCATGTGTTCTTACTCTGTCTTCCATATCTCTTCATTTCTTATTCCTGATTCCTCTTTTGTCTTTACTACTTCAAAAAAAACTTATTTATTTCTTTGGCTGCATCGGGTCTTAGTTGCTGATCTTCCTGTGTCATGAGAAATCTTTTCTTGTGGCCCATGGACTTAGTCGCTCTACAGCAGGTAGGATCTTAGTTCTCCTACCAGGGATCGAATCCTATGTCCCCTGCATTGCAAGGTGGATTCTTAACTACTGGACCACCAGGGAAGTCCCTCCTCTGCTTATGAATAATTTCCTCCACATCTGTCTCTAATTAGCTGCTTGTTCCTATTTGGTCATACTTTATGGCCTCTGTTCCCTCCACATGTTTTAAGATTCTTTAAATTTGTTTAGTTATTCGTGTAGTTTTGGCTGTGCCAAGTCCCGGTTGCTCTGCGGGCATTTTCCTAGTTGGGTTGAGTTTTGGTGTGTGGGCTTCTCATCGCCACGGCTTCTCTTGTTGTGGAGCACAGGCTCTAGGGTGCACAGTCTTCAGTAGTTGCAGTGCATGGCCTCAGGATTCGTGGCTTCCAAGCTCTAGAGCACAGGCTCCGTAGTTGTGCATGGGCTTAGTTGCTGTGCTGCATGTGGGATCACACCCATGTCTCCTGCTTTGGCGGGCAGATTCTTTGCCACCGAGCCACCAGGGAAGCCCCCTTCCACATATTTTAAACTCATGGATCTTTTATCCATGCATTATTTGTAATGTCACACATGAATCATTTAGAAACTATTGATTCACCAAGTTAAATGCAGATCTTCTAAATGTTGACAAATACACAATATCAAAAAATCACTTTCATTAATGTCATCATCAATCTCATCAGAAAAGTCTTTTAAGTGTTAGGACACTGTCAAGTTCATGGTAGGAGAGAAAATTTTTCAAAAATTCTAGTCTTTACTTGGAATATCAAATTTTATCATTGACAACAAACCTTATTTGTTTTTCTTGAAGAAGTGAACTCATCTCCTAAAACATGCTTGCCAGATGAATAACCATGGTTTGTTAGTCAATCAAGTAGCCATAGTGTTCCCTGAAAAATAGTGGATAATCAGCACATAACTCAGTGATCCAAGGGCTTTTCCTCATGACAGTGATCATACGTTGGTATGCAACAGTGCTTAATGCATACTTCCCATTTCATCACAAAATATTAAGAACAACTCTACTCTAAGATCAAGATTTAATAAAATTGATGATTTCTTCTTCATCATCAATGACATTCTTAAATGAAACAGGCTTTTCCCCCCCCTACTGAGTCATGGTGAGGAATACAATAACTACTGCTAAGGTTTAGTGCCATTGCCTAGATTCATGCAAAGGCCGTGGTTTTACCCTCTATTGTTTTTGCACCACCAGTGCAAATTCAACACAGTGAAAAAGGCAGATGTCTTCGTATTATTATTAAAATTGTTTTGACCTCATGAACCCTCTGACAGGGTCCCAGAAACCCCTGGAAAGGGTTTGAAGGTCTCTCAGAAGTCTGTGGAGCCTGCTTGAGAACCATTCTCTGTTCTATACAATCAACAATCATTTCCATACTTACGAAAATAACTGCCACTCCACGGTTTCATCCAACATGTGGTCCGTACTGAAATTAACCCCAGTTTTTAAGAAACTATTCTTTTGTTGTTTCTATTTGGATTTAGTTAAAGCTCACACATGTTATCTGGCTACTGCATCTTTAACTAACCTAGAACAGTCTCCCCATGTGTGCGTGTTAAGTCACTTCAGTCGTGTCCAACTCTTTGCAACGCTGTGGACTATAGCCTGCCAGGCTCCTCTGTCCATGGGATTCTCCTGGCAAGAATACTGGAGTGGGTTGCCGTGCCCTTCTCCAGGGGTTTTCCTGACCCAGGGATTGAACTTGCTTCTCTTATATTTCCTGCATTGGCAGGTGGGTTCTTTACCACTGAGCCACTGAGGAAGCCCACTAAACTTGATCACTTGGTAAAAGAGAAAAAATTTACAGTTTCTTTAAATCCAGAATTTTTAGTTGTTTTCAATGGGAGGGTAATATCCAAATATCCAAATATCTTGTCTGATACTATTGGAAATAATGATATCCTTTTGAGTGTTCATTTCTGAGGTTCAGAGGTGTAGCAGTTAGAATTCTTTTGGTTCCAAGGAAAAAAATATACAACTCATGCTGGCTCGTATAACTTAAAAGTCTAGGGTGGGGCTGACTTCAGATGAGGCTTGATCCAGCAGCCCAGGGTCAGCACCCGGTTCTCTTGGTCTCTCCCCTACACCGATATTAAGGCTGGTTCCTCTTGTGGACACATGGTGATTTCTAGCAGCTTCTAGGGGGTTTGGGGTCCATGAGGAAGAGGGCATCTCTGTGAGTATCTTCGTGGGACACAAGGAAGCTTCTTCCTCAGAAGCTCCTAGGAAGCATCTCGCTTTCCTGATTTTGGTCACACACCTGTCTGGTTAGGCAGCATCACTGTCTCAATGGATATGAGTTTGAGAAAACTCAAGGAGTTTGGGAGATAGTGGAGGACAGGAAAGACTGTCATGCTGCAGTCCATGGGACTGCAAAGAGATGGACTCATCTGAGCAACTGAGCAAGCCCAGGTGCTGTCTTTCCTGGCCTGGCCAGCTCAGCCCTGCCTGCTTGCTACCCCCACCTGCACTTGCCTCATCTCAGGAGAGGCGGCCTCCAAACTCTGAAGTCAGCCCAGCCCCGAAATCTCCTCCCGGGTGTAACTGAGGCTCAGCACTGCCCTGGGGGCAGCTCTTTGAGCTTAATGAGGCTCTGAGCGAGCAGGTTCTTTCCCTGCAGGACATGGTGCCGGCTGGGGGCAGGGTGAGGTCAGCAGTGGTTGCGGCAGGCCTTTCACCAGGCTGGGAGCTGTGTGGCTCGGTGAAGTCACTTGGAGCGGGAGCTCTGATCCTGGGAAGACAGTTTGGAGGCAGCTTTCCAGGTAGATGGACCATCCCACTCACTGTGGGGCAGTCCTTCCTTTACCCCATGGTGTGTGCGTCCATGCTCAGTCGCTCAGTCTGCCTGACTCTTTGAGACTCCACAGACTGTAGCCCACCCATCTATATGAGACTCTGTCCACGGGATTCTCCAGGCAAGAATACTGGAGTGGGTTGCTATGCCCTCCTCCAGGGAATCTTCCCGACCCAGGGATCGCTTCTCCTGCATTGGCAGGTGGATTCTTTGCCACTGAGCCACCAGGGAACCCCTCTCGTTGGATACAGAGTCACAAGCACGGTGGCTTCCAGGCTGAGACCAGCTCACCTGTGCTTATTTGCCTTGTGGTATTTGAAATTTGAGTCATTCACCACATTTAAAATTGAGAGCTGTGGCACCCACATCCAGATTTCTGTCTTCTCTGGAAGACTCGGACAATCGAGGTCCCTGGGTGATTTGAGCAGGGCAGCATCAGCTGAGCTGAGCAGTGGCTGCCCCTGGGGCACATGCCCCTGGCTCTACTCAGCCCTACCTGGTCCAGTTACTGAAGGCTACTGGAGATTACCACTGCTCATCGTACACCTGGTCATTTCCCTCACCAGCCTGATGCAATATTTCCAGAGCAACCTGGGCAAGTAGGCATTAGTATCCCTGTTTTACCAGTGAGGTAACCAAAGCCCAAACTGATTTCAACATTTGATGTAAGAAAATAGTCATGGCCCAGTTCATTCGTGGCTCTGCTGCTTAGCAGTTCTGTGAGCTCAGGTGAGTCACTTTGCCTGCCTGGGTCCCAGTCTCCCCATTCATAAAATGAAGGGCTACTGCTGCTGCTAAGTCGCTTCAGTCATGTCTGACTCTGTGTGACCCCATAGACGGCAGCCCACCACGTCCCAGGGGCAGGCTCCCCCGTCCCTGGGATTCTCCAGGCAAGAACACTGGAGTGGGTTGCCATTTCCTTCTCCAATGCATGAAAGTGAAAAGTGAAAGTGAAGTTGCTCAATTCTCGACCCCATAGACTGCAGCCTACAGGCTCCTCTGTCCATGGGATTTTCCAGGCAAGAGTACTGGAGTGGGGTGCCATTGCCTTCTCCAAAAATGAAGGGAGGGGTAGCTAAATGCTTACAGGGTCCTATGACATATGTCACCTGATTAGTCATTGGCTGTTTGCTGCTTGTTTCTAGAGGGACACAGATCTGTGCCTTGGTCCCGACCTAAACGCAAAACTTGGGTCCAACCCGCCTGCCAGTGCAGGAGGCATAAGAGATGCGGGTTTTGATCCCTGGGTTGGGAAGGTCCCCTAAAGAAGAAAATGGCAACTCACTCCAGAATTCTTGCCTGGAGAATTCCATGAACAGAGGAGCCTGTTCGGCTACAGTCCATAGGGTTGCAAAGAGTCAGACACGACTGAAGCGACTTAGGACAGCACAACCATGATACAAGTACTTTTAAAAATATATTCATTTATTTATTTGGCTGCACCAGGTCTTAGTTGCAGCATGAGGATCTCCAATTTGTTGCAGCAAACAGGATCCTTTAGTTTTTGTGGTGGTTTTTTTTTTTTTTAGTTATAGCATGCAAAATCTTTAGTTGTGGCATGCAGGATCTTTAGCCTTCGAACTCTTAGTCACTCTTAGTTGTAGCATACGGAAACTAATTCCCTGACCAGAGATCAAACCCAGGTCCCCTGCATTGGGAGCATGGAGTCTTAACCACTGGACCACCAGGGAAGTCTGCAAATGAGTACTTTTATTGGCACTCCATGTAAGATGTTGCATGGGCAGCTGTGCACTATTGTTTCACTTTATGCTGACAATAGTCCAATAGGATCAGTTCAGTTCAGTTGCTCAGTCGTGTCCAGCTCTTTGCGACCCCTTGAATCACAGCACGCCAGGCCTTCCTGTCCATCACCAACTCCCAGAGTTCACTCAGACTCACGTCCATCGAGTCCGCATTGCCATCCAGCCATCTTATCCTCTGTCGTCCCCTTCTCCTCCTGCCTCCAATCCCTCCCAGCATCAGAGTCTTTTTCAATGAGTCAACTCTTCGCATGAGGTGGCCAAAGTACTGGAGTTTCAGCTTCAGCATCATTCCCTCCAAAGAAATCCCAGGGCTAATCTTCAGAATGGACTGGTTGTATCTCCTTGCAGTCCAAGGGACTCTCAAGAGTCTTCTCCAACACCACAGTTCAAAACCATCAGTTCTTCGGCCCTCAGCTTTCTTCACAGTCCAACTCTCACATCCATACATGACTACTGGAAAAACCATAGCCTTGACTAGATAGACCTTTGTTGGCAAAGTAATGTCTCTGCTTTTCAATATGCTAGCTAGGTTAGTCATAACTTTTCTTCCAAGGAGTAAGCATCTTTTAATTTCATGGCTACAGTCACCATCTTCAGTGATCTTGGAGCCCATAAAAATAAAGTCTGACACTGTTTCCACTGCTTCCCCATCTATTTGCCATGAAGTGATGGGACCGGATGCCATGATCTTCGTTTTCTGAATGTTGAGCTTTAAGCCAACTTTTTCACTCTCCTCTTTCACTTTCATCAAGAGGCTTTTTAGTTCCTCTTCACTTTCTGCCATAAGGGTGGTGTCATCTGCATATCTGAGGTGATTGATATATCTCCCAGCAATCTTGATTCCAGCTTGTGTTTCTTCCAGCCCAGCGTTTCTCATGATGTACTCTGCATATAAGTTAAATAAGTAGGGTGACAATATACAGCCTTGATGTACTCCTTTTCCTATTTGGAACCAGTCTGTTGTTCCATGTCCAGTTCTAACTATTGCTTCCTGACCTGCATATAGGTTTCTCAAGAGGCAGGACAGGTGGTTTGGTATTCCCATCTCTTTCAGAACTTTCCATAGTTTATTGTGATCCACACAGTCAAAGGCTTTGGCATTGCCAATAAATCAGAAATAGATGTTTTTCTGGAACTCTCTTGCCTTTTTGATGATCCAGCGGATGTTGGCAATTTGATCCCTGGTTCCTCTGCCTTTTCTAAAACCAGCTTGAACATCTGGAATTTCAAGGTTCATGTATTGATGAAGTCTGGCTTGGAGAATTTTTAGCATTACTTTACTAGAGTGTGAGATGAGTGCAATTGTGCAGTAGTTTGAGCATTCTTTGCATTGCCTTTCTTTGGGATTGGAATGAAAACTGACCTTTTCCAGTCCTGTGGCCGACAGGATAGGTACGTAGTATTATTTCTGTCTTGCAGTCTGAGGCTTAGAAAGGTTAAGGAATTTGCCCAGTTCTTAATGTTTATCCATTGGCTCTGATTTTACAGCCTTTTTCTGTCTTTGTTTGGATGTTGCAGCATTCTTTGTGTCCAGAAAGGATCATCAATAGTGGAAGGCAGTGAGAGAGCAAGGATCCAGCCCTTCTGCAGGCAGTCAGACTCATGGAGATGCCAGAGCACTGTGGGCTGGGCTGGTTGGTCCTCAGAGGTGATGTGAAAGAGGAGCAAGTGGTCTTCCAGGTGCAACTTGGATTCCTTTCTGCTGGGAGGCAGGCACGTGCCAGGCTAAGGTGTGGGGTGAAATGTGCCAGCTGTGTTTGAAGGACCAGACTGACTCAAGTTGAGAATTCATGTTGGGATGTCTGGGGAGTTCAGGTGGGGAAGGTAGATTTGAGGTCAAAGTACAGGACTTTGCTTTTAGACAGGAGTGAGCCAGTGAAGGTTTTTAGAAAGCGGAAGTGATGTGAAAACAGTTCTATCAATGTCAAGTTTGAAGCAACAGGGTTGAACCAGAGTCTTGGCAGTAGGAATGGAGAGAGAGGACTGAATTGGTAAATCAATATAACAGAAATAATTGACAGAACCTTGAACCCCATGTGTGTATAATCGGAAGGAATTTTGGAAGTCGTCTAAAGCTTTAAACTTGTCCTGGAGTGGGGACTCCTCCTTTGGTGGTGTCCATCACAGTAGTACATCGAGTCACTGTTTTTCTCATATTTATTTGGCTGTGCCAGATCTTAGTTGGAGCATGTGAGATCTTCCTTCTCCCTGGTGGTGTGCAGGATCTTTAGTTGTAGCATGTAAACTCTTAGTAACTCTTTAGTTACAGCATGTGGGATCTAGTTCCCTGACCAGGGATAGAACCCAGGCTCCTGCATTGGCAGTGCGGAGTCTTAGCCACTGAACTACCAGGGAAGTCCTTTGAGTCACTTCTCATGCAGGATAACAGAATAGTTGCTTATGTGGCTGTTAGTTTCTCGAACCAGCATGTAAGGGCGAGAGTTACTCAGTGTCTGTGCTGATGTGAATAGTGTCTCCCCAAAGTTCATGTCTACCCGAGACCTCACATACAAAAGGTACAAAGATGCGTGCATGTTCAGTCATGTCTGACTCTTTGTGACCCTATGGATTGTAGCTCGCCAGGCTCCTCTGTCCATGGAATTCTCCAGGCAAGAATATTCAAGGAATGGGTGGCCATTTCCCTCTCCAGGGGATCTTCCCCGCTCAGGGATTGAACCCACGTCTCCTGCATCTCCTGCATTGCAGGCAGATTCTTTACTGCTGAGCCACCAGGGAAATCACCCGAGACTTCAGAATGGGACTTTATTTGGGAATAGAGTCTTCACAAATGTAGTCAAGTTAGGATGAGTTCACACTGGATTAGGGTTGGCTCTAATCCAGTGACTGGTGTCCTTATAAGAAGGAAATTTGGACGCAGACTGAGACATGCAGGGGGAGAATACCATGTAGCAGTTGAGGCATTTTACAGCGATGCCTCTGCAGTCCAAGGAACACCAGGGGTTGCTGGCAACCCCCAGAAACTAGGAAAAGACAAGGAAGGATTCTCCCTTTAAGCCTTTGGAGGGAGTGTGGCCCTGCCAATACCTTGGTTTCAGACGTCTCCCCTCTGGAACTGAGAGAATAAATTTCTGTTATTTTAAGCCATCAAGTTCATGGAAATTTCTTATATCAAGTTTATGGGAACTTGTACTCATGACCTTGCAAAACTCACAGTCCCCTGCTGGTCTCCCTGTTTTAAGAAGAAACAGGGCTGCCTGGCATGACTGTCCTCAGAGGACCTGCTCAGGGTTCAGGTACTTGTTCTCTCTCCCTTCCAGTGCCCCTTTGTGTGCTCACTGCTCTGTCGTGTCCAAGTCTCTGTGACCCCATAGACTGTAGCCCACCTAGCTCCTCTGTCCATGGGATCTCCCATGCAGAAATACTGGAGCAGGTTGCCATTTCCTCCTCCAGGGGATCTTCCCAACCCAGAGATCGAATCTGTGTTTCCTACATTAACAGGTGAATTATTTACCCCTGAGCCACATGGGAAGCCCTTCCAGTGCTCACAGTCATTCAGTTATCCAGTCTAGAATTTTGCAGTTGTTCAGGGCCCTCTATAATGTACTTCTAAAGGATCTTATTCACTGTTCCCTGTGACCATCCCTACATATGTGTGTGCTTTCCATGCTTTGACTTGAGTCCCTGCTACCCTATTCCTGAAGGCCACATCCCTACCTCACTAAGCTGTATCCCACCCATCTTTAACATCTGCTTTTTCTTCCTGGGCCGCTCTAGACTAAGGTGGATTCCATGTCCTGCACCCTCAAAGCACACTTTGCTCGCTAGCACTGGTCATTGGGCAATATTCTTCCCAGCCGTCTTGAGACATATCACATATTTTCTTATTTCTTAACTCATATATTTTTTTACTTTGCCAATATTGATGGCTTTTCGGCTGGGCTCAGGTCTCAGTCCTTGAAGGTAGACAATCTGTCTTTTGATCCTTTTTCTGCTCTATACACTTTATACATTGTTAGTATTCAACATACATGTAGTGGATTTTCTAAGCAATGGTAGGTGATAATTTTCTTTGCCTAGGAAAGATTAAGAAACAAGAAAGTTTGACTCAAAGGAAAGTCTTCTTGACATTTAGGGTGGAAATCATACTCTGGCTCCAAGAAGGTAATGGTATGTCTGTATATATCTTTGGAGTACAAACTCTTTATCCTTCTCCCATTTTTAACAAATGTATTTACTTTTCACTGCCCTGGGTCTTGGTTGCTGCACGTGGGCTTTCTCTAGGTGTGGCGAGTGGGGGCTATTCTCTAGTTGCGGAGCATGGGCTTCTCATTGTGATGGCTTCTCTTATCGCAGAGCATCAGTTTGCGAGTTTGGTCCAAGTAGTTGTGGTGGATGGGCTAAGTTGCCCTGTCACATGTGGACTCCTTCTGGACCAGGGGTTGAACTTGTGTCCCTTGCACTGGCAGGTGGATGCTCAACCACTGGACCACCAGGGAAGTCCATCCCCATTTAGCCAAAAAGCAACCATCAGGCATTGAACATCTTCTGTGTGCCTGCTTCTGTGATGGGCTTGAGGAGGTGGTGGTAGATAAGACAGAAATGACCTTTATCCTCCATGAGTGTTTAGTTTCGTGGGAAATATTGACCAAGAGGAACAGTTCTTGACTTGCTGCTTTAATAGCTTTTCATTCAGGTGTCAGGGTAGAGACAGGACTGGGGAATCAATCCTGGAGCCAGGTTTGTACTGGATGACCACTTGACTCAGGACTGAACCAGTTCTGTTTTCCCTCTCTTGGCAACAGAGAAGTGAGATTCAGAGGTAGCCAGTTTCCATGGACTGAACTGTGTCTTCCTCCAATTTATATAGGGGCTTCCTAGGAGATTCAGGGGTAAAGAAGCCGCCTGCCAATGCAGGAGATGCAGATTTCATCCCTGGGTCAGGAAGATCCCCTGGAGGAGGGATCACTGCAGTATTCTTGCCTGGGAAATCCCGTGAACCAGTGGAGCCTGGTGGGTTACACCCCATGGGATCACAAAAGAGTCAGTCACAACTGAGCATGCAGGCACGAATTTATATATTGAAGTCCTAACATCCAGTGAGAAGGTATTATATTTGGAGGTAGGGCCTTTGGGAAGTAATTAGGTTTATTTATTTATTAATAATATTTATTTTGTTTTGGCTGTGCTGGGTCTTGTTACCATACATGCTTTTCTCTAGTTTCGGTATCAGGGCTTCTCACTTTGGCAGCTTCTCTTGTTACTCAGCTGGGCTCTAGGGAGTGTGGGCTTCAGTAGTGTGGCTCCCAGACTCTAGAGCACAGGCTCAATAGTTGTGCACATGAGCTCAGCTGCTCCACATCATACGGGATCTTCCCAGACCAGAGACTGAACCTGCATCTCCTGTATTGGCAGGTGGATTCTTTACCACTGAGCCACCAAGGAAGCCCGGTAATTAGGTTCAGGTGAGGTCACAAGGATGCACCCCCATGATGGGATTAGTCCTGTTGTAAGAAGAGGCGCCAGAGAGCTCTTGCACCACCCCGTCTCTGTGATGAGAGGACACAGAGAGAAAGCTGGCCATCTGTCAGTCCTCACCAGATCCCAGCCATTCCAGTACTCTCATCTTGGACTTTGAACCTCCAGAACTGTGGGAGAATAAATTTCTGTGATTTAAGCCCTCAGTCTGTAGTACGTCGTTATGGTAGCCTGAGCTAAAACACCAATTATTCAAGAGGCAGGAGTCGTAATAAGTAAGCGTGAGGAGGTATGCAGGCTGTGTTCTGCCACAAAGAGCATGTGGAAGATGGGTTAGCAGAGAAGGAAGAGTGACGGGGATAATTAGAGAGCACAGAGGTGTGAGAA
Source organism: Redunca redunca (assembly GCA_006410935.1). Taxonomy (NCBI): domain Eukaryota; kingdom Metazoa; phylum Chordata; class Mammalia; order Artiodactyla; family Bovidae; genus Redunca; species Redunca redunca. The sequence continues at coordinate 297,480 of SJYQ01011139.1, read as the reverse complement.
ACCCTGCCTGCTTTCCTAGGCTCTCCAGTCCCCAGTTCTAGACGTTCCCAGAGCCCAGCTGCCCTGGGGGGTTCTGACTTTACCCCAGTGTCCTCCCCACAGATTCCCTTTGTTGCTTATGCCAGCTTGGTCAATTTCTGTTACTAACAACCAAATGACTCTCTTCCAAGACCCTCCCATTTTACAGAGGAGGACAATAGGAGCCCAGAGGCTGACTAGTCCAGGTCTCCATCAGTGAGTGACAGAGTCTGGGCTGTGGTTCTGGTCCTCAGACCAGCTGTTTGCAGTCCTGCCCTTCTGGGCTCGCAGGGTGAACTTGTTAAGCAGACCTGGGAGGCTCTGAGACCCCGAGGAGAAATACTGTTATTCTCTCACTGCCAGCAGTTTAAAACACGATCTGTGTTGGGTCATCCTTGAAAGTGCCTTCCTAACATCACATGTTTTTTCCCCCCTTTTTCTATAATCCTGTCCCATTGAGCAGCAGGGCTGTCACCACTCACGTGATTTTTTTGGGGGGGGCCTTTGAATCTTGCATCTAAAAGATTCTTAGCAGTGTGCACTTGGCTGACAACAAAGGTCTCCCCAGTCCCTCCTGCCCTCTCTGCATTTGTCTGCCTTTTGCTCTCGTAATCTGATACATGTTTCTATCAAGAACAGGTGATTTTCTCCGAGCTATATGATAGGGAACACCTGACGCCCATACCCCATTTGGTTTCTATATTTATGTTAAGCTATGTTTTAAAAATGAGCTCATCGTTAGTTGGAAGACACGTGAAAATAGAAAGGAAAATAGAAAGGAAAAAGTATTACTGTTTCCATCTTCCCACCAGGACTGCTGATAACATCACAGAAAATCTTTCTGGCCCTTTTCTGCTTTTAAAGTTAATTTGTAAAAATATGCAGTTGTACTTATACACAGTAACAATTTTGTATTCTACTTTTCACCTGAAGAGAATGCTCTAAACAGTTTTGTACTGTTTCAGACATTTTGTAAATATCACTTTTAAGGGCTGTTATCCATTGTAGTAAGTGAAAGTGAAAGTGAAGTCGCTCAGTCGTGTCCGACTCTTAGCGACCTCATGGACTGCAGCCCACCAGGCTCCTCTGTCCATGGGATTTTCCAGGCAAGAGCACTGGAGCGGGGTGCGATTGCCTTCTCCAATCCATTCTAGTAAATTGAGCACAATTAGTATATAGTATCAAGTCTGAGTGAACTCCAGGAGTTGGTGATGGACAGGGAGGCCTGGCGTGCTGCGATTCATGGGGTCTCAGAGTCGGACACGACTGAGCGACTGAACTGAACTGAAGTATATAGTAAATCCTTTTAGGCATGTGCTAAGTCACTTCAGTTGTGTCTGACTCTTTACAACCCCATGGACTGTAGCTCACCAGGCTCCCCTGTCCATGGGAATACTGAAGTGGGTCACCATGCCCGTCGCCGTGCCCTCCTCCAAGGGATCTTCCCCACCCAGGGATGGAACCTGTGTCTCCTGCATTGGCGAGTGGGTTCTCTACCACTAGCGCCACCTGGGGAGTATGAATGACAATAAATAAATATATGGATGTGAAAGCCGTGCTCGTGTGAGACGTCCCATTTGTTTCTGACTTTGTGCATGTGTGTGACTATAGGGAATGGTATTGTTGGCCTTTGTTTTTCAGATGTTTTCCTTACGCTGATGGAATTAGGGATAAACAGGTGTGAGTCTTTGAAAAGCTTTTGATGCGTGGCGTCAAATGTCTTTCATACACAGAGCACTGATTCCCCTGTTCCCAGTAGAGTGAGCGGCCCTGTCAGAATTTCCTATACTCTGAGTGAGAACAAATAGCTGTTTCTATTAGCGTATTTGAGGTCTGTCCGGAGAACTCCCAGCCGCCTGTTTGTAGATTGCATGACCCTTAGCAAGAGGGAGGGACATATATTTTGTTCTTTCATTTGATAAAGTTACAGTAACTGTCTCCAGCATGTGGAAAAACGTTGCCAGTGTGATGCTCTAGGTTGTTTTACATGAAAAGCCATCAGTCCTTTTTTTTTTTTTTGGATGAGTGGATAAAGACTACCTACCAATGTAAGCCAGTTGGAAGTATCTTATTATGATCACACTTTTTCAAGCAAAGGTGGGAAAATGGGAACCTCAATTATCTTTACTCAACTGTTTTTGTATATTTTGCATTTCAGGAAGAGAGGCCTAGTGTTTTTTTGATGAGGGTGGGTGGGAAAAGTCTCACGGAAGAGGTGGGACTTGATTTAGAGTAGGAGCAGAGCACAGGGAGCGTCAGGAGGACCGTGTGAGAACTCCCGTGGTGTGCTGGGTTTGGCTGGATCGGCCAGACTGCACACCTGTATGAGTGTGTGTATGCTTAGTCATATCCAGCTCTATTGTGACCCCCTGGACTGTAGCCCGCCAGGCTCCTCTGTCCATGGAACTTTCCAGGCAAGAATACTGGAGTGGGTTGCCATTTCCTCCTCCAGGGGATCTTCCTGACCCAGGGATTGAACCTGGGTCTTCCACACTGCAGGTGGATTCTTTAGCCTCTGAGCCACTAGGGAAGCCCCTGAACAAGGGTGGATGCCTTGTTTCCGTGGAAGGAAATAGGGCAGTGATCTTCAAGCTGTGCTCCAGGGCCAGCTGTAGCATCAGCTGGGATCTTGCTAGAAAGGCAGGCTTGGGCCCTATGTTAGACCTACAGACTCAGACATTCTGGAGGTGGCCCAGCAATCTGTGCATTAACAAGCCCACTGAGGAATTCTGATGTACCTCACATTTAAGAGCCCCTGACATAGGAAATGGGGTTTGAGGGGAAGTATATGATCCAAGAGGAAATAGTGACAGGCTGTTGGAGATTGGAGGAGGAGGTGGAAGCTAGGGAGAGGGGTGGTGGGGCTGGTGTGGACACTGGCCTTGCCCAATCTGTGCAGCCAGGAGTGTGCGGCCTAGGCAGGATTGGTGGTGTCTCAGTGAAACTCTTTGGTTGCAAGTAACAGAGTCCCTTGGACTGCAAGGAGATCAATGCAGTCAATCGTAAAGGAAATCAGTCTTGAATATTCACTGGAAGGACTGATGCTGGAACTCCAATATTTTGGCTACCTGATGTGAAGAACTGACATATTGGAAAAGACCCTGATGCTGGGAAAGATTGAAGGCAGGAGGAGAGGGGGATGACAGAGGATGAGATGGTTGGATGGCATCACTGACTTGATGGACATGAGTTTGAGCAAACTCCAGGAGAGACGGCAGGTGTGCTGCGGTCCATGGGGTCTCAAAGAGTTGGATATGAATGAGCAGCTGAACTGAACTGAAAAGAAATGTGCTTCTGATTAGCTTCAGCAAGAGAGGACGTTTGTGGGAAGGATGTTGGGATGGCGCCTGGAGTATGAGAGGAAGAGTCCACCTGGACTTCAGGAAGGACTGAAACCAGGAGCTGAGCATGGTGAGAACCCAGAGAGTATATGAGCTTAAAATAAAAAGAGACTCAGCTCTGTCCTTATACAGCATGTCTGTTTGTCTCTTTTCGCATGAAATATTGTCTTTGCTTCTCTGTACTCCCTTTTTTCTGTTTCTGCAGACATCCTTTTTTGCTTTGGTGATCATTTGGTGAGATATGGCCATTCTGTGTGTATGTGTGTGTGTGTGTGTGTGTGTGTGTGTGTGCGCGCGCGCGCACGAGCTCAGTTGTGTCTGACTCTTTGCGCCCCCATGGTCTGTAGCTTGCCAGGCTCCTCTGTCCATGAGGTTCTCCAGGCAAGAATACTGGAGTGAGTTGCCATTTCCTTCTCCAAGGAATCTTCCTGACCCAGGGATTGAACCTGTGTATCTCTTGCTTCTCCTGCATTGGCAGGTGGATTCTTTGCCACTGTGCCTACAGTCCTCATTTTCAGTAACCTGTAGATCACTCAGCTCTAATTCTAAATTCCTGGTGGGGGTGGGGGGTGATTGGAGAGGTCCAGCTGGGGGCCGACAATGCCTGAATCAGCTTTGGCTGGAGGCAGGGTCCTCTGTTCGTGCCTGGGGGTGGGATGGGGAGTAGGAGGGTGAGATGGGGGGTGGGGGGGGGTTGGTGGTCCTTGTAAGAGAGGTGAATGGGCAGCGTGGCTGTGCCAAACAGTGTCTGTTCCTCAGTGCAGTGTTTTCATGGTTACCAGTGTGATCCACTAGTATGGGGAAATGGTTTTTGTTTTCGTTTATAATGAACTTCTTAACAGCGCACTCTTGCAGCACGGTGGGGCCCCTTTGAGGGTTTGTGTGCACTAATTATTAGAAACCCTTATTGTTGGTGGAGTTGGGAGGAGGGGATGGGAGGGGAGGAGCTTGTTGGTGCAGAGGGACTCACACGGTGATTCTTTTCCTTTTAGGGGCAGGGTGATAGCTTTTAACGCTGCTCTCCCTAAGAGTCTGTGATTATAAATGAAACAACGGAGTCTGGGCATCTAAGCCTGAAGGACGGGAGTGGAGGGAATTGCAGTGGCTCGTGTGTTCCTTCTTGAGCACAGTAGACTCACCATCTGGTTGGTGCTGTGGTGTGTTCGGGTCCATGCATCTGTCTTTCCTATGAAATCTGGGACTTAGTTGCTAATGGTTTTACAAGAATTGTTCCTTTGTTTTATTGGAATATTTATAAGTTCTGGGAGACCATAGGGCATATGTGTGAATGGATCTCTACCCACTTTCCAAAGAGGGGAAACTCCACCTCACTGGTTTTCCTTGCTGTTTTGGTTGTAAACTGCTTCTCTAACCTTCTCTCTGCCCGAGTCATTCATTCATTCATGCATGCACTCACTCATTCCTTCATATTTATTCATATCTTCTGTGTGCCAAGCACTGTGTAAAGAGATAGACTTCATCCTACTTCAGGTTTTGTTTTATTTATTTTAATTTTTGGCCACGCCCCTCAGCACGTGGAATCATAGTTCCCCACCAGAGTTTCTACCCACATCCCCTGCGTTAGAAGTGGGGGAGGGTCTTAACCATTGGACCTCCAGGGAAGTCCCCTAGAGTTTGTCCTGCTTCGTATTTTCAGTCACCCTCCTTGGCACTTCCTTTTTAGTTTTCCCTCCTCCCCTCAGCCTTTGGAAGGACCCCCCTGGCAGAAGGTACCCTGGAAAATGACAGCTCCCCCCAGTCCATGCCCAGCTGGCCTGGTCCCAGCTCCCCTGATCCCCTTGTAGCCCCAAACGCATGATGCTCTCACTTGTTTCTGGGATTTGCTCATGTTTTCTCCCTTCCTGAAGTATCCCCTTCTTCCTCCCAAATCTTCCAAGCTCCTGCTCATGGTTCAACATCTCCTGGAGCATCCCCTGCTAATTTAGCAGCTCAGCCTCAGCTCACAGAGTACGGCTGTGGGTGTGATGATCTGACTGTCATTCAGCTAGACTTGAACTTGGTGATCTCTAGGACTGTCCCACTCATCTTTAGATCCTGACTGATGGATGAAGGATCAAATGCTACTCTGGGCAATAGGATGGGGGAGAAAAGGAAAGGATAAAGAAGATAAAGTCACTCACAATTCCATTATAGAAATACATTCTGGGGGGATCCTTAAGGATTTCTGAACACAAAAATTTTGTGTGATTGGAGTTACTGTGTATCTTGCTTTCCAATTAACATTAATATATTAATATATCCTTGTGTCCACAATATTTCTAAACAGAATTTTAGTGACCTTTTAAAATTGTACAGTCAATTCCTTTTTTAAAAATTGTTGGACAGGTGTATTATTTTCCATTTCTTTCGTAATAAAAAGCCATGGGATGTGTTTGTGCCTTAATCTTTGTTTACCTCTGATTTCTTCAGGGTAGGTTCCCAGGAGTACAATTACTAGGTCAGAGGATAGCAAAGCTATAAAGATTGGAGAGATAAGAGCAACTTGCCTCCCAGAAAGATCTTACCAATCTCTCCTCCCATCTGCAGTTCTGGATGATTGGGTTTGTAAATTCTTTAAAAAAAAAATGGAGGTGGAAAAAAAAAGCACTGATATCCTCTTTTTTTAAAATTTTAATTGAAGGATAATTGCTTTGCAGTGTTGTTGGTTTCTGCCATACATCAACATGAATCAGCCTGATATCCTCTTAACTGGTTATGACTTCCATCTGGAGGGGGCTTCCCAGGTGGCACTAGTGGTAAAGAATCCACCTGCCAATGCAAGAGACATAGGAGATGCAAGTTCGATCCCTGCAATGGAAAGATCCCCTGGAGAAGGAAATGGCAACCAGCTCCAGTATTCTTGCCTGGAAAATCTGTCTGGAGGAAGTGTCAGCTTTTCCTGTGTTTGGAGCCCCTGTGTGGAGACAGGCTTGTTGCCTTGCAGTCCGGGCCTGGGAGCTTGGCCCTCAGTGACAAGGGCCAGGGCTCAGCATAGCTGCCCCTTCCATGACCCCAGAGACACTGTGGCTTTCCGAAGTAGAGAGGGAAAGAAGCTGCTTGCTGACCTGTGGGCAGGGGGCTTCAGACAGAAATGCATTGGCTGAACACCCATCATTGAGGAACTCAAGCTTCAGGAAGTCCATCTGGCTTTATAAAATCTACCAGACATTAAAGGAAAATGGAGTGAGGGTGAAGCATTTGTTGCCGTCATGGTGCAGAGAGGTCGCTACTGCGCATTCATCTGCGTGGGGCTTCCTGGCCAGTTAAGCCCAGGAGCAAACAAAGATGGGTTTCCAAGAGGTCATTCATTTCCAGGCAGGAAATTGGACCTGCCTGGGAGCTGAACTTGCACCCTCTTGCACATATACATCTGTTGAAATATTAAGTATACTCTGCATTAAGCAATACAGGAGACACAAGAGATGTAGTTTCGAACCCTAGGTTGGGAAGATCCCGTGGAGGAGGAAATGGCAACCCACTCCAGTATCCTGGCCTGAAAAATCCCATGGACAGAGAAGCCTGGCAGGCTACAGTCCACAGGGTCTTAAAAAGTTAGACACAATTGAGTGACTAAGCACACAGAACCTGCAAATTCACTTTGAGGGGTACAATTGTAGCCCACCCAAAGGCAATAAGATCCACTTGCTGTTGGCACCCCTGTTGAAACCATGGTATTGCTTATTTTTGCTGATATACTTCTGGAATTGGTGCTATTTTGAGGACACTTAAAAAATAAAATGAACCCTAATCAAGTTTTTATTTTCCAGCTGAAGAGGATCTCACATAGATTATGTTTTTTAACTTGACATTATATTGTCACCTAATAAACTGAAAAAAATTACTTAAAACATTTAATATGAATGGGCTTCCCAGGTAGCGCTAGTGGTTAATAACCCACCTGCCAATGCAGGAGACGTAAGATGAGGGTTCGATCCCTGGGTGGGGAAGATCTCCTGGAGGAGAAAATGGCAACCCAATTCAATATTGTTGCCTGGAGAATTCCATGGACAGAGGAGCCTGACGGGTTACAGTCCATAGGGTCGCTAAGAGTCAGACACAACACACAGCGCAAATTGAAAAAATTAATTAAAACATTTAATATGAACAAAATGGGAGATGGAAAGCTAACACTTTAAAGCTATTAACTTTTGTTTTAATACTCTGGTCCCTTTAAAATTCTCATTTCGTTTAATCCTTACAGTGGGAACTGTTGTTATTTCTAATTTTTGTAGATGAGGGAACTGAAACTTAGAGAACTTAAATAACATTCAAAGTCATGAAGTCAGTAAGTGGTAGAGATGAAATGTCCTTCTCAGCATTTAGGGGGTGGTTTTTCTCCTGGCTCTGGCAGGAGCTGGACTAAAGGGGGTGGTAAGCCAGCTGCCGTTACGTGGTCCTGGGAGGGACAGGGCTGTGTGCCCCTAGGAGAAAGCCTGCTGTGGTTTCTGCTGAGGATCTGCCCTGAGAGGAGCTTAGAGGCACTTCAAAGGGAAGCAGATGGAGAAGTTGGACAGCTCCCAGCTTCCCTGGCCTTAGACCCTCACTGTGGGTGCTTGTGTTTAGTTGGGGTGATCTGAATCCTTATGCAAACATACTCTCTGTGGGTACTGCTGTCCTGCATCTCCAGCTCTCTCAGCTCGGGACCTGGAGCCTCACCTTTTGGTACCATCATAGTGAGTTTGTTGGTAGTACTGCAGTGTGAATGGCTTTATGCACATGGGTGCATAATCTGCCCTCAGGAAGCCTCGGTCAGCTCCAGGGGACCTGAGTTCAGGTTGGAGAGGAGAAGGTTAAGGGGATCTGAGTTTTCAGGCATCAGTTGTCAGAGGCTGTGTCTTAGTCAAGTCTTCACCCACCCCCCATACTGCTCCCTTTTCTCCCACATGAACCAGGAGAGACAAAATCAACTGGATGATTTAGCATCATCCAAAAAGGGGAATTTGGGGCTTCCCTGGTGGTCTGGTGGTTAAGATTGCAGGGGGTGGAGCACACAGGTTAGGTCCTTGGTTGGGGAACTAAGATCCCACGTATTGAGTGGTGCAGCCAACAAGGAAAGAAAGTATGAATTCTGCTAATTCCTATATCAGCAGAGTTTAAACTATTACTGGTACACATCCCTCCTAAGGGCTGCCCTGGTGGCTCAGTGGTAAAGAATCTGCCGGCCAGTGCAGGAGATGTGGGTTCGATCCCTGGGTCAGGAAGGTCCTCTGGAGAAGGAAATGGCAACCCACTTCAGTATTCTTGCCTGGGAAATCCTATGGACAGAAGAGCCTTAAGTTTAAACTATTCCTCAAACTTAACAACAAGAAACCAAAGCTTGCCCTAAGATTCAAACTCTGTAAATAATGGAAATAGGGGAAGAAATAAAGTAAAAAAAAAATTTTTTTTAATTAAAAAAAAACAAAAAGGGGAATTCATTGTAAAGAGTTAGGGAGTTGTAGTTGGACTCCATGGGGTCCTAGAAACTAGGCTGGAAGCTATTGGGAAGCCTCCTGTTCTCACTTCCTCCCCTTCCCCAAGGCCCTGGTCTCACATCTCTGCTTCATTTTCTGTGTGTGTGTGTGTATGTGTGTGTGTGTTCACTGTTCTCTTTCTGACTCTGACTCTCTCTCCAGGCTTCTACTTTCCATGTGCATGCATGCTAAGTTACTTCAATCATGTCTGACTCTTTGTGACTCCGTGGACTGTAGCCCACCAGGCTGCTCTGTCCATAGGATTTTCCAGGCAAGAATACTGAAGTGGGTTGCCATTTCTTTCTCCAGGGGACCTTCCCGACCCAGGGATTGAACCCATGCCTCCTGCATTGGCTGGCAGATTCTTTACCACTGAGCCACCAGGGAAGCCCTGAGGAGGGATGTGTACCAGTATTTTATTGGTATACCAGTACTGGAAGGACGTATTTAGTATAACAATTTGTTTTAACTACTGCTATTGCTGGATGGTGGGATTCTGGGTGATTTTTATTTTATTATTTTTTTTAAGGATCTTAGTTCCCTGACCTGGATCAAATCTGTGCACCCTTCAGTGGAAGAATGGCGTCTTAACCACTGGACCGCTATGTCCAGGTCTTGTCCTTTTCTGTCTTAAAATTTTTTTCTACAATAAGCGTAAACAAGTAACATAGACAGGTTATGTTTATATTAACAGTAAGAAGTTAAACCCAGTGGTCGAGTTTCACTAGATGAGTTTCACTGGCTTGTAGAAGATGAACAATAGGTGATCTCTGCTCTCAAGGAATTTATGGCCTGACGGGGAGGGTGATATAAGCACATATAAATCAAGCTGAAAGGAAGCTATGTTAAATGCTAATAGATTATTACAAAGCGTGTAAAAGCCATTTACACTTCTAAGAAGTTCAGGGAAGGGCTTCATGAAAAGAGTAGCCCTGGATCTGAATGTAGAATAGGAGTTCTCAGCCAGGGGCTGTTTGGCCCCCAGAGGACATTTGCCAGTATCTAGAGGCATTAAAAAAATATTTATGTATTTATTTAGCTGCACCAGGTCTTAGTTGCAGCATGTGGGATCTAGTTCCCTGGCCAGGGATTGAACTTGGGCCCCCTGCATTGGGAGTGCAGTCTTAGCTACTGGACCACCTGCGAAGTCCTTCTAAAGGCATTTTTTCTCTTTTTAATTTATTTATTTTTAATTGGAGGATAATTACCTTACAGTATTATGTTGGTTTCTGCCATACATCAACATGAATCAGCCATAGGGATATGTATGTCCCCTCCCTCTTGAACTTCTCTCCCTCCTGGAGGCATTTTTGATCCTCACAGGTGGGATGGAGGGAATGCTACTGGCATCTAGTGGAGAGACCAGGGTTGCTGCTGAACATCCTTCAGTGCCCAGGACAGCCCCCTCCCTGACCAGCAAATAATTACCTGGCTCCAGATGTCAAGGCTTCTAATCCAGTCCATGGGATTTTGGCAGACAGGGCTGGGAAAGAACCTTCCAGGCAAAGAGAACGATGGCAGGGCACAGTGGCAAAAACACATGATGTGTGCCCAGGAGTTAGCGGAGGGCACATGAGGCTGGTGGGGGGGGGTGCCCAGCTGGCTGGTGGGGGCCCTCAATACCAAAGCAAGCAATTGGATGTGTTCTGCGGTCAGTCGGGAGCTGTGGAAGTTTCGTGTTTTTATTTATTTGGCCGTGTGGGGTCTTAATTGTGGTGTGGTGGGGGGTCTTTATTGCAGCATGCAGGATTTTTTAGTTGTGGCATGCAAACTTCTAGCTGTGGCATGTGGGATCTAGTTCCTGGACCAGGGATCAGACCCAGGTCCGCTGCATTGGGAGGGTGGAGTGTTAGCCACTGGGCCACCAGGGCAGTCACACCATGGAAGATTTTGGAGCAGTGGAATCGCTCCATCAAGAAGCATATCATTTCTCCTCACCCCAGTTTTGCCTCATTGCTGGCCCATCTGCACACCCACAGACTCAATCACACCCGTGTGTTCCTGTTTTCCACCTCAGGCTGTCCATTCTTTGTTTTGTACGCATCCGAAGGAAAGCTGTGTCAGCATTCTGCTTTGCTGACCCGTGATTCCCATCTACTGGTGACAGAGGGATACAGCAAAAACATGATCCCCCTTTGCACTGCTCTGTTTCCTGCTGCAATTTCCCAGGAATCTACCCTGGCAAGGGGTGACTGTCCACGTCTGTGCAGATGGCCTTGGAGCAGCTTTGTTTGTTTGCTCATCACTGCTGTTTGGGTGTTTGCTGACATCCTCATGCTCTCTCAGGATGCAGAGTGGGGCAGGGGGTGATGCTCAGGGGACAGTTCCCACTCAGCAGTGTCCACACGGGGCAAGTGGCTAAGCAGAGGCCAGGGCTGAGCTGGGTCAGATTCAGATGAAAGAATGCCTGAGCCAGGGGAAGGAGTACCCCAGAACTCAACAGGGTTCTGTCCCCATCTGTTCACTGCTGGTTTGTCAGCAGAGCAGTGCTGGACACTTGCTGGACCAGGTCAGTACAATAGGTACCAGGTCAGTAGGTCAGTGATTTCTTCTTTTTCTTAATATTTATTTATTTGGCTTTGCTGGGTCTTAGTTGGGGCCCTTGGGATCTTTGGTTGCTGTATGTGAACTGTTAGTTGTGGCATGTGAGACTGAGTTCCCTGACCAGAGATTGAACCCAGGCCTCCTGCACTGGGAGCTCGGTGTCTTAGCCACTGGACCACCAGGGAAGTCCCAGTAGGTCAGTGATTTCTGAATGAAAGGATGAGGAGAGGTTCTGGGAGGGATGTTGTGATGGCTCAAGATCACGCTGCCAGTTGGGATCAGAGCTGAGCCTAAAACCATGGTTCCTGCCCCTCAGCTAGGAGCCCTTCTCCTGTGCTGCACACCGTTCAGTGCATAGGGACCCAGAGATGTCACCCTAGGCCCTGACTGATACAGATCCTCCTGAAGACCAGGCCCCTATACCCAGCACTCTGTGCTCCAGTCCCCTCCTGTTGAAGTCCACTGCTAACCAACTAACCAACCCACCGTAAAAAGCAACTTGCCTTCTCTACCTGCAAATGAGCCACGGAACTACACCATACTACACTACAGGCTGTGGTTCCTTTCGTTATCCCTCCCAGGATAGCGTCCCCCGAGGGGCACCTCCAGGGCTGGTGCCTTGTTGTTTAACTGCTCGGTCGTGTCCGATTCTTTGTGACCCCGTGCATTGTAGCCCGCTAGGCTCCTCTGTCCATGGGGTTTCCCAGGCAAGAACACTGGAGTGGGTTGCCATTTCCTCCTCCAGGGAATCTAACCCACCAAGTGATTGAACCCACATTTCTTGCATTGGCAGGCAGGTTCTTTACCACTGAGCCCCCTGGGAAGCTAGCCCAGGCTTAATGCTTCGCAGACCAGTCAGGACTGGGGTTTGAGGAACGATCCTATCAACACTGAAGTTTGGGCTAAACTATACAATTCATGGAGAAGGCAATGGCACCCCACTCCAGTACTCTTGCCTGGAAAATCCCATGGATGGAGGAACCTGGTGGGCTGCAGTCCATGGGGTCGCTAAGAGTCGGACATGACTGGGCGACTTCACTTTCACTTTTCACTTTCCTGCATTGGAGAAGGACATGGCAACCCACTCCAGTGTTCTTGCCTGGAGAATCCCAGGGACAGGGGAGCCTGGTGGGCTGCTGTCTGTGGGGTCACACAGAGTCGGGCACTACTGAAGTGACTCAGCAGCAGCAGCAGCATACCATTCATGGTTTCCCAAGTGGCTCAGTGGTAAAGAGTACACCTACCAATGCAGGGAACGTGGGTTCAATACCTGGGTTGGGAAGATTCCCTGAAGTAGAAAGCCGTGACCCACTCCAATGTTCTTGCTTGGGAAATCCCATGGACAGAAGAGCCTGACAGGCTATGGTCCATGGGGTTGCCAAGAGCTGGACACAACTGAGCACATGAGCGTGTGTACCATTCACAGTAAAACCTTCTTGGTCAAATGCACACAGGGAGAGGAAGTAGTGTGAACTTGTCCATCGTTTTCTCTGTTTTGGAATGGAGGCAGGGTGAATACAGGTGTCCCTGACGATGCCAGAACCTTCTGGGAAGAGGCATTTCCCTGATGTCACGCAGCCAGAAGGAAGCAATGAATCAGGGTAGGATGCTTTTAAGAGTCCACTGAGATAGCAGCACTTCATGGGAAATAGATGGGGAAACAGTAGAAACAGTGTCAGACTTTATTTTTTTGGGCTCCAAAATCACTGCAGATGGTGATTGCAGACATGATATTAAAAGACACTTACTCCTTGGAAGAAAAGTTATGACCAACCTAGATAATATATTCAAAAGCAGAGACATTCCTTTGCTGACTAAGGTCTGTCTAGTCAAGGCTATGGTTTTTCCTGTGGTCATGTATGGATGTGAGAGTTGGACTGTGAAGAAGGCAGAGCACTGAAGAATTGATGGTTTTGAACTGTGGTGTTGGAGAAGACTCTTGAGAGTCCCTTGGACTGCAAGGAGATCCATCTAGTCCGTTCTGAAGGAGATCAGCCCTGGGATTTCTTTGGAAGGAATGATGCTAAAACTGAAACTCCAGTACTTTGGCCACCTCATGCGAAGAGTTGACACATTGGAAAAGACTCTGATGCTGGGAGGGATTGGGGGCAGGAGGAGAAGGGGACGACAGAGGATGAGATGGCTGGATGGCATCACTGACTCGATGGACGTGAGTCTGAGTGAACTCCAGGAGTTGGAGATGGACAGGGAGGCCTGGCATGCTGCGATTCATGGGGTTGCAGAGTCGGACACGACTGAGCAACTGAACTGAACTGAGATAGCAGCACTCCTCCCTGTGCTCTGAAAACCATGCTCATTGGATGTCAGTGTCCACTAACCCCTGGAAGGGGCTTGCAGGCAGTGCCACCCCTGGTCTCCCAGCCACAAAGCATCCCTGGGTCTTATAGGCACCAGGGCTGGCCTCAGCCCCACCCAAGGCTGTTTGGGTATAACGCCCACAGTGGCTCCTGCTTCACCCTGCTGTTAGTGGGACACCATGGTCCTTTGCTTCCAGCCTCCACCACAGGGAAATAATGTCACGGATGTGTGCAGCATTTCTTTTCAATGTATTTTCTTGTGTTGTTGCTCAGTTGTGTCTGTTTGCGGCCCCATGGACTGTAGCATGCCAGGCTTCCCTGTCCTTCTCAATCTCCCAGAGTTTGTTCAAACTCATGTCCACTGAGTTGATGATGCCATCTAATCATCTCATCCTCTGTCGCCCCCTTCTCCTCCTGCCGTCAATCTTTCCCAATATCAGGGTCTTCCAGTGAGGTGGCTCTTCACATCAGGTGGCCAAAGTATTGGAGCTTCAGTTCAGTTCAGTTCATTTCAGTTCAGTCGCTCAGTCATGTCCGACTCTTTGTGACCCCATGAATTGCAGCATGCCAGGCCTCCCTGTCCATTACCAACTCCTGGAGTTCATTCAGACTCATGTCCATTGAGTCAGTGATGCCATCCAGCCATCTCATTCTCTGTCGTCCCCTTCTCCTGCCCCCAATCCCTCCCAGCATCCGAGTCTTTTCCAGTGAGTCAACTCTTCACATGAGGTGGCCAAAGTACTGGAGTTTCAGCTTTAGCATCATTCCTTTCAAAGAACACCCAGGACCGATCTCCTTTAGAATGGACTGGTTGGATCTCCTTGCAGTCCCAAGGGACTCTCAAGAGTCTTCTCCAACACCACAGTTCAAAACCATCAATTCTTCGGTGCTCAGCCTTCTTCACAGTCCAACTCTCACATCCATACATGACCACAGGAAAAACCATAGCCTTGACTAGACGGACCTTTGTTGGCAAAGTAATGTCTCTGCTTTTCAATATGCTATCTAGGTTGGTCATAACTTTTCTTCCAAGAGTAAGCGTCTTTTAATTTCATGGCTGCAATCACCATCTGCAGTGATTTTGGAACCCAAAAAAAATAAAGTCTGACACTGTTTCCACTGTTTCCCCGTCTATTTGCCATGAAGTGATAGGACCACATGCCGTGATCTTCATTTTCTGAATGTTCAGCTTTAAGCCAACCTTTTCACTCTCCTCTTTAACTTTCATCAAGAGGCTTTTTAGTTCCTCTTCGCTTTCTGCCATAAGGGTGGTGTCATCTGCATATCTGAGGTTATTGATATTTCTCCCGACAATCTCGATTCCAGCTTGTGCTTCTTCCAGCCCAGCGTTTCTCATGATGCATCACTATTTTCTTGTATATCATCCCATGTGACAGGACTACCGGCTCTGGTGGGGACACCCTGTTGTGTAGAGGACATAAACCCAGTGAGTCTCCTGGGTGCTTGTCCAAGGACCGACACCCAGTGAGTGGTGCAGCACAGACTGGCTCTGTGGACAGCAAAACCTCTGGGCATCATGAAGAGGAGAGGAGATGGAATGGGTGGTTTACAGTGCAGTGCTGGGCACAGAGCAGGCAGTGGGTCTGCCTGGGAGAAGGGCATGCTGCACACCCTCCCTGGGGAAGGTGCCAAGGTTGGGGCGGGTAGGCTCACAATGCAGTGGGAAGTTCTCTCAAGCTTTTGTTTGATTTCAGCAGAACCCAAGTTGTGTTACAGTTTGAAAGAGCCTTGAGAAGTGGGCTTATGTATTAGATAGGCTCATTTGAGATAAAACCAGCCTTCACAATGACTTATCAAGATTTCCTCAGTAAAGCCTGAGGAATATCATAACATTTTACTGACTTTGTGCTGTCAAAAAAAGTTGGGACATCCGTTTAGCACTGAGGCTTTGAAATCTCACATTCTAGTTTCAGTCCTGACATGGACTCACTGTGTGACCTACAGTTCAGTTCAGCCTCTCAGTCGTGTCTGACTCCTTGTGACCCCATTGACTGCAGCACACCAGGCTTCCCTGTCTATCACCAACTCCTGGAGCTTGCTCAAACTCATGTCCATTGAATCAGTGACGCCATCCAACCATCTCATCCTCTGCGTGACCTTAGCCTGATTATTTAACTTCTCTGATGGACATCTTCAGCCTGAGAAATGTAGATTAGAATCATGCCTACTTCTTAGAGTGGTTGTACCTGCAAATGCACATAGGGCGCTTAGGACTGTGCTCAGTAATCAGCACCACTTATTATGGGATGTTAACTCCCTCCACCCCCAAAAATGTGAAGTGTTTCTGCTTGCTGTTGGCTCCCAGGATAGCAGGCCATCCCTCACCAGGACTTCCCTTTCTGTTCACCCTGTCTTCATGGCCATCTGGAGCTCACAACAAATGGAAAGGAAGCATACTGTTTTCATTCTGAATTGACTAAATTTCTTATATCACCCTCCTCTAATCCAACTCTTTGTTTTCTGTGTTGGAATTGTTTTCTCCTTAGTGACCTAGTTTTATCCATTCTTTTCAGATCTGCAAAAGCAAATGGAACAGATGTTCCAAAGCAGTTCTCATTCTGTGTAGTTGAGAGGAATAGCTTTTCTAAATGAAGCAAACTATTCGATGTTATTTCAGCTTTGTAACCACTAAGCATCATTCTACCTCATCTTTTTTTTAATAATTTTATTTGTTTATTTTTGGCTGTGCTGGGTCTTCGTTGCTGCACGGGCTTTTCCTAGCTGCAGTGAGCGGGGGCTCCTCTCCTGTTGTGATGCTCGGGCTTCTCACTGTGGTGGCATCTCTTGTTGCAGAGCATGGGCTCTAGGACCATGGGCTTCAGCAGTGCTGGCTCCTGGGCTCTAGGGCACAGGCTTCAGTGGTGGTGGTGCACGGGGCTTAGTTGCCATGGCATGTGGGATCTTCCCAGATGAGAGATAGAACCTGTGTCCCCTGCATTGGCAGGCAGATTCTTTACCACTAAGCCACCAGGGAAGCCCCTGCCCCTGCCTCCTCCCCCCG